>JAXLNO010002199.1:0-29817 GCA_038087875.1 Malacoraja senta | reverse complement strand
AATTCGGCAAGGTCGCCACAAATCCGGCAAGGTCGCCATAAATCCGGCGAGGTAGCCATAAATCCGGCAAGGTCGCCACAAATCCAGCGAGGTGGCCATATTCCCGGCAAGGTCGCCATAAATCCGGCAAAGTCGCCATAAATCCGGCAAGGTCGCCACAAATCCGGCGAGATCGCGATATTTCCGGCAAGGTCGCCACAATTCCTGCAAGGTCGCCACAAATCCGGCGAGGTCGCCATATTTCCGGCAAGGTCGCCTCAAAACCGGCAAGGTCGCCAGAAATCCTGCGAAGTCGCCATATTTCCGACAAGGTCGTCATAAATCCGGCAAGGTCGCCACAAATCCGGCGAGGTCGCCATATTTCCGGCAAGGGCGCCATAAATCCGGCGAGGTCGCCACAAATCCGGCGAGGTCGCCATATTTGAGGCAAGGTCGCCATAAATCCTGCAATGTCGCCATATTTCAGGCAAGGTCGCCATAAATACGGCAAGGTCGTCATAAATCCGGCATAGTCGCCAGAAATCCGGCGAGGTCCCCATATTTCCGGCAAGTTCGCCACGAATCCGGCAAGTTCGCCATAAATCCGGCAAGGTCGCCACAAATCCGGCAAGGTCGCCATATTTCCGGCAAGGTCGCCATAAATCCGGCAAGGTCGCCACACATCCGGCAAGGTCGCCATATTTCCGGCAAGGTCGCCATAAATCCAGCAAGGTCGCCACAAATCCGGCGAGGTAGTCATATTTCCGGCAAGGTCGGCATAAATCCGGGAAGTACACCACAAATCCGGCGAGGTCGCCATATTTCAGGCAAGGTCGCCATAAATCCGGCAAGATCGCCACAAATCCGGCGAGGTCGCCATATTTCCGGCAAGGTCGCCATAAATCCGGCAAAGTCGCCACATATCCGGCGAGGTCGCCATATTTCCGGCAAGGTCGATACAAATCCGGGAAGGTCGACATAAATCCGGCATGGTCGCCTCAAATCCGGCAATGGCGCCATATTTCCGGATAAGTCGTCATAAATCCGGCAAGGTCGCCACAAATACGGCAAGGTCCCCATATTTCCAGCATGGTCGCAATATATCCGGCAAGGTCGCCACAAATCCGACAAGGTCGCCATATTTCCGGCAAGGTCGCCATAAATCCGGCAAGGTCGCCGCAAATCCGACAAGCTCGCCATATTTCCGGCAAGGTCGCCACAAATCCGGCAAGGTCGCCATATTTCCGGCAAGGTCGCCATAAATCCGGCAAGGTGGCAATATTTCCGGCAAGGTCGCCAGAAATCCGGCAAGGACGCCATATTTACGGCAAGGTCGCCATACATCCGGCAAGGTCGCCACAAATCCGTCAAGGTCGCCATATTTCCGGCAAGGTCGCCATAAATCCGGCAAGGTCGCCACAAATCCGGCAAGGTCGCTATATTTACGGCAAGGTCGCCATATTTCCGGCAAGGTCGCCACAAATCCGGCAAGGTCGCCATAAATCCGGCGAGGAAGCCATAAATCCGGAAAGGTCGCCACAAATCCAGCGAGGTCGCCATATTCCCGGCAAGGTCGCCATAAATCCGGCAAGGTCGCCACAAATCCGACAAGATCGCCATATTTCCGGCAGGGTCGCCATATTTCCGGCAAGGTTGCCGTAAATCCTGCCAGGTCGCATTATTTCCGGCAAGGTCGCCATATTTCCGGCAAGGTCGCCACAAATCCAGCAAGGTCGCCATATTTCCGTCAAGGTCGCCTTAAATTCGGCAAGGTCGCCACAAATCCGGCAAGGTCGCCATAAATCCGGCGAGGTAGCCATAAATCCGGCAACGTCGCCACAAATCCAGCGAGGTCGCCATATTCCCGGCAAGGTCGCCATAAATCCAGCAAGGTCGCCATAAATCCGGCAAGGTCGCCACAAATCCGGCGAGGTCGCCATATTTCCGGCAATGTCGCCATAAATCCGGCAAGATCGCCATCAATCCGGCAAGGTCGCCACAAATCCGGCAAGGTCGCCATAAATCCGGCAAGGTCGCTACAAATTCGGCAAGGTCGCCATATTTAAGGCAGGGTCGGCATGAATCCGGCAAGGTCGTCATAAATCCGGCAAGGTCGCCTCAAATCCGGCAATGTCGCCATATTTCCGGCAAAGTCGCCATAAATCCGGCAAGGTCGCGACAAATACAGCAAGGTCCCCACATTTCCAGCAAGGTCGCAATATTTCCGGCAAGGTCGCCACAATCCGGCAAGCTCGCCATATTTCCGACAAGGTCGCCGTAAATCCGGCCAGGTCGCCATATTTCCGGCAATGTCGCCATATTTCCGGCAAGGTCGCCACAAATCCAGCAAGGTCGCCATATTTCCGTCAAGGTCGCCATAAATTCGGCAAGGTCGCCACAAATCCGGCAAGGTCGCCATAAATCCGGCGAGGTAGCCATAAATCCGGCAAGGTCGCCACACATCCAGCGAGGTGGCCATATTCCCGGCAAGGTCGCCATAAATCCGGCAAAGTCGCCATAAATCCGGCAAGGTCGCCACAAATCCGGCGAGATCGCGATATTTCCGGCAATGTCGCCATAAATCCGGCAAGATCGCCATCAATCCGGCAAGGTCGCCACAAATCCGGCAACGTCGCCATAAATCCGGCAAGGTCGCTACAAATTCGGCAAGGTCGCCATATTTAAGGCAGGGTCGGCATGAATCCGGCAAGGTCGTCATAAATCCGGCAAGGTCGCCTCAAATCCGGCAATGTCGCCATATTTCCGGCAAAGTCGCCATAAATCCGGCAAGGTCGCGACAAATACAGCAAGGTCCCCACATTTCCAGCAAGGTCGCAATATTTCCGGCAAGGTCGCCACAATCCGGCAAGCTCGCCATATTTCCGACAAGGTCGCCGTAAATCCGGCCAGGTCGCCATATTTCCGGCAATGTCGCCATATTTCCGGCAAGGTCGCCACAAATCCAGCAAGGTCGCCATATTTCCGTCAAGGTCGCCATAAATTCGGCAAGGTCGCCACAAATCCGGCAAGGTCGCCATAAATCCGGCGAGGTAGCCATAAATCCGGCAAGGTCGCCACAAATCCAGCGAGGTGGCCATATTCCCGGCAAGGTCGCCATAAATACGGCAAAGTCGCCATATATCCGGCAAGGTCGCCACAAATCCGGCGAGATCGCGATATTCCCGGCAAGGTCGCCACAATTCCTGCAAGGTCGCCACAAATCCGGCGAGGTCGCCATATTTCCGGCAAGGTCGCCTCAAAACCGGCAAGGTCGCCAGAAATCCTGCGAAGTCGCCATATTTCCGACAAGGTCGTCATAAATCCGGCAAGGTCGCCGCAAATCCGGCGAGGTCGCCATATTTCCGGCAAGGGCGCCATAAATCCGGCGAGGTCGCCACAAATCCGGCGAGGTCGCCATATTTGAGGCAAGGTCGCCATAAATCCTGCAAGGTCGCCATATTTCAGGCAAGGTCGCCATAAATACGGCAAGGTCGTCATAAATCCGGCATGGTCGCCAGAAATCCGGCGAGGTCCCCATATTTCCGGCAAGTTCGCCACGAATCCGGCAAGTTCGCCATAAATCCGGCAAGGTCGCCACAAATCCGGCAAGGTCGCCATATTTCCGGCAAGGTCGCCATAAATCCGGCAAGGTCGCCACACATCCGGCAAGGTCGCCATATTTCCGGCAAGGTCGCCATAAATCCAGCAAGGTCGCCACAAATCCGGCGAGGTAGTCATATTTCCGGCAAGGTCGGCATAAATCCGGCAAGTACACCACAAATCCGGCGAGGTCGCCATATTTCAGGCAAGGTCGCCATAAATCCGGCAAGATCGCCACAAATCCGGCGAGGTCGCCATATTTCCGGCAAGGTCGCCATAAATCCGGCAAGGTCGCCACATATCCGGCGAGGTCGCCATATTTCCGGCAAGGTCGATACAAATCCGGGAAGGTCGACATAAATCCGGCAAGGTCGCCTCAAATCCGGCAATGGCGCCATATTTCCGGATAAGTCGTCATAAATCCGGCAAGGTCGCCACAAATACGGCAAGGTCCCCATATTTCCAGCATGGTCGCAATATATCCGGCAAGGTCGCCACAAATCCGACAAGGTCGCCATATTTCCGGCAAGGTCGCCATAAATCCGGCAAGGTCGCCGCAAATCCGACAAGCTCGCCATATTTCCGGCAAGGTCGCCACAAATCCGGCAAGGTCGCCATATTTCCGGCAAGGTCGCCATAAATCCGGCAAGGTGGCAATATTTCCGGCAAGGTCGCCAGAAATCCGGCAAGGACGCCATATTTACGGCAAGGTCGCCATACATCCGGCAAGGTCGCCACAAATCCGTCAAGGTCGCCATATTTCCGGCAAGGTCGCCATAAATCCGGCAAGGTCGCCACAAATCCGGCAAGGTCGCTATATTTACGGCAAGGTCGCCATATTTCCGGCAAGGTCGCCACAAATCCGGCAAGGTCGCCATAAATCCGGCGAGGAAGCCATAAATCCGGAAAGGTCGCCACAAATCCAGCGCGGTCGCCATATTCCCGGCAAGGTCGCCATAAATCCGGCAAGGTCGCCACAAATCCGACAAGATCGCCATATTTCCGGCAGGGTCGCCATATTTCCGGCAAGGTTGCCGTAAATCCTGCCAGGTCGCATTATTTCCGGCAAGGTCGCCATATTTCCGGCAAGGTCGCCACAAATCCAGCAAGGTCGCCATATTTCCGTCAAGGTCGCCTTAAATTCGGCAAGGTCGCCACAAATCCGGCAAGGTCGCCATAAATCCGGCGAGGTAGCCATAAATCCGGCAACGTCGCCACAAATCCAGCGAGGTCGCCATATTCCCGGCAAGGTCGCCATAAATCCAGCAAGGTCGCCATAAATCCGGCAAGGTCGCCACAAATCCGGCGAGGACGCCATATTTCCGGCAAGGTCTCCTCAAATCCGGCAAGGTCTCCACAAATCCGGCGAAGTCGCCATATTTCCGGCAAGATCGTCATAAATCCGGCAAGGTCGACACAAATCCGGCGAGGTCGCCATATTTCCGGCAAGGTCGCCATAAATCCGGCAAGGTCGCCACAAATCCGGCGAGGTCGCCATAAATCCGGCAAGGTCACCACAAATTCGGCTAGGTCGCCATATTTCAGGCAAGGTCGCCATAAATACGGCAAGGTCGTCATAAATCCGGCTAGGTCGCCAGAAATCCGGCGAGGTCCCCATATTTCCGGCAAATTCGCCACAAATCCGGCAAGTTCGCCATAAATCCGGCAAGGTCGCCACAAATCCGGCAAGGTCGCCATATTTCCGGCAAGGTCGCCATAAATCCGGCAAGGTCGCCACACATCCGGCAAGGTCGCCATAAATCCAGCAAGATCGCCACAAATCCGGCGAGGTAGTCATATTTCCGGCAAGGTCGCCATAAATCCGGCAAGATCGCCACAAATCCGGAGAGGTCGCCATATTTCCAGCAAGGTCGCCATATATCCGGCAAGGTCGCCATATTTCCGGCGAGGTCGCCATATTTCCGGCAAGGTCGACACAAATCCGACAAATTCCGGAAAAGTCGCAATAAATCAGGCAAGGTCGCCATAAGTACGGCAAGTTCCCCATATTTCCAGCATGGTCGCAATATATCCGGCAAGGTCGCCACAATCCGGCAAGGTCGCCATATTTCCGTCAAGGTCGCCATAAATCCGGCAAGGTCGCCACAAATACGGCAAGGTCCCCATATTTCCAGCATGGTCGCAATATATGCGGCAAGGTCGCCACAAACCCGGCAAGGTCGCCATATTTCCGGCAAGGTCGCCTCAAATCCGGCAATGTCGCCATATTTCCGGCAAGGTCGCCACAATTCCGGCAAGGTCGCCACAAATCCGGCGAGGTCGCCATATTTCCGGCAAGGTCGTCTAAAATCCGGCAAGAGCGCCACAAATCCGGCGAAGTCGCCATATTTCCGGCAAGGTCGTCATAAATCCGGCAAGGTCGCCACAAACCCGGCGAGGTCGCCATATTTCCGGCAAGGTCGCCATAAATCCGGCAAGGTCGCCATAAATCCGGCAAGGTCGCCACAAATCCGGCAAGGTCGCCATAAATCCGAAAAGGTCGCCACAAATCCTGCAAGGTCGCCATATTTCCGGCAAGGTCGCCATAAATCCGGCAAGGTCGCCACACATCCGGCAAGGTCGCCATAAATCCAGCAAGATCGCCACAAATCCGGCGAGGTAGTCATATTTCCGGCAAGGTCGCCATAAATCCGGCAAGATCGCCACAAATCCGGAGAGGTCGCCATATTTCCAGCAAGGTCGCCATATATCCGGCAAGGTCGCCATATTTCCGGCGAGGTCGCCATATTTCCGGCAAGGTCGACACAAATCCGACAAATTCCGGAAAAGTCGCAATAAATCAGGCAAGGTCGCCATAAGTACGGCAAGTTCCCCATATTTCCAGCATGGTCGCAATATATCCGGCAAGGTCGCCACAATCCGGCAAGGTCGCCATATTTCCGTCAAGGTCGCCATAAATCCGGCAAGGTCGCCACAAATACGGCAAGGTCCCCATATTTCCAGCATGGTCGCAATATATGCGGCAAGGTCGCCACAAACCCGGCAAGGTCGCCATATTTCCGGCAAGGTCGCCTCAAATCCGGCAATGTCGCCATATTTCCGGCAAGGTCGCCACAATTCCGGCAAGGTCGCCACAAATCCGGCGAGGTCGCCATATTTCCGGCAAGGTCGTCTAAAATCCGGCAAGAGCGCCACAAATCCGGCGAAGTCGCCATATTTCCGGCAAGGTCGTCATAAATCCGGCAAGGTCGCCACAAACCCGGCGAGGTCGCCATATTTCCGGCAAGGTCGCCATAAATCCGGCAAGGTCGCCATAAATCCGGCAAGGTCGCCACAAATCCGGCAAGGTCGCCATAAATCCGAAAAGGTCGCCACAAATCCTGCAAGGTCGCCATATTTCCGGCAAGGTCGCCATAAATCCGGCAAGGTCGCCACAAATACGGCAAGGTCCCCATATTTCCAGCATGGTCGCAATATATCCGGCAAGGTCGCCACAAATCCGGCAAGGTCGCCATATTTCCGGCAAGGTCGCCAATAATCCGGCAAGATCGCCACAAATCCGGCGAAGTCGCCATATTTCCAGCAAGGTCGTCATAAATCCGGCAAGGTCGCCACAAATCCGGCGAGGTCGCCATATTCCCGGCAAGGTCGCCATAAATCCGGCAAGGTCGCCATAAATCCGGCAACGTCGCCACAAATCCGGCAACGTCGCCATAAATCCGGCAAGGTCGCCACAAATTCGGCAAGGTCGCCATATTTCAGGCAAGGGCGCCATAAATCCGGCAAGGTCGTCATAAATCCGGCAAGGTCGCCTCAAATCCGGCAATGTCGCCATATTTCCGGCAAAGTCGCCATAAATCCGGCAAGGTCGCCATATTTACGGCAAGGGCGCCATAAATCCGGCAAGGTCGCCACAAATCCGGCAAGGTCGCCATATTTCCGGCAAGGTCGCCATAAATCCGGCAAGGTCGCAATATTTCCGGCAAGGTCGCCGCAAATCCGGCAAGGACGCCATATTTACGGCAAGGTCGCCATAAATCCAGCAAGGTCGCCACAAATCCGGCAAGGTCGCTATATTTCCGGCAAGGTCGCCATAAATCCGGCAAGGTCGCCACAAATCCGGCAAGGTCGCTATATTTACGGCAAGATCGCGATATTTCCGGCAAGGTCGCCACAAATCCGGCAAGGTCGCCATATTACCGACATGGTCGCCATAAATCCGGAAAGGTCGCCAAAAATCCGGCAAGGTCGACATATTTCCGGCAAGGTCGGCACAAATCCGGCAAGGTCGCCACGAATCCGGCAAGGTCGCCATATTTCCGACAAGGTCGCCATAAATCCGGCAAGGTCGCCACAAATCCGGCAAGGTCGCTATATTGCCGGCAAGGTCGCCATATTTCCGGCAAGGTCGCCACAAATCCGGCAAGGTCCCTATAGTTCCACCAAGGTCGCAATATTTCCAGCAAGGTCGCCACAAATCCGGCAAGGTCGCCATATTTCCGGCAAGGTCGCCATAAACACGGCAAGGTCGCCACTAATCCGGCGAGGTCGCCATATTTCCGGCAAGGTCGCCACAAATCCGGCAAGGTCGTCATAAATCCGGCAAGATCGCCACAAATGCGGCAATGTCGCCATATTACCGACAAAGTCGCCATAAATCCGGCAAGGTAGCCACAAATACGGCAAGGTCCCCATATTTCCAGCAAGGTCGCAATATTTCCTGCAAGGTCGCCACAAATCCGGCAAGGTCGCCATATTTACGGCAAGGTCGCCATAAATCCGGCAAGGTCGCCACAAATCCGGCAAGGTCGCCTTATTTCCGGGAAGGTCGCCATAAATCCGGCAAGGTCGCCACAAATCCGGCATGGTCGCTATATTTACGGCAAAGTCGCCATATTTCCGGCAAGGTCGCCACAAATGCGGCAAGGTTGCCATATTTCGTACATGGTCGCCATAAATCCGGAAAGGTCGCCAAAAATCCGGCAAGGTCGACATATTTCCGGCAAGGTCGGCACAAATCCGGCAAGGTCGCCACAAATCCGGCAAGGTCGCCATATTTCGGGCAAGGTCGCCATAAATCCGGCAAGGTCGCCACAAATCCCACAAGGTCGCCATATTTCCGGCAAGGTCGCCATATTTTCGGCAAGGTTGCCATAAATCCGGCCAGGTCGCCATATTTTCTGCAAGGTTGCCACAAATTCGGCAAGGTCGCCACAAATCCGGCAAGGTCGCCATAAATGCGGCGAGGTAGCCATAAATCCGGCAAGGTCGCCACAAATCCAGCGAGGTCGCCATATTCCCGGCAAGGTCGCCATAAATCCGGCAAGGTCGCCATAAATCCGGCAAGGTCGGCACAAATCCGGCGAGATCGCCATATTTCCGGCAAGTTCGCCACAATTCCGGCAAGGTCGCCACAAATCCGGCGAGGTCGCCATATTTCCGGCAAGGTCGCCTCAAATCCGGCAAGGTCGCCACAAATTCGGCAAGGTCGCCATATTTCAGGCAAGGTCGCCATAAATCCGGCAAGGTCGTCATAAATCCGGCAAGGTCGACAGAAGTCCGGCGAGGTCCCCATATTTCCGGCAAGTTCGCCCGAAATCTGGCAGGTTCGCCATAAAATCCGGCAAGGTCGCCACAAATCCGGCAAGGTCGCCATATTTCCAGCAAGGTCGCCATAAATCCGGTAAGGTCGCCACACATCCCGCAATGTCGCCAAATTTCCGGCAAGGTAGCCATAAATCCAGCAAGGTCTCCATAAATCCGGCGAGGTAGTCATATTTCCGGCAAGGTCGCAATAAATCCGGCAAGTTCACCACAAATCCGGCGAGGTCGCCATATTTCAGGCAAAGTCGCCATAAATCCGGCAAGATCGCCACAATTCCGGCGAGGTCGCCATATTTCCGGCAAGGTCGCCACAAATCCGGCAAGGTCGTCATAAATCCGGCAAAGTCGCCACAAATCCGGCGAGGTCGCCATATTTCCTGCAAGGTCGCCATAAATCCGGCAAGCTCGCGACAAATACGGCAATGTCCCCATATTTCAAGCAAGGTCGCAATATTTCCGGCAAGGTCGCCACAAACCCGGCAAGGTCGCCATATTTCCGACAAGGTCGCCATAAATACGGCAAGGTCGCCACAAATCCGGCAAGATCGCCATATTTCCGGCAAGGTCGTCATAAACCCGGCAAGGTCGCCACAAATCCGGCGAGGTCGCCATATTTCCGGCAAGGTCGCCACAAATCCGGCAAGGTCGTCATAAATCCGGCAATGTCGCCATATTTCCGACAAAGTCGCCATAAATCCGGCAAGGTAGCCACAAATACGGCAAGGTTCCCATATTTCCAGCAAGGTCGCAATATTTGCGGCAAGGTCGCCATATTTCCGACATGGTCGCCATAAATCCGGAAAGGTCGCCGAAAATCCGGCAAGGTCGACATATTTCCGGCAAGGTCGCCACAAATCCGGCAAGGTCGCCATATTTCCGGCAAGGTCGCCATAAATCCGGCAAGGTCGCCACAAATACGGCAAGGTCCCCATATTTCCAGCATGGTCGCAATATATCCGGCAAGGTCGCCACAAATCCGGCAAGGTCGCCATATTTCCGGCAAGGTCGCCAATAATCCGGCAAGATCGCCACAAATCCGGCGAAGTCGCCATATTTCCGGCAAGGTCGTCATAAATCCGGCAAGGTCGCCACAAATCCGGCGAGGTCGCCATATTCCCGGCAAGGTCGCCATAAATCCGGCAAGGTCGCCATAAATCCGGCAACGTCGCCACAAATCCGGCAACGTCGCCATAAATCCGGCAAGGTCGCCACAAATTCGGCAAGGTCGCCATATTTCAGGCAAGGGCGCCATAAATCCGGCAAGGTCGTCATAAATCCGGCAAGGTCGCCTCAAATCCGGCAATGTCGCCATATTTCCGGCAAAGTCGCCATAAATCCGGCAAGGTCGCCATATTTACGGCAAGGGCGCCATAAATCCGGCAAGGTCGCCACAAATCCGGCAAGGTCGCCATATTTCCGGCAAGGTCGCCATAAATCCGGCAAGGGCGCAATATTTCCGGCAAGGTCGCCACAAATCCGGCAAGGACGCCATATTTACGGCAAGGTCGCCATAAATCCGGCAATGTCGCCACAAATCCGGCAAGGTCGCTCTATTTCCGGCAAGGTCGCCATAAATCCGGCAAGGTCGCCACAAATCCGGCAAGGTCGCTATATTTACGGCAAGGTCGCGATATTTCCGGCAAGGTCGCCACAAATCCGGCAAGGTCGCCATATTTCCGACATGGTCGCCATAAATCCGGAAAGGTCGCCAAAAATCCGGCAAGGTCGACATATTTCCGGCAAGGTCGGCACAAATCCGGCAAGGTCGCCACGAATCCGGCAAGGTCGCCATATTTCCGACAAGGTCGCCATAAATCCGGCAAGGTCGCCACAAATCCGGCAAGGTCGCTATATTGCCGGCAAGGTCGCCATATTTCCGGCAAGGTCGCCACAAATCCGGCAAGGTCCCTATAGTTCCACCAAGGTCGCAATATTTCCAGCAAGGTCGCCACAAATCCGGCAAGGTCGCCATATTTCCGGCAAGGTGGCCATAAACACGGCAAGGTCGCCACTAATCCGGCGAGGTCGCCATATTTCCGGCAAGGTCGCCACAAATCCGGCAAGGTCGTCATAAATCCGGCAAGGTCGCCACAAATGCGGCAATGTCGCCATATTACCGACAAAGTCGCCATAAATCCGGCAAGATCGCCACAATTCCGGCGAGGTCGCCATATTTCCGGCAAGGTCGCCACAAATCCGGCAAGGTCGTCATAAATCCGGCAAAGTCGCCACAAATCCGGCGAGGTCGCCATATTTCCTGCAAGGTCGCCATAAATCCGGCAAGCTCGCGACAAATACGGCAATGTCCCCATATTTCAAGCAAGGTCGCAATATTTCCGGCAAGGTCGCCACAAACCCGGCAAGGTCGCCATATTTCCGACAAGGTCGCCATAAATACGGCAAGGTCGCCACAAATCCGGCAAGATCGCCATATTTCCGGCAAGGTCGTCATAAACCCGGCAAGGTCGCCACAAATCCGGCGAGGTCGCCATATTTCCGGCAAGGTCGCCACAAATCCGGCAAGGTCGTCATAAATCCGGCAATGTCGCCATATTTCCGACAAAGTCGCCATAAATCCGGCAAGGTAGCCACAAATACGGCAAGGTTCCCATATTTCCAGCAAGGTCGCAATATTTCCGGCAAGGTCGCCATATTTCCGACATGGTCGCCATAAATCCGGAAAGGTCGCCGAAAATCCGGCAAGGTCGACATATTTCCGGCAAGGTCGCCACAAATCCGGCAAGGTCGCCATATTTCCGGCAAGGTCGCCATAAATCCGGCAAGGTCGCCACAAATACGGCAAGGTCCCCATATTTCCAGCATGGTCGCAATATATCCGGCAAGGTCGCCACAAATCCGGCAAGGTCGCCATATTTCCGGCAAGGTCGCCAATAATCCGGCAAGATCGCCACAAATCCGGCGAAGTCGCCATATTTCCGGCAAGGTCGTCATAAATCCGGCAAGGTCGCCACAAATCCGGCGAGGTCGCCATATTCCCGGCAAGGTCGCCATAAATCCGGCAAGGTCGCCATAAATCCGGCAACGTCGCCACAAATCCGGCAACGTCGCCATAAATACGGCAAGGTCGCCACAAATTCGGCAAGGTCGCCATATTTCAGGCAAGGGCGCCATAAATCCGGCAAGGTCGTCATAAATCCGGCAAGGTCGCCTCAAATCCGGCAATGTCGCCATATTTCCGGCAAAGTCGCCATAAATCCGGCAAGGTCGCCATATTTACGGCAAGGGCGCCATAAATCCGGCAAGGTCGCCACAAATCCGGCAAGGTCGCCATATTTCCGGCAAGGTCGCCATAAATCCGGCAAGGGCGCAATATTTCCGGCAAGGTCGCCACAAATCCGGCAAGGACGCCATATTTACGGCAAGGTCGCCATAAATCCGGCAATGTCGCCACAAATCCGGCAAGGTCGCTATATTTCCGGCAAGGTCGCCATAAATCCGGCAAGGTCGCCACAAATCCGGCAAGGTCGCTATATTTACGGCAAGGTCGCGATATTTCCGGCAAGGTCGCCACAAATCCGGCAAGGTCGCCATATTTCCGACATGGTCGCCATAAATCCAGAAAGGTCGCCAAAAATCCGGCAAGGTCGACATATTTCCGGCAAGGTCGGCACAAATCCGGCAAGGTCGCCACGAATCCGGCAAGGTCGCCATATTTCCGACAAGGTCGCCATAAATCCGGCAAGGTCGCCACAAATCCGGCAAGGTCGCTATATTGCCGGCAAGGTCGCCATATTTCCGGCAAGGTCGCCACAAATCCGGCAAGGTCCCTATAGTTCCACCAAGGTCGCAATATTTCCAGCAAGGTCGCCACAAATCCGGCAAGGTCGCCATATTTCCGGCAAGGTCGCCATAAACACGGCAAGGTCGCCACTAATCCGGCGAGGTCGCCATATTTCCGGCAAGGTCGCCACAAATCCGGCAAGGTCGTCATAAATCCGGCAAGGTCGCCACAAATGCGGCAATGTCGCCATATTACCGACAAAGTCGCCATAAATCCGGCAAGGTAGCCACAAATACGGCAAGGTCCCCATATTTCCAGCAAGTTCGCAATATTTCCTGCAAGGTCGCCACAAATCCGGCAAGGTCGCCATATTTACGGCAAGGTCGCCATAAATCCGGCAAGGTCGCCACAAATCCGGCAAGGTCGCCTTATTTCCGGGAAGGTCGCCATAAATCCGGCAAGGTCGCCACAAATCCGGCATGGTCGCTATATTTACGGCAAAGTCGCCATATTTCCGGCAAGGTCGCCACAAATCCGGCAAGGTTGCCATATTTCCTACATGGTCGCCATAAATCCGGAAAGGTCGCCAAAAATCCGGCAAGGTCGACATATTTCCGGCAAGGTCGGCACAAATCCGGCAAGGTCGCCACAAATCCGGCAAGGTCGCCATATTTCGGGCAAGGTCGCCATAAATCCGGCAAGGTCGCCACAAATCCCACAAGGTCGCCATATTTCCGGCAAGGTCGCCATATTTTCGGCAAGGTTGCCATAAATCCGGCCAGGTCGCCATATTTTCTGCAAGGTTGCCATAAATTCGGCAAGGTCGCCACAAATCCGGCAAGGTCGCCATAAATGCGGCGAGGTAGCCATAAATCCGGCAAGGTCGCCACAAATCCAGCGAGGTCGCCATATTCCCGGCAAGGTCGCCATAAATCCGGCAAGGTCGCCATAAATCCGGCAAGGTCGGCACAAATCCGGCGAGATCGCCATATTTCCGGCAAGTTCGCCACAATTCCGGCAAGGTCGCCACAAATCCGGCGAGGTCGCCATATTTCCGGCAAGGTCGCCTCAAATCCGGCAAGGTCGCCACAAATTCGGCAAGGTCGCCATATTTCAGGCAAGGTCGCCATAAATCCGGCAAGGTCGTCATAAATCCGGCAAGGTCGACAGAAGTCCGGCGAGGTCCCCATATTTCCGGCAAGATCGCCCGAAATCTGGCAGGTTCGCCATAAATCCGGCAAGGTCGCCACAAATCCGGCAAGGTCGCCATATTTCCAGCAAGGTCGCCATAAATCAGGTAAGGTCGCCACACATCCGGCAATGTCGCCAAATTGCCGGCAAGGTAGCCATAAATCCAGCAAGGTCTCCATAAATCCGGCGAGGTAGTCATATTTCCGGCAAGGTCGCAATAAATCCGGCAAGTTCACCACAAATCCGGCGAGGTCGCCATATTTCAGGCAAAGTCGCCATAAATCCGGCAAGATCGCCACAATTCCGGCGAGGTCGCCATATTTCCGGCAAGGTCGCCACAAATCCGGCAAGGTCGTCATAAATCCGGCAAGGTCGCCACAAATCCGGCGAGGTCGCCATATTTCCTGCAAGGTCGCCATAAATCCGGCAAGCTCGCGACAAATACGGCAATGTCCCCATATTTCCAGCAAGGTCGCAATATTTCCGGCAAGGTCGCCACAAACACGGCAAGGTCGTCATATTTCCGACAAGGTCGCCATAAATACGGCAAGGTCGCCACAAATCCGGCAAGATCGCCATATTTCCGGCAAGGTCGTCATAAACCCGGCAAGGTCGCCACAAATCCGGCGAGGTCGCCATATTTCCGGCAAGGTCGCCACAAATCCGGCAAGGTCGTCATAAATCCGGCAATGTCGCCATATTTCCGACAAAGTCGCCATAAATCCGGCAAGGTAGCCACAAATACGGCAAGGTTCCCATATTTCCAGCAAGGTCGCAATATTTCCGGCAAGGTCGCCATATTTCCGCATGGTCGCCATAAATCCGGAAAGGTCGCCGAAAATCCGGCAAGGTCGACATATTTCCGGCAAGGTCGCCACAAATCCGGCAAGGTCGCCATATTTCCGGCAAGGTCGCCAGAAATCTGGCAAGGACGCCACAAATCCCACAAGGTCGCCATATTTCCGGCAAGTTCGCCATATTTCCGGCAAGGTCGCCATATTTCCGGCAAGGTCGCCACAAATCCAGCAAGGTCGCCATATTTCCGTCAAGGTCGCCATAAATTCGGCAAGATCGCCACAAATCCGGCAAGGTCACATAAATGCGGCGAGGTAGCCATAAATCCGGCAAGGTCGCCACAAATCCAGCGAGGTCGCCATATTCCCGACAAGGTCGCCATAAGTCCGGCAAGGTCGCCATAAATACGGCAAGGTCGCCATAAATCCGGCGAGATCGCCATAAATCCGGCAAGGTCGCCACAAATCCGGCAAGGTCGCCATATTTCCAGCAAGGTCGCCATAAATCCGGTAAGGTCGCCACACATCCGGCAATGTCGCCATATTTCCGGCAAGGTCGCCATAAATCCAGCAAGGTCGCCACAAATCCGGTGAGGTAGTCATATTTCCGGCAAGGTCGCCATAAATCCGGCAAGTTCACCACAAATCCGGCGAGGTCGCCATATTTCAGGCAAGGTCGCCATAAATCCGGCAAGTTCGCCACAAATCCGGCGAGGTCGCCATATTTCCGGCAAGGTGTCCACAAATCCGGCAAGGTCGTCATAAATCCGGCAAGGTGGCCACACATCCGGCGAGCTCGCCATATTTCCGGCAAGGTCGCCATAAATCCGGCAAGGTCGCGACAAATACGGCAATGTCCCCATATTTCCAGCAAGGTCGCAATATTTGCGGCAAGGTCGCTACAAATCCGGCAAGGTCGCTATATTTCCAGCAAGGTCGCAATATTCCCGGCAAGGTCGCCACAAATCCGGCAAGGTCGCCATATTTCCGGCAAGGTCGCCATAAACCCGGCAAGGTCGCCACAAATCCGGCGAGGTCGCCACAAATCCGGCAAGGTCCCCATATTTCCAGCAAGGTCGCAATATTTCCGGCAAGGTCGCCACAAATCCGGCAAGGTCACCATATTTCCGGCAAGGTCGCCATAAACCCGGAAAGGTCGCCATATTTCCGGCAAGGTCGCCATATTTCCGGCAAGGTCGCCATATTTCCGACGAGGTCGCCATATTTCCGGCGAGGTCGCCATATTTCCGGCAAGGTCGACACAAATCCGGCAAGGTCGTGATAAATCCGGCAAGGTCGCCTCAAATCCGGCAATGGTGCCATATTTCCGGAAAAGTCGCCATAAATCCGGCAAGGTCGCCATAAGTACGGCAATTTCCCCATATTTCCAGCATGGTCGCAATATATCCGGCAAGGTCGCCACAAATCCGGCAAGGTCGCCATATTTCCGTCAAGGTCGCCATAAATCAGGCAAGGTCGCCACAAATACGGCAAGGTCCCCATATTTCCAGCATGGTCGCAATGTATCCGGCAAGGTCGCCACAAACCCGGCAAGGTCGCCATATTTCCGGCAAGGTCGCCAATAATCCGGCATGGTCGCCTCAAATCCGGCAATGTCGCCATATTTCCGGCAAGGTCGCCACAATTCCGGCAAGGTCGCCACAAATCAGGCGAGGTCGCCATATTTCCGCCAAGGTCGTCTAAAATCCGGCAAGATCGCCACAAATCCGTCGAAGTCGCCATATTTCCGGCAAGGTCGTTATAAATCCGGTAAGGTCGCCACAAATCCGGCAAGGTCCCTATAGTTCCACCAAGGTCGCAATATTTCCAGCAAGGTCGCCACAAATCCGGCAAGGTCGCCATATTTCCGGCAAGGTCGCCATAAACACGGCAAGGTCGCCACTAATCCGGCGAGGTCGCCATATTTCCGGCAAGGTCGCCACAAATCCGGCAAGGTCGTCAAAAATCCGGCAAGGTCGCCACAAATGCGGCAATGTCGCCATATTACCGACAAAGTCGCCATAAATCCGGCAAGGTAGCCACAAATACGGCAAGGTCCCCATATTTCCAGCAAGGTCGCAATATTTCCTGCAAGTTCACCACAAATCCGGCAAGGTCGCCATATTTCCGGCAAGGTCGCCATAAACCCGGCAAGGTCGCCACAAATCCGGCGAGGTCGCCATATTTCTGACAAGGTCGCCATAAATCCGGCAAGGTCGCCACAAATCCGGCAAGGTCGCTATATTTCCGGCAAGATCGCCATATTTCCGGCAAGGTCGCCACGAATCCGGCAAGGTCCCCATATTTCCAGCAAGGTCGCATTATTTCCGGCAAGGTCGCCACAAATCCGGCAAGGTCGTCATAAATCCGGCAAGGTCGACAGAAATCCGGCGAGGTCCACATATTTCCGGCAAGTTCGCCCGAAATCCGGCAGGTTCGCCATAAATCCGGCAAGGTCGCCACAAATGCGGCAAGGTCGCCATATTTCCTGCAAGGTCGCCATAAATCCGGCAAGGTCGCGACAAATACAGCAATGTCCCCATATTTCCAGCAAGGTCGCAATATTTCCGGCAAGGTCGCCACAAATCCGGCAAGGTCGCCATATTTCTGACAAGGTCGCCATAAATCCGGCAAGGTCGCCACAAATCCGGCAAGGTCGCTATATTTCCGGCAAGATCGCCATATTTCCGGCAAGGTCGCCACAAATCCGGCAAGGTCCCCATATTTCCAGCAAGGTCGCAATATTTCCGGCAAGGTCGCCACAAATCCGGCAAGATCGCCATATTTCCGGCAAGGTCGCCATAAACCCGGCAAGGTCGCCACAAATCCGGCGAGGTCGCCATATTTCCGGCAAGGTCGCCACAAATCCGGCAAGGTCGTCATAAATCCGGCAAGGTCGCCACAAATCCGGCAATGTCGCCATATTTCCGACAAAGTCGCCATAAATCCGGCAAGGTAGCCACAAAAACGGCAAGGTTCCCATATTTCCAGCAAGGTCGCAATATTTCCGGCAAGGTCGCCATATTTCCGACATGGTTCGCCATAAATCCGGAAAGGTCGCCGAAAATCCGGCAAGGTCGACATATTTCCGGCAAGGTCGCCATAAATCCGGCAAGGTCGCCACAAATCCGGCAAGGTCGCTATATTTCCGGCAAGATCGCCATATTTCCGGCAAGGTCGCCACAAATCCGGCAAGGTCCCCATATTTCCAGCAAGGTCGCAATATTTCCGGCAAGGTCGCCACAAATCCGGCAAGGTCGCCATATTTCTGACAAGGTCGCCATAAATCCGGCAAGGTCGCCACAAATCCGGCAAGGTCGCTATATTTCCGGCAAGATCGCCATATTTCCGGCAAGGTCGCCACAAATCCGGCAAGGTCCCCATATTTCCAGCAAGGTCGCAATATTTCCGGCAAGGTCGCCACAAATCCGGCAAGATCGCCATATTTCCGGCAAGGTCGCCATAAACCCGGCAAGGTCGCCACAAATCCGGCGAGGTCGCCATATTTCCGGCAAGGTCGCCACAAATCCGGCAAGGTCGTCATAAATCCGGCAAGGTCGCCACAAATCCGGCAATGTCGCCATATTTCCGACAAAGTCGCCATAAATCCGGCAAGGTAGCCACAAAAACGGCAAGGTTCCCATATTTCCAGCAAGGTCGCAATATTTCCGGCAAGGTCGCCATATTTCCGACATGGTTCGCCATAAATCCGGAAAGGTCGCCGAAAATGCGGCAAGGTCGACATATTTCCGGCAAGGTCGGCACAAATCCGGCAAGGTCGCCACAAATCCGGCAAGGTCGCCATATTTCCGGCAAGGTCGCCATAAATCCGGCAAGGTCGCCACAAATCCCACAAGGTTGCCATATTTCCTGCAAGGTCGCCATATTTCTGGCAAGGTCGCCATATTTCCGGCAAGGTCGCCACAAATCCAGCACGGTCGCCATATTTCCGTCAAGGTCGCCATAAATTCGGCAAGGTCGCCACAAATCCGGCAAGGTCACATAAATGCGGCGAGGTCGCCATATTACCGGCAAGGTCGCCATAAATCCGGCAAGGTCGCCATAAATACGGCAAGGTCGCCATAAATCCGGCGAGATCGCCATATTTCCGGCAAGGTCGCCACAAATCCGGCAAGGTCGTCATAAATCCGGCAAGGTCGCCACAAATCCGGCAATGTCGCCATATTTCCGACAAAGTCGCCATAAATCCGGCAAGGTAGCCACAAAAACGGCAAGGTTCCCATATTTCCAGCAAGGTCGCAATATTTCCGGCAAGGTCGCCATATTTCCGACATGGTTCGCCATAAATCCGGAAAGGTCGCCGAAAATCCGGCAAGGTCGACATATTTCCGGCAAGGTCGGCACAAATCCGGCAAGGTCGCCACAAATCCGGCAAGGTCGCCATATTTCCGGCAAGGTCGCCATAAATCCGGCAAGGTCGCCACAAATCCCACAAGGTTGCCATATTTCCTGCAAGGTCGCCATATTTCTGGCAAGGTCGCCATATTTCCGGCAAGGTCGCCACAAATCCAGCACGGTCGCCATATTTCCGTCAAGGTCGCCATAAATTCGGCAAGGTCGCCACAAATCCGGCAAGGTCACATAAATGCGGCGAGGTCGCCATATTACCGGCAAGGTCGCCATAAATCCGGCAAGGTCGCCATAAATACGGCAAGGTCGCCATAAATCCGGCGAGATCGCCATATTTCCGGCAAGGTCGCAATATTTCCGGCAAGGTCGCCACAAATCCGGCAAGGTCGCCATATTTCTGACAAGGTCGCCATAAATCCGGCAAGGTCGCCACAAATCCGGCAAGGTCGCTATATTTCCGGCAAGATCGCCATATTTCCGGCAAGGTCGCCACAAATCCGGCAAGGTCCCCATATTTCCAGCAAGGTCGCAATATTTCCGGCAAGGTCGCCACAAATCCGGCAAGATCGCCATATTTCCGGCAAGGTCGCCATAAACCCGGCAAGGTCGCCACAAATCCGGCGAGGTCGCCATATTTCCGGCAAGGTCGCCACAAATCCGGCAAGGTCGTCATAAATCCGGCAAGGTCGCCACAAATCCGGCAATGTCGCCATATTTCCGACAAAGTCGCCATAAATCCGGCAAGGTAGCCACAAAAACGGCAAGGTTCCCATATTTCCAGCAAGGTCGCAATATTTCCGGCAAGGTCGCCATATTTCCGACATGGTTCGCCATAAATCCGGAAAGGTCGCCGAAAATGCGGCAAGGTCGACATATTTCCGGCAAGGTCGGCACAAATCCGGCAAGGTCGCCACAAATCCGGCAAGGTCGCCATATTTCCGGCAAGGTCGCCATAAATCCGGCAAGGTCGCCACAAATCCCACAAGGTTGCCATATTTCCTGCAAGGTCGCCATATTTCTGGCAAGGTCGCCATATTTCCGGCAAGGTCGCCACAAATCCAGCACGGTCGCCATATTTCCGTCAAGGTCGCCATAAATTCGGCAAGGTCGCCACAAATCCGGCAAGGTCACATAAATGCGGCGAGGTCGCCATATTACCGGCAAGGTCGCCATAAATCCGGCAAGGTCGCCATAAATACGGCAAGGTCGCCATAAATCCGGCGAGATCGCCATATTTCCGGCAAGGTCGCCACAAATCCGGCAAGGTCGTCATAAATCCGGCAAGGTCGCCACAAATCCGGCAATGTCGCCATATTTCCGACAAAGTCGCCATAAATCCGGCAAGGTAGCCACAAAAACGGCAAGGTTCCCATATTTCCAGCAAGGTCGCAATATTTCCGGCAAGGTCGCCATATTTCCGACATGGTTCGCCATAAATCCGGAAAGGTCGCCGAAAATCCGGCAAGGTCGACATATTTCCGGCAAGGTCGGCACAAATCCGGCAAGGTCGCCACAAATCCGGCAAGGTCGCCATATTTCCGGCAAGGTCGCCATAAATCCGGCAAGGTCGCCACAAATCCCACAAGGTTGCCATATTTCCTGCAAGGTCGCCATATTTCTGGCAAGGTCGCCATATTTCCGGCAAGGTCGCCACAAATCCAGCACGGTCGCCATATTTCCGTCAAGGTCGCCATAAATTCGGCAAGGTCGCCACAAATCCGGCAAGGTCACATAAATGCGGCGAGGTCGCCATATTACCGGCAAGGTCGCCATAAATCCGGCAAGGTCGCCATAAATACGGCAAGGTCGCCATAAATCCGGCGAGATCGCCATATTTCCGGCAAGGTCGCCATAATTCCGGCAATGTCGCCACAAATCCGGCGAGGTCGCCATATTTCCGGCAAGGTCGCCTCAAATCCGGCAAGGTCGCCACAAATCCGGCGAAGTCGCCATATTTCCGGCAAGGTCGTCATAAATCCGGCAAGGTCGCCACAAATCCGGCAACTTCGCCATAAATCCGGCAAGGTCGCCACAAAACCGGCAAGGTCGCCATATTTCCAGCAAGGTCGCCATAAATCGGGTAAGGTCGCCACACATCCGGCAATGTCGCCATATTTCCGGCAAGGTCGCCATAAATCCAGCAAGGTCGCCACAAATCCGGTGAGCTAGTCATATTTCCGGCAAGGTCGCCATAAATCCGTCAAGTTCACCACAAATCCGGCGAGGTCGCCATATTTCAGGCAAGGTCGCCATAAATCCGGCAAGTTCGCCACAAATCCGGCGAGGTCGCCATATTTCCGGCAAGGTCGCCACAAATCCGGCAAGGTCGTCATAAATCCGGCAAGGTCGCCATAAATCCGGCGAGGTAGCCATAAATCCGGCAACGTCGCCACAAATCCAGCGAGGTCGCCATATTCCCGGCAAGGTCGCCATAAATCCGGCAAGTTCGCCATAAATCCGGCAAGGTCGCCACAAATCCGGCGAGGTCGCCATATTTCCGGCAAGGTCGCCATAAATCCGGCAAGGTCGGCACAAATCCGGCGAGGTCGCCATAAATCCGGCAAGGTCACCACAAATTCGGCAAGGTCGCCATATTTCAGGCAACGTCGCCATAAATACGGCAAGGTCGTCATAAATCCGGCTAGGTCGCCAGAAATCCGGCGAGGTCCCCATATTTCCGGCAAATTCGCCACAAATCCGGCAAGTTCGCCATAAATCCGGCAAGGTCGCCACAGATCCGGCAAGGTCGCCATAAATCCAGCAAGATCGCCACAAATCCGGCGAGGTAGTCATATTTCCGGCAAGGTCGCCATAAATCCGGCAAGATCGCCACAAATCCGGAGAGGTCGCCATATTTCCGGCAAGGTCGCCATATATCCGGCAAGGTCGCCATATTTCCTGCGAGGTCGCCATATTTCCGGCAAGGTCGACACAAATCCGGCAACGTCGTCATAAATCCGGCAAGGTCGCCTCAAATCCGGCAATGGTGCCATATTTCCGGAAAAGTCGCCATAAATCCGGCAAGGTCGCCATAAGTACGGCAAGTTCCCCATATTTCCAGCATGGTCGCAATATATCCGGCAAGGTCGCCACAAATCCGGCAAGGTCGCCATATTTCCGGCAAGGTCGCCACAATTCCGGCAAGGTCGTCATAAATCCGGCAAGGTCGTCACACATCCGGTCAGCTCGCCATATTTCCGGCAAGGTCGCCATAAATCCGGCAAGGTCGCGACAAATACGGCAATGTCCCCATATTTCCAGCAAGGTCGCAATATTTCCGGCAAGGTCGCCACAAATCCGGCAAGGTCGCCATATTTCCGACAAGGTCGCCATAAATCCGGCAAGGTCGCCACAAATCCGGCAAGGTCGCTATATGTCCGGCAACGTCGCCATATTTCCGGCAAGGTCGCCACAAATCCGGCAAGGTCCCCATATTTCCAGCAAGGTCGCAATATTCCCGGCAAGGTCGCCACAAATCCGGCAAGGTCGCCATATTTCCGGCAAGGTCGCCATAAACCCGGCAAGGTCGCCACAAATCCGGCGAGGTCGCCATATTTCCGGCAAGGTCGCCACAAATCCGGCAAGTTCGTCATAAATCCGGCAAGGTCGCCACAAATCCGGCAATGTCGCCATATTTCCTACAAAGTCGCCATAAATCCGGCACGGTAGCCACAAATACGGCAAGGTCCCAATATTTCCAGCTAGGTCGCAATATTTCCGGCAAGGTCGCCATATTTCCGACATGGTCGCCATAAATCCGGAAAGGTCGCAAAAATCCGGCAAGGTCGACATATTTCCGGCAAGGTCGGCACAAATCCGGCAAGGTCGCCACAAATCCGGCAAGGTCGCCATGTTTCAGGCAAGGTCGCCATAAAGCCGGCAAGGTCGCCACAAATCCCACAAGGTCGCCATATTTCCGGCAAGGTCGCCATATTCCCGGCAAGGTTGCCATAAATCCGGCCAGGTCGCCATATTTCCGGCAAGGTCGCCATAAATCCGGCAAGGTCGCCACAAATCCGGCGAGGTCGCCATATTTCCGGGAAGGTCGACAGAAACCCGGCGAGGTCCCCATATTTCCGGCAAGTTCGCCACAAATCCGGCAAGTTCGCCATAAATCCGGCAAGGTCGCCACAAATCCGGCAAGGTCGCCATATTTCCAGCAAGGTCGCCATAAATCCGGTAAGGTCGCCACACATCCGGCAATGTCGCCATATTTCCGGCAAGGTCGCCATAAATCCAGCAACGTCGCCACAAATCCGGCGAGGTAGTCATATTTCCGGCAAGGTCGCCATAAATCCGGCAAGTTCACCACAAATCCGGCAAGTTCACCACAAATCCGGCGAGGTCGCCATATTTCAGGCAAGGTCGCCATAAATCCGGCAAGATCGCCACAAATCCGGCGAGGTCGCCATAAATCCGGAAAGGTCGCCACAAATTCGGAAAGGGCGCCATATTTCAGGCAAGGTCGCCATAAGTACGGCAAGGTCGTCATAAATCCGGCAAGGTCGCCAGAAATCCGGCGAGGTCCCCATATTTCCGGCAAATTCGCCACAAATCCGGCAAATTCGCCATAAATCCGGCAAGGTCGCCACAAATCCGGCAAGGTCGCCATATTTCCGGCAAGGTCGCCATAAATCCGGCAAGGTCGCCACACATCCCGCAAGGTCGCCATAAATCCAGCAAGGTCGCCACAAATCCGGCGAGGTAGTCATATTTCCGGCAAGGTCGCCATAAATCCGGCAAGGTCGCCATTAATCCGGCGAGGTCGCCATATTTCCGGCAAGGTCGACACAAATCCGGCAAGGTCGACATAAATCCGGCAAGGTCGCCTCAAATCCGGCAATGGCGTCATATTTCCGGAAAAGTCGCCATAAATCCAGCAAGGTCGCCACAAATACGGCAAGGTCCCCATATTTCCAGCATTGTCGCAATATATCCGGCAAGGTCGCCACAAATCCGACAAGGTCGCCCTATTTCCGGCAAGGTGGCCATAAATCCGGCAAGGTCGCCACAAATCCGACAAGATCGACATATTTCCGGCAAGGTCGCCATATTTCCGGCAAGGTTGCCATAAATCCTGCCAGGTCGCCATATTTCCGGCAAGGTCGCCATATTTCCTCAAATCCGGCAATGGTGCCATATTTCCGGAAAAGTCGCCATAAATCCGGCAAGGTCGCCATAAGTACGGCAAGTTCCCCATATTTCCAGCATGGTCGCAATATATCCGGCAAGGTCGCCACAAATCCGGCAAGGTCGCCATATTTCCGGCAAGGTCGCCACAATTCCGGCAAGGTCGTCATAAATCCGGCAAGGTCGTCACACATCCGGTGAGCTCGCCATATTTCCGGCAAGGTCGCCATAAATCCGGCAAGGTCGCCACAAATCCGGCAATGTCGCCATATTTCCTACAAAGTCGCCATAAATCCGGCACGGTAGCCACAAATACGGCAAGGTCCCAATATTTCCAGCTAGGTCGCAATATTTCCGGCAAGGTCGCCATATTTCCGACATGGTCGCCATAAATCCGGAAAGGTCGCCAAAAATCCGGCAAGGTCGACATATTTCCGGCAAGGTCGGCACAAATCCGGCAAGGTCGCCACAAATCCGGCAAGGTCGCCATGTTTCAGGCAAGGTCGCCATAAAGCCGGCAAGGTCGCCACAAATCCCACAAGGTCGCCATATTTCCGGCAAGGTCGCCATATTCCCGGCAAGGTTGCCATAAATCCGGCCAGGTCGCCATATTTCCGGCAAGGTCGCCATAAATCCGGCAAGGTCGCCACAAATCCGGCGAGGTCGCCATATTTCCGGGAAGGTCGACAGAAACCCGGCGAGGTCCCCATATTTCCGGCAAGTTCGCCACAAATCCGGCAAGTTCGCCATAAATCCGGCAAGGTCGCCACAAATCCGGCAAGGTCGCCATATTTCCAGCAAGGTCGCCATAAATCCGGTAAGGTCGCCACACATCCGGCAATGTCGCCATATTTCCGGCAAGGTCGCCATAAATCCAGCAACGTCGCCACAAATCCGGCGAGGTAGTCATATTTCCGGCAAGGTCGCCATAAATCCGGCAAGTTCACCACAAATCCGGCAAGTTCACCACAAATCCGGCGAGGTCGCCATATTTCAGGCAAGGTCGCCATAAATCCGGCAAGATCGCCACAAATCCGGCGAGGTCGCCATAAATCCGGAAAGGTCGCCACAAATTCGGAAAGGGCGCCATATTTCAGGCAAGGTCGCCATAAGTACGGCAAGGTCGTCATAAATCCGGCAAGGTCGCCAGAAATCCGGCGAGGTCCCCATATTTCCGGCAAATTCGCCACAAATCCGGCAAATTCGCCATAAATCCGGCAAGGTCGCCACAAATCCGGCAAGGTCGCCATATTTCCGGCAAGGTCGCCATAAATCCGGCAAGGTCGCCACACATCCCGCAAGGTCGCCATAAATCCAGCAAGGTCGCCACAAATCCGGCGAGGTAGTCATATTTCCGGCAAGGTCGCCATAAATCCGGCAAGGTCGCCATTAATCCGGCGAGGTCGCCATATTTCCGGCAAGGTCGACACAAATCCGGCAAGGTCGACATAAATCCGGCAAGGTCGCCTCAAATCCGGCAATGGCGTCATATTTCCGGAAAAGTCGCCATAAATCCAGCAAGGTCGCCACAAATACGGCAAGGTCCCCATATTTCCAGCATTGTCGCAATATATCCGGCAAGGTCGCCACAAATCCGACAAGGTCGCCCTATTTCCGGCAAGGTGGCCATAAATCCGGCAAGGTCGCCACAAATCCGACAAGATCGACATATTTCCGGCAAGGTCGCCATATTTCCGGCAAGGTTGCCATAAATCCTGCCAGGTCGCCATATTTCCGGCAAGGTCGCCATATTTCCTCAAATCCGGCAATGGTGCCATATTTCCGGAAAAGTCGCCATAAATCCGGCAAGGTCGCCATAAGTACGGCAAGTTCCCCATATTTCCAGCATGGTCGCAATATATCCGGCAAGGTCGCCACAAATCCGGCAAGGTCGCCATATTTCCGGCAAGGTCGCCACAATTCCGGCAAGGTCGTCATAAATCCGGCAAGGTCGTCACACATCCGGTGAGCTCGCCATATTTCCGGCAAGGTCGCCATAAATCCGGCAAGGTCGCGACAAATACGGCAATGTCCCCATATTTCCAGCAAGGTCGCAATATTTCCGGCAAGGTCGCCACAAATCCGGCAAGGTCGCCATATTTCCGACAAGGTCGCCATAAATCCGGCAAGGTCGCCACAAATCCGGCAAGGTCGCTATATGTCCGGCAACGTCGCCATATTTCCGGCAAGGTCGCCACAAATCCGGCAAGGTCCCCATATTTCCAGCAAGGTCGCAATATTCCCGGCAAGGTCGCCACAAATCCGGCAAGGTCGCCATATTTCCGGCAAGGTCGCCATAAACCCGGCAAGGTCGCCACAAATCCGGCGAGGTCGCCATATTTCCGGCAAGGTCGCCACAAATCCGGCAAGTTCGTCATAAATCCGGCAAGGTCGCCACAAATCCGGCAATGTCGCCATATTTCCTACAAAGTCGCCATAAATCCGGCACGGTAGCCACAAATACGGCAAGGTCCCAATATTTCCAGCTAGGTCGCAATATTTCCGGCAAGGTCGCCATATTTCCGACATGGTCGCCATAAATCCGGAAAGGTCGCCAAAAATCCGGCAAGGTCGACATATTTCCGGCAAGGTCGGCACAAATCCGGCAAGGTCGCCACAAATCCGGCAAGGTCGCCATGTTTCAGGCAAGGTCGCCATAAAGCCGGCAAGGTCGCCACAAATCCCACAAGGTCGCCATATTTCCGGCAAGGTCGCCATATTCCCGGCAAGGTTGCCATAAATCCGGCCAGGTCGCCATATTTCCGGCAAGGTCGCCATAAATCCGGCAAGGTCGCCACAAATCCGGCGAGGTCGCCATATTTCCGGGAAGGTCGACAGAAACCCGGCGAGGTCCCCATATTTCCGGCAAGTTCGCCACAAATCCGGCAAGTTCGCCATAAATCCGGCAAGGTCGCCACAAATCCGGCAAGGTCGCCATATTTCCAGCAAGGTC
Organism: Malacoraja senta; assembly: GCA_038087875.1. Classification (NCBI taxonomy): domain Eukaryota; kingdom Metazoa; phylum Chordata; class Chondrichthyes; order Rajiformes; family Rajidae; genus Malacoraja; species Malacoraja senta. Next base: position 2,492 of record JAXLNO010002199.1, on the reverse strand, counting down.
GCCATAAATCCGGTAAGGTCGCCACACATCCGGCAATGTCGCCATATTTCCGGCAAGGTCGCCATAAATCCAGCAACGTCGCCACAAATCCGGCGAGGTAGTCATATTTCCGGCAAGGTCGCCATAAATCCGGCAAGTTCACCACAAATCCGGCAAGTTCACCACAAATCCGGCGAGGTCGCCATATTTCAGGCAAGGTCGCCATAAATCCGGCAAGATCGCCACAAATCCGGCGAGGTCGCCATAAATCCGGAAAGGTCGCCACAAATTCGGAAAGGGCGCCATATTTCAGGCAAGGTCGCCATAAGTACGGCAAGGTCGTCATAAATCCGGCAAGGTCGCCAGAAATCCGGCGAGGTCCCCATATTTCCGGCAAATTCGCCACAAATCCGGCAAATTCGCCATAAATCCGGCAAGGTCGCCACAAATCCGGCAAGGTCGCCATATTTCCGGCAAGGTCGCCATAAATCCGGCAAGGTCGCCACACATCCCGCAAGGTCGCCATAAATCCAGCAAGGTCGCCACAAATCCGGCGAGGTAGTCATATTTCCGGCAAGGTCGCCATAAATCCGGCAAGGTCGCCATTAATCCGGCGAGGTCGCCATATTTCCGGCAAGGTCGACACAAATCCGGCAAGGTCGACATAAATCCGGCAAGGTCGCCTCAAATCCGGCAATGGCGTCATATTTCCGGAAAAGTCGCCATAAATCCAGCAAGGTCGCCACAAATACGGCAAGGTCCCCATATTTCCAGCATTGTCGCAATATATCCGGCAAGGTCGCCACAAATCCGACAAGGTCGCCCTATTTCCGGCAAGGTGGCCATAAATCCGGCAAGGTCGCCACAAATCCGACAAGATCGACATATTTCCGGCAAGGTCGCCATATTTCCGGCAAGGTTGCCATAAATCCTGCCAGGTCGCCATATTTCCGGCAAGGTCGCCATATTTCCGGCAAGGTCGCCACAAATCCAGCAAGGTCGCCATATTTCCGTCAAGGTCGCCATAAATTCGGCAAGGTCGCCACAAATCCGGCAAGGTCGCCATAAATCCGGCGAGGTAGCCATAAATCCGGCAACGTCGCCACAAATCCAGCGAGGTCGCCATATTCCCGGCAAGGTCGCCATAAATCCGGCAAGTTCGCCATAAATCCGGCAAGGTCGCCACAAATCCGGCGAGGTCGCCATATTTCCGGCAAGGTCGCCATAAATCCGGCAAGGTCGGCACAAATCCGGCGAGGTCGCCATAAATCCGGCAAGGTCACCACAAATTTCGGCAAGGTCGCCATATTTCAGGCAACGTCGCCATAAATACGGCAAGGTCGTCATAAAGCCGGCTAGGTCGCCAGAAATCCGGCGAGGTCCCCATATTTCCGGCAAATTCGCCACAAATCCGGCAAGTTCGCCATAAATCCGGCAAGGTCGCCACAAATCCGGCAAGGTCGCCATAAATCCAGCAAGATCGCCACAAATCCGGCGAGGTAGTCATATTTCCGGCAAGGTCGCCATAAATCCGGCAAGATCGCCACAAATCCGGAGAGGTCGCCATATTTCCGGCAAGGTCGCCATATATCCGGCAAGGTCGCCATATTTCCGGCGAGGTCGCCATATTTCCGGCAAGGTCGACACAAATCCGGCAACGTCGTCATAAATCCGGCATGGTCGCCTCAAATCCGGCAATGGTGCCATATTTCCGGAAAAGTCGCCATAAATCCGGCAAGGTCGCCATAAGTACGGCAAGTTCCCCATATTTCCAGCATGGTCGCAATATATCCGGCAAGGTCGCCACAAATCCGGCAAGGTCGCCATATTTCCGGCAAGGTCGCCACAATTCCGGCAAGGTCGCCACAAATCCGGCGATGTCGCCATATTTCCGGCAAGGTCGCCTAAAATCCGGCAAGATCGCCACAAATCCGGCGAAGTCGCCATATTTCCGGCAAGGTCGTCATAAATCCGGCAAGGTCGCCACAAATCCGGCGAGGTCGCCATATTTCCGGAAAGGTCGCCATTAATCCGGCAAGGTCGCCACAAATCCGGCAAGGTCGCCATAAATCCGACAAGGTCGCCACAAATCCGGCAAGGTCGCCATATTTCCGGCAAGGTCGCCATAAATCCGGCAAGGTCGCCACAAATACGGCAAGGTCCCCATATTTCCAGCATGGTCGCAATATTTCCGGCAAGGTCGCCACAAATCCGGCAAGGTCGCCATATTTCCGGCAAGGTCGTCATAAATCCGGCAAGGTCGCCACAAATCCGGCGAGGTCGCCATATTTCCGGCAAGGTCGCCATAAATCCGGCAAGGTCGCCATAAATCCGGCAAGGTCGCCACAAATCCGGCAACGTCGCCATAAATCCGGCAAGGTCGCCACAAATTCGGCAAGGTCGCCATATTTCAGGCAAGGGCGCCATAAATCCGGCAAGGTCGTCATAAATCCGGCAAGGTCGCCTCAAATCCGGCAATGTCGCCATATTTCCGGCAAAGTCGCCATAAATCC
>JAXLNO010002198.1:84946-113517 GCA_038087875.1 Malacoraja senta | reverse complement strand
GTCTGGAGAATTGAAAATCCAACTGGACGGGAATATTCATTTTACTCACCAGTACATAAAACATACTCAAGAATAGATTATTTTTTAGTTGACTCCACGTTTATCCCATTTACTTATAACTCAAAATACCATAATATTATAATCTCAGATCACGCACCTGTAACATTCATGATTAAATTAAATGGAATGTCCGAGAAACAAACATATTGGAGATTTAACCCACAAATTTTGAACGAAAGATCAAGCCAGGAATATATTACTAAACACATTCAAATATATTTTGAGGTAAATGACAACCCTGATACACATACTTCTCTTATGTGGGAAACGTTTAAAGCGTTTGTTCGAGGTGCATTAATTTCTGCTCAAGTATTTTATAATAAAGAGAACGGGATTAAACAACAAACATTGGAAAGTGAAATCAAGCAACTAAATATAGAAAATGCGAGAATGCCATCTATTTTAAAACATAATAAAATTGCTGTATTGAAATATAAATTAAACAAAATGTATCCAGAACAAGTAATAAAACGTTATCAAAAAACCAAACAATTACATTTTGAATTTGGAGACAAACCACAAAAACTATTAGCACGTCAGTTACGAAAAATGGAAGGGGAAAAAATAATTCATAAAATTAGAACAGAGACAGGAGAATTATTAAAAATGCCCAAGGATATAAATGAAACATTTCTCCAATACTATCATAATCTTTATTCAACTAAAACTGTAGTACAACCAGAAGGAATAGCAGATGTTTTACTTAAATGTAATTTAAAAGGTTTAGATTCAAACGATAGAGAATTATTAGAAAGGGAGATTACGATAAAGGATATTGAGGAGTCTATTGGCTCTTTAAAAAATGGTAAAGCAGTAGGACCAGATGGTTTAGGCTCTGAATTTTATTAAAACATTTATGACTTACTCTCCCCACGTTTACAAAGGCTGTATGAGCATATCTATACTCAACAGAAACTTCCAGATACTTTAAATAAATCTATAATAACACTTATTCCTAAAGTTGATAAAGATCCGGAAGATCCGGGATCATATAGAGCAATTGCACTTTTAAATACAGATCAGAAAATATTAACTAAAATACTGGCGCATAGATTAAGTACAGTGATGAATAAATTAATACACCCTGACCAAACAGTCTTTATTCAGAAACGATACTCATATTATAATCTAAGAAGATTATTTAATATTATTTATTCTAAGAGAATTATTAATGAAGATCTAGCAATAATCTCACTTGACGCTGAAAAAGCATTTGATCAGGTTGAATGGTCTTATTTATTTTCGGTGATGGAAAATATGCAGCTAGGGGAGAAATTCTGCACATGGATAAAACGGTTATATACAAACCCTACGGCTAGAATATTAACAAACCAAAGGTTGTCATCTAAATTCAGCCTAACTAGAGGTTGTAGACAAGGATGCCCGTTATCTCCATTATTCTTTGCGCTTGCTATTGAGCCACTCGCAGAAATAGTTAGGGGTCATCCGGAAATACATGGGTATATCACAAAGGACACAGTGAATAAAATTTCTCTATACGCAGATGATGTACTAATTTACATTACAAAACCAGAAATTAGTATTCCAAACTTATTAAAGCTAATAACCCAATTTGGTTCACTCTCAGGATACAGAATAAATTGGAATAAAAGTGAAATTATGCCAATAAGGGAACATAACAAACAGATAATACAACAATTTCCATTTAAAATAGTAAATGAAAAATTAAATACCTAGGTATTTATGTAACTAAGATATATACATCATTATTTAAAGCAAATTTCCCCCCATTACTGAACAAACTACATAAGAATATTCAATACTGGAAAACACTTCCTATCTCAATGGTTGGCAAAATTAATGCCATAAAAATGATTTTAATTACCGCAAATATTATACCTTTTTCAGACAATTCCGATATATTTGTCATAAAACTTTTTTAAAAAATTGGATTCCATTGTTAATGATTGTATCTGGGATTATAAGAATCATAGGATAAACAAAAGACATTTGTGTATATCAAAAATAAATGGAGGCTTGGTTTTACCCAACTTTCTGTTTTATTTTTGGGCAGTTAATATTAAAAGTATGAATTTCTGGTTGGAAGAAATAGATCAACCAGATTGGTTAAAAATGGAAAAGGAAGATTGTTTACCTTTTGATATCGGCTCGATATTATTTGCTACGTCTAAATTAAACAAAAAAATGTATAGGGAAAACCCTATAATATTTAGTGCTATACGAATTTGGAAACAATTAAAAAAGGCATTAAAATTAGATAATCTATCACTTTTTCTTCCAATTGTGAATAACCCTTTGTTTAAGCCCTCATGGTTGGACAGGCGTTTTACACAATGGAAGAATTATGGAATTAAAAATATGGGACAAATTTACAAGGAAGGCACTTTTCTGACATTTTAGGAGTTGCAACAGACTTATGGACTCCGAGGAAATGATTATTTCAGATATCGTCAACTCAGAGATTATGTAAAATCGAATACTCAAAATTTTCGAATTAGAAATTCAGAAATTCTTGACGAATGTTGGAATAAACATCCTAATACAGAAAAATTAATATCTTATATATATAATATCTTATTAGACAGTGACATTCCATCGACGGACTTACACAGACAAACATGGGAAAAAAAATTAAATCAAATAATAACGAAAGATACTTGGGAAATAAGTTTACAACACATACATCAATGTTCATTAAATGCCAGACATTCTTTAATACAATTTAAAGTAATACATAGGTTACATTATTCAAAAACAAAATTACATAAAATCTTTCAACATATCTCATCTATATGTAAAAAATGTCAACATTTAGAAGCTACCTTATCTCATATGTTTGCAAACTGTATAAAAATTAAAAAATACTGGGTAAATATTTTTAGTATAATATCTAAAGTGACCAGCACACAATTGGACCCGGATCCAAAATTAATAATACTCGGAACATTAGAATTAAATCAAACATTTACAACAACACAAAGAAACGTTATTGATTATAGTATAATAACAGGAAAAAAAATAATTCTAAAATTTTGGAAAGGCCCTATAACCCCCACAATCAAAATGTGGATTATAGAAATGACGGAGACCTTAAACGTGGAAAGAATCAGATTGTCCCTGTTGGACGAACAGGAATTATTCGTTGGAACATGATCTCCCTTTATTGATTATTTAAAGGGTCAGAATGGTTCAGCACAGGAACCTGACTAACACTCGGGCTAAAGAATGGATGAAATGCCATACTCTGAAATGTACGAATATATCTCGAATGAAGTTGTTTTATTTTAATAAATGCTTCCATTCTTCTTTAACTATCTTTCTCTTTTGTTTTTTTATTTTATTTTATTTTTGTTTTTATTTTTATTTTATTTTTAAATTTCACTTTTTCTCTTTTTTCTTCTCTCTCTTTTCTTTCTTTACTTTACTTTATCTATCTTTTTAGTCCTATCTAGTTTTTTTTTTTAAAGGCAAAAGGTATTGGAGACAATGTAATAATAATTGACAATATTATCAATTCAAAAATGTAAGACTGTAATGATGTTAATAGGTTGTGTACTTATCTCCAATAAAAAATATTTTCAAAAAAAGAGTTGTTTAGAGGGGTTTACACGGGTTTAGAGGGGTTTCGGTGAGTTTACCGGGGGTTTGAGGGGTTTACAGGCGTTTACATGTGTTCAGAGAGGTTTAGAGAGGTTTACAGTGGTTTAGCGGGGTTTAGAGTGGTTTACAGGGGTTTCAGGGGTTTACAGGTGTTTAGTGGGGTTTAGAAGGGTTTAGAGGGGTTAAGAGTGGAGTGGTTTAGAGGGGTTTATAGGTATTTATAGGGGGTTACAGGGGTTTACAGAGGTTTAGAGGGGTGTGCATGTGTTTAAAGGGTTTTAGACGAGTGTATAGGGGTTTAGAGTAATCTGGAGGGGGTTAGATAGGTTTAGAAGGGTTTAGAGGGGTTTAGATGTGTGTATAGGCGTTTAGATGGGTGTAGAGTGGTTTAGAGTGGTTTAGAGGGGTTTACATGGCTTTAGATTTGTTTAGGGTAGTTTACTGGGGTTTAGAGGGGTTTCGACTGGTGAACAGGGGGTTATTGGGGGTTAGATGGGTTTAGATGCGTTTACAGAGGTTTACATGGGTTCAGAGGGCGTTACATGCGTTTAGAGTGGATTAGAACGGTTTAGAGGGATTTACAGGGGTTTACATGGTGTTTGCAGGGCTTTAGAGGGGTTTAGGGTGGGTTAGAGGGGCTTAGATGGGTTTAGAGGGGTTTAGAGGGTAATTACATGGGTTTAGAGGGGTTTAGAGGAGTTTAGCGGGGTTTTCATAGGTTTCAAGGTGTTTAGGGGGGTTTACAGGGGGTTAGAGGCGTTCACAGGGGTTAAGAGGTGGTTATACTTGCTTAGAGGGGCTTACAGGGTTTACAGGGGTTTAGAGATGTTTAGATGGGTTTAGAGGAGTTTACAGGGGTTTAGAGAGGTTTAGAGAGGATTACATGAGTTTACATGTGTTTAGAGGGGTTTGGATCGGTTTTTAGTGGTTTAGAAGGGTGTACATGGGTTTAGGTTTAGAGGGTTTTATACGGGTCTAAGGGAGTTTAGGGGATTTAGAGGGATTTAGAGGGGTTTACGGTGGTTTACAGGGGTTTACAAGGCTTAACAGGTGTTTAGTGAGGTTCAGATGAGTTTACAGGAGTATAGAGAGGTTTAGAGGGTTTTAGAGGTCGGGTTTTATTGCCATATACTCTAGCAGAGAAACATAGAAAATAGGTGTAGCAATAGTCATTCGAGCCAGCACTGCCATTCAATAATGTTCATGGCTGTTCATCTAAAATCTGTACCTCTCTCCTGTTTTTTCCTATATCCCTTGATTTCGCTAGCTCCAAGAGCTAAATGTAACTCTCTCTTGAAAACATCCAGTGGATTGGCCTCCACTGCCTTCTGTGGGAGAGTATTCCACAGATTCACAATTCTCTGCTAGAAGAAAGTTTGTCCTCATCTCAGTCCTAACTGGCCTACCCTTTATTATTAAACTGTGACCCCTGGCTCTGAACTGCCCCAACATCGGGAAAATTTTTCCTGCAGTTAGTGCAAGTGAAAATCTAGCAGGCAAGCAAAATGCTTTCTCCAACCACTCACATTTGAAGGCCACTATCTTCCACCGTTTCTACCCAATGACAAGATGGCGGCGCCTCGCGCCAGCGGCATCTGCAGTCCGTCTGTCTTTTTTTTCTTTTTGTCATGTTAGGTGGATGTCTTCGTTTTAGTTTTAGAAACATTTTAATCTCTTCCCTGTACGGGGACCCGATTTTTCCTTGTCGAGTCTCCGTTGTCGTTGGGCCTAACACGTATGTAACTCATTTCTGGTTAACGTAGAAATGAGTTACATACTTATATTCTATAGGAAGATATGCAAGAGGTAATTCAGCCTACGTCATAATAAGGTTTGACGGTTTTTCTCTTTATTTTTCAATTTAAAATTAAATTTATATATTTAGCGAAGATATTAATATGATACGTAGAGAATAATAACGTCGTGAATTTACGCTGTTTTCGGACTTTTCTGCAGGGATACGTGCTTATGTATGTATGCATATGGGTATATATATATATATATATATATATATATATATATATATATATGTATATATGTATGTATGTGTGTGTGTATGTATGGGTATATATATATGTTTGCTACCCCCAAAGAAGTTATTTGATTGTCAGAAATAATCTTTTTTTCTTTCGGGCACGCAGCTGGGAATTTTTTTTTACAAAGGCTACGGAAGTCTTCAGAATTCTAGCCACGTTAGTGTGGCTATCACTAACTACACTAATTGTAGATGTAGTTTTTTTTCTTTCACCCTATACTAACCAATTCTATCACTTTTTTCACTTTAAATATTTTTATAACTTAATGTTTGAATGGGAAAACAAGACTAATACAAGGAGATGTGTTCGGAAGAGCGATGTATATGATTTTAAATTCATCTATTTGAGGTTCGGGAGCAGGGTCAGGTTTTATGTGTTGCACCTTCTCCTCGGTTATAGACCACCTTAGAAACAATATGCAAGATGTTAATATGACAAGAGGGGGTCAGGGAATAACATTTTGTAGTTGGAATGTCAAGGGAATCAATGAACCAATTAAGAGAGGTAAAGTTTTGGCACATCTAAATTCAATCAAAACAGATATAATATTCCTTCAAGAAACACACCTTAAAAAGGAATCTCAACATAGACTTAAAGCTAAGTGGATCGCTGAATCATATCATTCCTCTTTTTCCCATAAGTCCAGTGGAGTTGCAGTATTAATTCGTAAAGGAATACCTTTTACGAATTCATCAACAATAGCGGATATTGATGGTAGATATATTATATTAGTTGGAGAGTTGAATGGAGAAAAAGTGATTCTTCTTAATGTATATGGGCCTAATTTTGATAATCCTATGTTTTTTAATAAAACATTTAATAAAATTCCTGAATTTACACAATATAAATTAATAATTGAAGGAGACTTCAATTGTACATTATACTTAGATAATCAAGGCAAAAAAAAGTAAAATCTCAATCAAGTGTATTTTTAAATTCATTTATTAATACCAGTAATATTAAGGATGTCTGGAGAATTGAAAATCCAACTGGACGGGAATATTCATTTTACTCACCAGTACATAAAACATACTCAAGAATAGATTATTTTTTAGTTGACTCCACGTTTATCCCATTTACTTATAACTCAAAATACCATAATATTATAATCTCAGATCACGCACCTGTAACATTCATGATTAAATTAAATGGAATGTCCGAGAAACAAACATATTGGAGATTTAACCCACAAATTTTGAACGAAAGATCAAGCCAGGAATATATTACTAAACACATTCAAATATATTTTGAGGTAAATGACAACCCTGATACACATACTTCTCTTATGTGGGAAACGTTTAAAGCGTTTGTTCGAGGTGCATTAATTTCTGCTCAAGTATTTTATAATAAAGAGAACGGGATTAAACAACAAACATTGGAAAGTGAAATCAAGCAACTAAATATAGAAAATGCGAGAATGCCATCTATTTTAAAACATAATAAAATTGCTGTATTGAAATATAAATTAAACAAAATGTATCCAGAACAAGTAATAAAACGTTATCAAAAAACCAAACAATTACATTTTGAATTTGGAGACAAACCACAAAAACTATTAGCACGTCAGTTACGAAAAATGGAAGGGGAAAAAATAATTCATAAAATTAGAACAGAGACAGGAGAATTATTAAAAATGCCCAAGGATATAAATGAAACATTTCTCCAATACTATCATAATCTTTATTCAACTAAAACTGTAGTACAACCAGAAGGAATAGCAGATGTTTTACTTAAATGTAATTTAAAAGGTTTAGATTCAAACGATAGAGAATTATTAGAAAGGGAGATTACGATAAAGGATATTGAGGAGTCTATTGGCTCTTTAAAAAATGGTAAAGCAGTAGGACCAGATGGTTTAGGCTCTGAATTTTATTAAAACATTTATGACTTACTCTCCCCACGTTTACAAAGGCTGTATGAGCATATCTATACTCAACAGAAACTTCCAGATACTTTAAATAAATCTATAATAACACTTATTCCTAAAGTTGATAAAGATCCGGAAGATCCGGGATCATATAGAGCAATTGCACTTTTAAATACAGATCAGAAAATATTAACTAAAATACTGGCGCATAGATTAAGTACAGTGATGAATAAATTAATACACCCTGACCAAACAGTCTTTATTCAGAAACGATACTCATATTATAATCTAAGAAGATTATTTAATATTATTTATTCTAAGAGAATTATTAATGAAGATCTAGCAATAATCTCACTTGACGCTGAAAAAGCATTTGATCAGGTTGAATGGTCTTATTTATTTTCGGTGATGGAAAATATGCAGCTAGGGGAGAAATTCTGCACATGGATAAAACGGTTATATACAAACCCTACGGCTAGAATATTAACAAACCAAAGGTTGTCATCTAAATTCAGCCTAACTAGAGGTTGTAGACAAGGATGCCCGTTATCTCCATTATTCTTTGCGCTTGCTATTGAGCCACTCGCAGAAATAGTTAGGGGTCATCCGGAAATACATGGGTATATCACAAAGGACACAGTGAATAAAATTTCTCTATACGCAGATGATGTACTAATTTACATTACAAAACCAGAAATTAGTATTCCAAACTTATTAAAGCTAATAACCCAATTTGGTTCACTCTCAGGATACAGAATAAATTGGAATAAAAGTGAAATTATGCCAATAAGGGAACATAACAAACAGATAATACAACAATTTCCATTTAAAATAGTAAATGAAAAATTAAATACCTAGGTATTTATGTAACTAAGATATATACATCATTATTTAAAGCAAATTTCCCCCCATTACTGAACAAACTACATAAGAATATTCAATACTGGAAAACACTTCCTATCTCAATGGTTGGCAAAATTAATGCCATAAAAATGATTTTAATTACCGCAAATATTATACCTTTTTCAGACAATTCCGATATATTTGTCATAAAACTTTTTTAAAAAATTGGATTCCATTGTTAATGATTGTATCTGGGATTATAAGAATCATAGGATAAACAAAAGACATTTGTGTATATCAAAAATAAATGGAGGCTTGGTTTTACCCAACTTTCTGTTTTATTTTTGGGCAGTTAATATTAAAAGTATGAATTTCTGGTTGGAAGAAATAGATCAACCAGATTGGTTAAAAATGGAAAAGGAAGATTGTTTACCTTTTGATATCGGCTCGATATTATTTGCTACGTCTAAATTAAACAAAAAAATGTATAGGGAAAACCCTATAATATTTAGTGCTATACGAATTTGGAAACAATTAAAAAAGGCATTAAAATTAGATAATCTATCACTTTTTCTTCCAATTGTGAATAACCCTTTGTTTAAGCCCTCATGGTTGGACAGGCGTTTTACACAATGGAAGAATTATGGAATTAAAAATATGGGACAAATTTACAAGGAAGGCACTTTTCTGACATTTTAGGAGTTGCAACAGACTTATGGACTCCGAGGAAATGATTATTTCAGATATCGTCAACTCAGAGATTATGTAAAATCGAATACTCAAAATTTTCGAATTAGAAATTCAGAAATTCTTGACGAATGTTGGAATAAACATCCTAATACAGAAAAATTAATATCTTATATATATAATATCTTATTAGACAGTGACATTCCATCGACGGACTTACACAGACAAACATGGGAAAAAGAATTAAATCAAATAATAACGAAAGATACTTGGGAAGAAAGTTTACAACACATACATCAATGTTCATTAAATGCCAGACATTCTTTAATACAATTTAAAGTAATACATAGGTTACATTATTCAAAAACAAAATTACATAAAATCTTTCAACATATCTCATCTATATGTGAAAAATGTCAACATTTAGAAGCTACCTTATCTCATATGTTTGCAAACTGTATAAAAATTAAAAAATACTGGGTAAATATTTTTAGTATAATATCTAAAGTGACCAGCACACAATTGGACCCGGATCCAAAATTAATAATACTCGGAACATTAGAATTAAATCAAACATTTACAACAACACAAAGAAACGTTATTGATTATAGTATAATAACAGGAAAAAAAATAATTCTAAAATTTTGGAAAGGCCCTATAACCCCCACAATCAAAATGTGGATTATAGAAATGACGGAGACCTTAAACGTGGAAAGAATCAGATTGTCCCTGTTGGACGAACAGGAATTATTCGTTGGAACATGATCTCCCTTTATTGATTATTTAAAGGGTCAGAATGGTTCAGCACAGGAACCTGACTAACACTCGGGCTAAAGAATGGATGAAATGCCATACTCTGAAATGTACGAATATATCTCGAATGAAGTTGTTTTATTTTAATAAATGCTTCCATTCTTCTTTAACTATCTTTCTCTTTTGTTTTTTTATTTTATTTTATTTTTGTTTTTATTTTTATTTTATTTTTAAATTTCACTTTTTCTCTTTTTTCTTCTCTCTCTTTTCTTTCTTTACTTTACTTTATCTATCTTTTTAGTCCTATCTAGTTTTTTTTTTTAAAGGCAAAAGGTATTGGAGACAATGTAATAATAATTGACAATATTATCAATTCAAAAATGTAAGACTGTAATGATGTTAATAGGTTGTGTACTTATCTCCAATAAAAAATATTTTCAAAAAAAGAGTTGTTTAGAGGGGTTTACACGGGTTTAGAGGGGTTTCGGTGAGTTTACCGGGGGTTTGAGGGGTTTACAGGCGTTTACATGTGTTCAGAGAGGTTTAGAGAGGTTTACAGTGGTTTAGCGGGGTTTAGAGTGGTTTACAGGGGTTTCAGGGGTTTACAGGTGTTTAGTGGGGTTTAGAAGGGTTTAGAGGGGTTAAGAGTGGAGTGGTTTAGAGGGGTTTATAGGTATTTATAGGGGGTTACAGGGGTTTACAGAGGTTTAGAGGGGTGTGCATGTGTTTAAAGGGTTTTAGACGAGTGTATAGGGGTTTAGAGTAATCTGGAGGGGGTTAGATAGGTTTAGAAGGGTTTAGAGGGGTTTAGATGTGTGTATAGGCGTTTAGATGGGTGTAGAGTGGTTTAGAGTGGTTTAGAGGGGTTTACATGGCTTTAGATTTGTTTAGGGTAGTTTACTGGGGTTTAGAGGGGTTTCGACTGGTGAACAGGGGGTTATTGGGGGTTAGATGGGTTTAGATGCGTTTACAGAGGTTTACATGGGTTCAGAGGGCGTTACATGCGTTTAGAGTGGATTAGAACGGTTTAGAGGGATTTACAGGGGTTTACATGGTGTTTGCAGGGCTTTAGAGGGGTTTAGGGTGGGTTAGAGGGGCTTAGATGGGTTTAGAGGGGTTTAGAGGGTATTTACATGGGTTTAGAGGGGTTTAGAGGAGTTTAGCGGGGTTTTCATAGGTTTCAAGGTGTTTAGGGGGGTTTACAGGGGGTTAGAGGCGTTCACAGGGGTTAAGAGGTGGTTATACTTGCTTAGAGGGGCTTACAGGGTTTACAGGGGTTTAGAGATGTTTAGATGGGTTTAGAGGAGTTTACAGGGGTTTAGAGAGGTTTAGAGAGGATTACATGAGTTTACATGTGTTTAGAGGGGTTTGGATCGGTTTTTAGTGGTTTAGAAGGGTGTACATGGGTTTAGGTTTAGAGGGTTTTATACGGGTCTAAGGGAGTTTAGGGGATTTAGAGGGATTTAGAGGGGTTTACGGTGGTTTACAGGGGTTTACAAGGCTTAACAGGTGTTTAGTGAGGTTCAGATGAGTTTACAGGAGTATAGAGAGGTTTAGAGGGTTTTAGAGGTCGGGTTTTATTGCCATATACTCTAGCAGAGAAACATAGAAAATAGGTGTAGCAATAGTCATTCGAGCCAGCACTGCCATTCAATAATGTTCATGGCTGTTCATCTAAAATCTGTACCTCTCTCCTGTTTTTTCCTATATCCCTTGATTTCGCTAGCTCCAAGAGCTAAATGTAACTCTCTCTTGAAAACATCCAGTGGATTGGCCTCCACTGCCTTCTGTGGGAGAGAATTCCACAGATTCACAATTCTCTGCGTGAAGAAAGTTTGTCCTCATCTCAGTCCTAACTGGCCTACCCTTTATTATTAAACTGTGACCCCTGGCTCTGAACTGCCCCAACATCGGGAAAATTTTTCCTGCAGTTAGTGCAAGTGAAAATCTAGCAGGCAAGCAAAATGCTTTCTCCAACCACTCACATTTGAAGGCCACTATCTTCCACCGTTTCTACCCAATGACAAGATGGCGGCGCCTCGCGCCAGCGGCATCTGCAGTCCGTCTGTCTTTTTTTTCTTTTTGTCATGTTAGGTGGATGTCTTCGTTTTAGTTTTAGAAACATTTTAATCTCTTCCCTGTACGGGGACCCGATTTTTCCTTGTCGAGTCTCCGTTGTCGTTGGGCCTAACACCGTGGAGCCGGCGGCCTCCAATCGGAATCGACCTGGAGCCTGCGGACTTACCATCGCGGAGCTTGCCGACTTCAGAGTGCGGAGCGCTGTTGTGGCGCGCGGCTGCGACCCGACTTCGGAGCTTGGAGGCTTCGGCTGCAGGCCCTGTGGTCGGTGACATCGGGAGCTCGCGGGTCCCAGGTAGGAGACCGCTTTTCGGAGCTCCCGCAACGGTAAACTTCGCCCGCCGAATCGAGGTGTTTAAATCGACCCGGAGCGGAGCCTTACATCGCCCGGCGCAGCTTATACGGACGCGGGATTTACCGTCGCCCGCCGGGGGCTCAAACATCAAGAGCCTCGATAAGCTCGATGCAGCAGTATAACTGCATGACTGCGGGAGAAAAATAAGATCAGAGAACAGGGAAGAGATAAGACTTGTGCCTTCCATCACAGCGAGGAGGTGTTTGGGGATTCACTGCGATGATTGTTTGTGTGGAATTATGTTCATTGTGTGTTTTTTTGTTGTTATGACTGCAGAAAACGTAATTTCGTTTGAACCTATGTTTAAATGAGAATAAACGGCATTCTGATTACTTTCAGAAGCCATTGGTTGTCCTCCAGGATACACCAAGCCGCAGCCTGATCTATGCCGGTCACCTGGGCACAGAGACTCTCACGGCAGCGGCGCAATACTTCCGACGCCTCCGACGGCCCAGGAATCTTGCACTGAGGCAGCTCCATGGCTGAAGCTGCACGAGTGACTCGCCAGCCCGGCAAACACTCGCCAGCCCGACAAACACTCGGGAGCCCTGGGTTCCCTTCCGCATCTGTCTGCGCCGCTGCTTCTGCTTTCATCCCTCCCTCCGCCCCGGCCATCCAACACCCGCGGCCCATGCAGTGGATATTATTTTTGAAATTTTCGTTGATCACAGAATTTCTCACGATAGAGCGTGAGAAATTTGTGATCAGCGTGAGAATTTGGCCAAATGCGTGATTCTCACGCTCAATGCGTGATTCTCACGCTCAATGCGTGAGAGTTGGCAGCCCTGCATCAACTATTCCATCACTCCATGGATGCTGCCTCACCCGCTGAGTTTCTCCAGCATTTTTGTCTGCCTTCTTGTACAGGTCACCTCGGCTCCAGCAAGGTTCTCAGCGGTCCCACAATCTGAATGGCTGCCCCTTCCACCAACTCCGCAACCAGGCCTTCACCTGTTCCCCCTTCTTGTTCTTGCCCTCAGCAGCATGTTGCACCAGGAACAATCTGGAGAGTACTACCCCTCCCCCCACCCTCGTGGTCCTGTTCTTAAACCATTTGCCTTGTTCCCCGTATACATCCTGTTTCTGTGGGTGCTCATCCGACCTACAGTAGATAATTTCTGTCAGAGCAGACCTGGCGGCACCCGTCCCCATTGAGAATGATCTGCAAGCCTAGTATTTTCTCACATGTCAGTCCCGCCATCCCAGGGATCAATCTCGTGAACCTACGCTGCACTGCCTCGATCACAAGGATGTCCTTCCTCAAATTAGGAGACCAAAACTGTACACAATACTCCAGATCTGGTCTTACCAGAGCCCTATACAACTGCAGAAGTACAAGGACACCCATATCTCGATTTACCTCCCCCTTGCCTAACCTAACCCCATTGAGATAATAATCTGCCCCCTTGTTTTTGCCGCCAAAGTAGATAACCTCACATTTATCTATATTATACTGCATCTGCTACGCATCTGCCCACTCACTTAACCTGTCCAGATCACCCTGCAACCTCTTAACATCCTCTTCGCAGTTCACACTGCCACTCAGCTTTGTGTCATCCGCAAACTTGCTAGTGTTGCTCATAATTCCCCAACACCGAGCCTTGCGGCACTACTCGCCACTGCCTGCCATTCAGAAAAGGACCCATTCACTCCTACTCTTTGCTTCCTGTCTGCCAACCAATTTTCTATCCATGTCAACACCGTACCCCCAATACCATGTGCTCGAAATTTAGTCACCAGTCTCCCATGCGGGAACTTAGCACTACATCCACTGGCTCCCTTTCATCCATTTTACTTGTCACATCCTTTAAAAAAATCCAGAAGATTAGTCAGGCATGATTTCCCTTTCATAAATCCATGTTGACTTGGACTAATCCTTTTACTGCTATCCAAATGCCCCATGATTACCTATTTACTAATTGACGCCAGCAGCTTTCCCACCACCGAAGTCAGGCTAACTGGTCTGTAATTCCCCGTTTTATCTCTCGCTCCTTTCTTGAAAAGTGGGATAACGTTAGCTATCCTCCAATCCAAAGGAAATGATCCTGAATCGATCGAACATTGGAAAATAATTACCAATGCGTCCACTATTTCTCGAGCCACCTCCCTGAGGACCCTGGGATGCAGACCATCAGGCCCAGGGGGATTTATCAACCTTCAGACCCATTAGCCTACCCAATACTATTTCTCGCCTAATGAAAATTTATTTCAGTTCCTCTACCCCCTTAGATCCTCTGTCCTCCAGTACATCTGGGAGATTGTTTGTGTCTTTCTCAGTGAAGACAGATCCGAAGTACCTGTTCAACTCTTATGCCATTTCCCTGTTACCCATAATAATTTTACCCGTGTCTGCCTTCAAGGGACCCACATTTGACTTTCCTACTCTTTTACCCTTAACAAGAAGCTTTTACTGTCCTTCTTTATATTCCTGGCCAGCTTCCCTTCGTAGTTCATCTTTTCAGCCGTATAGCTCGATATGAAAGTTTCCCAATTCTCTGGCTTCCGGGTACTCTTTGCTAGTTATACATCTTTTCATTTAGTTTTATTCTATCCCTAACTTATCTTGTCAGCCACCGTTGCCTCATAATCCCCTCTAAATCCCTCTGACCCCTCTAAACCCCTCGAAACCCCCTGTAAACCCCTCTAAACCCTCTAAACCACTCTAAACACCTAAACCCCTCTGAAGACCTCTACACCCCTCTAACCCCTCTATACCCCTCTAAACTCTTCTAAACCCCTCCAAACCTCTAAAGCCCTCTAAACCCCTCTAAAGACCTCTAAACACCTCTAAAGCCCTCTAAACCGCTTGAAACCCCTAGAAATCACTCTAACCCCCTCTAAACCCCCCTTAACCACGCTATGCCCCTCTATGCCCCAATAACCCACTCGAAACCCCTCGAAACCCCTCGAAACCACGCTAAACCCTCTAAACCTCTCTAAACACAGTTCGGTGGGGGCGCTGCAAGCCGGCAGCCCTGACAGCAGCGTGTTAGATCTTTCTAATTTCTTGTTTTTTCCGTATGTCCTAATGTATGTTTTTAATGTTTCTTTGTGTGTCTTGTGTGCGGGTGGTTTGCGGCGGTGGGGTGGGGGGGTAAGGGTGAAACCGTTTCGGTGGCCTCCTCCACGGAGAGGCAACTTTTTCTATGTCGCCTCCCCCGTGGCCTAACATCGAGACGCGCCCGGGGCGAGCATTCTTTCGTCGAGGAGCGGGCGATATCGCGCCAGGGATCCGCGGAGTGGAGCGCTCCTTTCGCTGGCCCGCGGCAACCAGGTCTGCGGAGCAGCCTGGGATCCCTCGTTGGGGACCCGGGAGAGGAAGAGCTCCGACCGCCGGCCCGCGGCCAACTTCTACCGCGGGCGCGGCGTGGAGTTCCCATCAGGAGCGGGTCCCTCGCCGGGGACCCCTGGAGAGGAGCTCCGACTGTCGGCCCGCGGCCTACATCATCCAGAAGCCGCGAACTGCGATGCTTCAGGCTTGCGCGGCGTCCGGAGCCTGGGATCCCTCGTTGGCTACCATGGAGGAGAAGAGCTCCGACCACCGGCCCGCAGCCTACTTCCACCGCTGGCGTGGCGTGGACTTACCATCAGGAGCGCGGTCCCTCGCCGGGTATCCATGGAGAGGAGCTCCGACTTCCGGCCCTGCGGTCTGCGGTGCTTCTGGCTGCGGCGCGGCGGGGACTTTAGATCTTCGACCGCCGGCTTGCGGCCTACACCAACCTGAAGCCGCGGTCTCCGGTAGGGAAGCACCGATTTAGGACTTACCTGGACTTTACCTTGTCTCCACATCTGGACACCAGCAGCGGCGACGGCGGAGGGTTGAGTTACCTCCCACGGGGGAAATGGCGGAGGACTGGGCATTTGTTGTGCCTTCCACCACAGTGAACACCTCAAAACCACTATAAACACGTTTAAACCCGTCTAAACCCGTCTAGACCCCTGTACACCTCTCTGAACCCATCTGAACCGCTCTAAACCCATCTAAACCCATCTAAAGCCCTCGATATCCCTCTAAACCCTTCTAAACCCCTCTAAACAGCTCTAACCCCTCTAAACCCCACTATACCCGTTTAACCCTCAACATGTTTATCCCACTAAACCCCTCTAAAGCCCTCTAATCCTCTCTAAACTCCTGTAAACCCCACTAACTCCTTCGAAACCCCTCGAAACCCCTTTAGACCCTTGTAAGCCCTTCAAAACCACTCAACACACTTCTAACGCCCTCTAAACTTATCTAAACCCCTCTACCCCCCCTATAAACCCATCCAAACCCCCTATTAACCTCTCTAATCCCCATCTAATCCCCCTATAAACACCTCTAAACCACCTCAAATCCCCCTCTAAACCACTCAAATGCCCAGACGTAACAACAGCTTCGCACAGAAAGGAGCCGCAGATGCTGCTTTCAACCGAAGATATACACAAAAAGCTGGAGTAACCCAGTGTGACAGACAGCATCTGTGAAGAGAAGGGTCTCGAAAAGGAACTGTGCGAATCCGCACTGACCACCGATCCCCACGCATTATCGATGTCCTACACACACTGGGGACAATTTACATTTAAACCTGTATATCTACAAGCCTGCGCGGATTTGGAGTTTGGGAGGAAACCGAAGATGTCGGGGAAATCCACGCGGTCAGTGGGAGAACGTACAAACTCCGTATAGACAGCACCCTTGGTCGGGATTGAACCCGCGTCTCTGCCGCTGTAAGGCAGCAACTACCGCTGTGCTACCGTGATGGATAGCTTGAGCTTAGAAACGCAGATATAACATATGTTATCGGCTTCGGAAGCTGCGGCCTCCGGTAGGTAATGCGGCCGTTCCAGGTGGTCCAGCCGCTAGAGGACTCTCCCGAAGCCGGGCCAGCATCACCCGGTGAAAACGGCCAGGAACATCGGGCCTCCGTAGAGGCAATAGCGGAGGCCTCATTGGGCTTCACTTTGGATGAACTGGGGTTGGGGACTAGACATTGTGCCTTATCCCACAGCGGTGGTCATTGTGGGGGGATGATTTTTGTGTGCTGTGTCTGTTGGTCCTTGTTCAAGATGGCGGTCGGAGGGGAGAGTGAACGCTGGCGCGATTTGGCTGCCGCTGCTCTCTCCTCAAATTGTATTGCTGATTTTCTTTTTGTGCTTTTGTAATTGAATTCTGTCCTTGATTTGTGTATTGTGGTGTTTTTATATTTAATTAATTCCGACTATGTGTTTTGTATTTTTGTGATTTTATGTCTTGTAAGGTGTCCTTGGGTGATAGAAAGGCGCCAGCAAATAAAATGAATTATTATTATTATTATTATAGGTGGTCACAGAAATCTGGAGCAACAGTGGGGCAGGCAGCATCTCTGGAGAAAATCCACGCGGTTACGGTGAGAACGTACAAATCGTACAGACGGAGGCCGTGGTCGGAATCGAACCCGGGTCTGAACCTGTGAGGCAGCAACTCTTCCGCTGCGCTACTGTTTACTGGCGCCCTCCCATAATTTCCCATTTATTGGTGCCATTCCCTAAATCGCCATTGACTGGTGCCCTCCCCTAACGCACCATTTAATTTGCGCACCCCTAATTCTCCATTTAATAGTGCCCTCCCCCTAATTCCCCATTTACTGAGGCTCGCTCTTTTCGAACCAGGCTCGTAGCGTGCGCCCGGCTCATAGTTTGCGGACGAGGTTAGCAGCTTTTGCAGCAGGCTGGCACTTTTCGCACCAGCTCACACTTTTCGGACCAGGCCGGCATTTTTCGCAGATGGCCCATAATTTTCGCACCAGGCTCGCAGTTTTCGCACCCGGCTAGCAAATTTCGCACAAGGCTCGCAGTTTTCGCTACCAGGCTCCTACTTTTCTCAGCAGGCTCGCATTTTTCGCACAAGGCTCGCAGATTTCGCACCAGGCTCGCAGTTTTCGCACCAGGCTCGCAGTTTTTGCGCCAGGCTCTCAGTTTTCGCACCCGGATTGCAGTGTTCGCACAAGGCTCGCTTTTCTCGCAGCCGGCTCGCACTTTTTGAACCAGGCTAGCATTTTTCGCTGGCGGCTCGCACTTTTCGAACCAGACTCGCACCTTTCGCACCAGGCTCGCATCTTTTCGCACCAGGCTCGCACCTTTCGCACCAAGCTCGCACTTTTAGCACCAGGTGCGAAGCTTTCTCACCAGGCTCGCATCTTTCGCACCAGGCTCGCAGTTCTCCGCCAGGATTACAACTTTCGCACCAGGATCTCAGTTTTCGCACCAGATTGGCAGTTTTAGCACCAGGCTCGCATTTTTTTGCAGCCGGTTCGCAGTTTTCGCACCACAATCGCTCTTTTCGCACCAGACCCGCACTTATCGCACCAATCTCGTAGTTTTTTACGCCAGGCTCGCACTTTTCGCACCAGGATCACACTTTTCGTAATAGACTCGCTCTTTTCGCAGCGGGATCGCACTTTTCGCACCACGCTCGCAATTTTTTGCACCAGGCTCCCAGTTTTCGTACCAGGATTGCAGTTTTCGCACCAGGCTCCCATATTTCGCAGCAGGCTCGCACTTTTGGCACCAGGCTCGAATTTTTCGCACGAGGATCGCACTATTCGCACCAGGCTCGCACTTTTCGCACCAGACTCGCGAGATAGACACAACCTTTTGTCGTCACAACCCTTAGTAGGCACAACCCTTGGTATGAACAAAACTTGGTCGAAACAAAGCTTGGTAGACTTAACCTTCGTTTGACACAACCCTGGGTAAACACATCCCTTGGTAAGCAAACCCCTTGGTAGACACAACACTTGGTAGACACAACCCTTGGGAGACAGAGCCATTCGTCGACACAACCTTGGGTAGACACAGTCCTTGGTACACACCACCCTTGGTAGACAGTCTTTGTAGGCACAACGCGTGGTAAACATGAGCCTTGGCAAACACGACCCTTGGTAAACACGACCTTTAGCAAACACGACCTTTAGCAAACACAACGCTTTGTAAACATGAACATTGGCAAACACGAACTTTGAGAAACACGACTCTTTGGGAACACGACCTTTGTTAAACATGTCCCTTGGCAAACACTTCCCCTGCTAAATACTACCCTTGATAAACACAACCCTTGGTAAACAGTGCGATCCTGGTGCGAAAACTGTGACACTGGCGCAAAAAGTGCGAGCCTGGTGCGAAAAGTGCGAGCCTGCTGCGAAAAGTGGGAGCCTGCTGCGAAAAGTGGGAGCCTGGTGCGAAAACTGCGAGCCTTGTGCGAAGATTGTGAGACTGGTGCGAAAAGTACGAGCAGTCTGCGAAAAATGCCAGCCTGGTCCGAAAAGTGCAAGCTCTTGCGAAAAGTGCGAGCCTGGTACTAACGCTGCGAACCTCGTCCGCACACTACGAGCCGGGCGCACAAGCTGCGAGCCTGGTGCGAAAAGAGCGAGCCTCCGTAAATGGGGAATTAGGGGATGGCACTAATAAATGGGGAATTAGGGGAGCGCAACATTAAATGGTGAATTAGGGGAGGACAGCATTAAATGGGGATTTAGGGGATGGCACCAGTGAATGGGAAATTATGGGAGGGCACCAGTAAACAGTGGCGCAGCGATAGAGTTGCTGCCTCACAGGTTCAGAGACCCGGGTTCGATTCCGACCACGGCCGCCGTCTGACGTTCTCCCCGTGACCGCGTGGATTTTCCCCAGAGATGCTGCCTGCCCCGCTGTTACTCCAGATGTTTGTGACCACATATGTTATACCTGCGTTTCTGAGCTCAAGCTATCCAGCACGGTGGCACAGCGGTAGAGTTGCTGCCTTACAGCGCCAGAGACGCGGGTTCAATCCCGACGAAGGGTGCCGTCTGTACGGAGTTTGTACGTTCTCCCGCTGACCGCGTGGAGTTTCTCCGACATCTTCAGTTTCCTCCCAAACTCCAAGGACGCGCAGGCTTGTACATATACAGGTTTAAATGTAAGTTGTCCCCAGTGTGTGCCGGACATCGATAATGTGTGGGGATCGCTGGTCAGTGCGGACTCGCACAGTTCCTTTTCGAGACCCTTTTCTCCACAGATGCTGTCTGTCACGCTGGGTTACTCCAGCTTTTTTGTTTATCTTCGGTTTGAAAGCAGCATCTGCAGCTCCTTCCTGTGCGAAGCTGTTCTTACGTCTGGACATTTTTGGGGATTAGAGGGGTTTAGAGGGGTTTAGAGGGAATTAGAGGGGTTTAGAGGGGGTTTCGATGTGTTTAGAGGTGTTTAGAGGGTTTTCTGAGGGTTTAGAGGGGTTTACAGAGATTTAGGTGGGTTTAGAGGCGGTTGCAGCGGTTTAGATGGATTTAGAGGTGTTTAGAGGGGTTTTCAGTGGTTTACAGCGGTTTAGAAGGGTTATTCGTGGTTTAGAGGGGTTTAGAGGGGTTTAAAGGGGTTTCGCGAGGTTTCGAGGGGTTTAGAGGGGTTTGGAGGTGTTAAAATGGATTTAGAGTGGTTTAGAGTGGTATGGAGGTGTTTGGAGGTGTTTGGAGGGGTTTAGAGTGGTTTAGAGGGGTTTAGAGGGGCTTGGAAGGGTTAGAGTGGTTTACAGGGGTTTATAAGGGGTTTGAAGGAGTTTGGAGGGTTTTAGAGGTGTTTGGAAAGGATTGGAGGGGTTTATTGGGGTTTAGAGGGGAATGGAGGAGTTTGGAGTGGTTTAGAGTTGACTATAGGAGTTTAGAGGGGTTTAGAGTGGGTTTAGAATGGTCTGGAGCGGTTCCGCGGGGTTTAGAGGGGTTTAGATGTGTTTAGAGGAATTTACAGGGGGTCTACATGGCTTTATAGGGTTTAGACGGATTTTGGTGGATTTTGAGGTATACATTGGTTTACGGGGCTTTAGATGGGTTCAGAGTTGTTTAGATCGGTTTACAGGAATTTACATGGGTTTTACAGGGGTTTACAGTGGTTTGGAGTTTAAATTGGTTTAGAGGGGATTACATGGGTTTAGAGGGGTGTAGAGTGTTTTAGAGGGCTTTAGAGGGGTTACAGGAATTTACAGGGGTTTACAGGAGTTTAGAGAGGTTTACATGTGTTTACAGGTGTTTAGATGTGTTTACATGTGGTTTACAGAGGGTTACATGGGTTTAGAGGGGTTTAGATGGCTTTACATACGTTTATAGGGGTATTAAGAGGTTTACAGGGGTTTAGAGAGATTTACATGTGGTTTACAGGGGGTTAGATGGTTTAGAGGGCTTCATAGTGGGTTTACATGGGTCTAGAGGGTTTACAGGGGGTTTAAAGGGGGTTTACAGGCGGTTACTGGGGCTTAGAGGGGTTTACAGGGATTTGCAGGGGATTAGAGATTAGATGGGTTTACAGGTGTTGAGAGGCGTTTACAGGGGTTTAGAGGGCTTTACAGGGGTTTAGAGGGGTTTAGAGGGTTTTAGATAGGTTTAGAGTGCTTAAAGGGGTTTGCAGGTGTTTGCAGACGTTTAGAGAGGTTTGATGGGGTTTAGAGGTTTAAGGAGGTTTACAGAGGTTTACATGGGTTTAGAGGGGTTTAAGCTGGTTTGGATGTATAGCGGTTCGGAGAGTTTTACAGGGGTTTACAGGGCATTGGGCGTGTTTACGTGGTTTACAGGGTGTTTAGATGGGTATAGAGCGCTTTATAGGGGTTTGGAGGGGATTAGAGGGGTTTGGATGGGATGTCGATGGGGGTTTGGAGGGATTGGAGAGGGATTGCAGGGGAATGGATAGGTTTAGAGCGGTTTGTATGGGTTTGTAGGGGGTTAGATGCGGTTAGAGTGATTTGGAGGGGTTTACAGGGGTTTACAGGGGGTTAGAGGCGTTAACAGAGGGATAGAGGTGTTAGAGTTTAGATGCGTTTGCAGGGGGTTTACATGTGTTTAGAGGGGGTTTAGAGGGATTTAAAGTTGTTTACAGGGGTTTAGTGGGATTTACAGGGTTTAGCGGGGTTTAGAGCGGTTTAAAGGGGTTTACAGGTGTTTACAGGGGTAGAGAGGTTTAGAAGGGTGTACAGGGGTTCAGAGGGATTTTAGAGAGTTTTATAGGGATTTCCAGGAGTTTACAGGGGTTTAGGGGGTTTACAGTGGGTTTAGTTGGGTATAGAGGGGTTTAGAGGGGTTAGAAGTGTTTAGAAGTGTTTAGAGGGATTTGGAGGGGTATGCGGGGGTTTACAGGGGTTTCCATGGGTTTACAGTTGTTCAGAGGGATTTAGATTGGTTTACAGTGGTTTAGAGAGATCTTGAGAAGTTTACAGGGGATTACAGAGGTTTACATGTGTTTTACAGGGGTTTAGAGGTGTTTGCAGTGGTTTACAGTTTAGAAGTGTTTAGAATAGTTTAGAGGGATTTAGAGGGGTCTGGAGGGGTTTAGAGCGGTTCGATAGGGTTTTCCGTGGTTTAGAGGTGTTTAGATGTGTATTGAATGGTTTACAGGGCTTCAGACGGGTTTAGAGTGGTTGAGAGGGGTTTGGAGGGGGTTTAATTGGGTTTACATGTGTTTAGAGGGGTTTAGAGGGGGATATAGGGATATTCAGGGGTTTTAGAGGGATTTGCAGGGGTTTAGAGGAGTTTGGAGTGATATAGAGGGAATTACAGGGGTTTAGATGTTTTTTGATGGGTTTAGATGGGTTAGAGGGATTTAGAGTGGTTTCCAGGGGTTTACATGTGTCTACAGGTGTTTAGAGATGATTAAGTTTAGAGGGGTTTAGATGGGTTTAGGGGGGTTTAGAGAGGTTTAAGTGGCTTTACATTGTGTTTACCGCGGTTTAGAGGGGTTTACATGAGGTTTAAAGAGGGTTTAGATGTGTTTAGAGGGCTTTATAAGGCTTTATAGTGTTGTAGATGAGTTTACAGGGGTTTAAAGGGTAGGGGGGTTTATACGGGTTTAGAGGGGGTTAGATGGGTTTACATGGGTTAACATGGGGTTTACATGGGTTTAGATCGGTTTGGAGGGGTTTCGAGGGGTCTGGAGAGGTTTAGGAGCGGTTTGGGTCTGGAGTGGTTTAGAGGGGTTTAGAGGGGGTAGAGGTGTTTGGAGGGTTTAAGAAGGGTTTGGAGGGTGTTGGGGTTTCGAAGGGTTTAGAGGGGTTGGAGATGTTTTGAAGGGTTTAGAGGGGTTTACAGAGGTTTACAGGGGTTTACTGGGATTTTGAGGGTAGAGAGGTTTACAGGGCTTTAAAGAGGTATAGAGAGGATTGCAGGGGTTTACATTGGTTTAGAGGGGTTTAGAATATTTTAGATGAGTTAGGGTGGTTTAGAGAAATTTAGAGGGGTTTACCGTGGTTGACAAGGGATTGCACGTGTTTAGTGAGGTCTCGAGCGGTTTCGAGTTCAAGTTCAAGTTCAATTTACTTTGTTGTCATGTGTCCCTAATAGGACAATGAAATTCTTGTTTGCTTCAGCTCAATAGAACATAGTAGGCATTGACTACAAATCAGATCAGTGTGTCCATATACCATTCTATAAATATATGAACACATGAATCAATATACTGATTACAGGAGCTCAAAGGCCATTTGAGGGTTTTAGCGGTGTCTACATGGGTTTAGAGGGGTTACAGAGGTTTAGAGGTGTTCGGAGGGGATTTAAAGTGGTTTAGAGGGTTTTAGATGTGTTGTGAGGGGTTTAGAGGGGTTCACAGTGCTTCAGATGGGTTTTGAGTGGTTTAGAGGTGTTTACGGGGTTTAGCGTTGTTTATATGGGTTTTCAAGGGATTAGAGGGGTTTACAGGGGGGTTGGAGGGGTTTACAGAGGTTTAGATGGGTTTACAGGTGTTTCGATGGGTTATGAGGGGTTTAGATGCGTTTAAATGGGGTTCACATGGATTCAGAGGTGTTTAGAGGGGTGTAAAGGGGGGTTAGGTAGCTTTACAGGGGTTTAGAGGGATTTAAAATAGTTTAGAGCGGTTTAGATGGGTTTACAGAGCTTTAGAGAGGTTTAAAGTGGTTGAGCGTTTAGAGAGATTTAGTGGTTCACAGGGGGTTTAGAGGTGTTAACAGGTATACGTGTTTAGAGCGGTTTAGATGCGTTTACATAGGATTTACAGGTGTTTCGATGGGTTTAGAGGGATTTGGAGTTGGTTACAGGGGTTTAGAGATGTTTAGAGAGGTTTACATGGGTTTACATGGATTTATAGGGGTTTAGACGGGTTTAGCGGGGTTTACAGGGGTTCACGTGTTTAGAAGCATTTACAGGGGTTTCGAGCGGTATCGAGAGTTTTAGATGGGTTTAGCGGGGTTTAGATGGGTTTATAGGGGTGTACAGGTGTTTACAGGTCCATATAGGTTCAGAGGTGTTTACAGGGGGTTTAGAGGGTTTTCGAGAGGTTTACATGGGTTTAGGGGGTTTAAAGAGTGTTACCGGGGTTTACATGGGGGGTTTAGACGGGTTTACATGGGTTTAGAGGAGTTTACAATCGTTTACAGGTGTTTAGATGGTTTAGAGGGTTTTACAGGGGTTTACAGGGGGTTTATATGTGTTTAGAGAGGATTCGAGTTGTTTAGATGGGGTTTAGCGGGGTTTAGAGTGTTTTAGATAGATGTATATGGGTTTGGAGGGGTTTAGTGGTTTAGAGTGGTTTACATGGGCTTTAGAGGAGTTCAGATGGGGTTAGTAGTGTTTAGAGGGCACTTTAGATGTTTAGAGGGGATGGGCGTACAGGGGTTTACGGGCGTTTACAGAGGTTTAGGGGTGTTTTCAGGGATTTAGAGGTGCTTACAGGGTGTTTACATGGGTATAGAGGGAATTAGAAGAATTTAGAGGCGTCCGCAGGGGGTTTAGAGGGGATTGGGCGAGTTTGGAGGAGTTTGCATGGGGTTTAGAGGTGTTTAGATCTGTTCTCAGCTGTTTAGAGGGGGTTCAAATGGGGTTCACGGGGCAACAGAGGTGTTTAGAGTGGTTTAGAGGGGTTTAGAGTGGTTTAGAGGGGTTTACGGGGTTTAGAGGTGTTTATATGGGTTTACAGGAGGTTGGAGGGGTTTACAGGGGGTTGGAAGGGTTTACAGGAGTTTAAATGGGTTTACAGGTGTTTCGATGGGTTAGGAGGGGTATAGATGCGTTTATATGGGGTTTACAGGGGTTTAGAGAAGTTTAGAAAGGTTCACATCGGTTTACAGGGGTTTACAGGGATTTAGAGGGGTTTAGAGGGGTTTACATTAGTTCACATGTGTTTAGAAGGATTTAAAAAGGTTTAGAGGTGTTTACAGTGGTTTACAAGTTCTTGGAGGTGTTTAGAAGTGTCTAGAGGGGTTTGCAGTGGTCTGGAGTGGTGTAGGGGGGTTTGCAGGGCTTTACCGAGGTTTATAGGGGTTTACAAGGGTTTATATGGGTTTACAGGTGTTTCGATGGGTTATGAGGGGTTTAGATGCGTTTAAGTGGGGTGCACGTGGCTTCAGAGGGGTTTAGAGGTGTGTAAAGGTGGTTTAGGTGGGTTTTACGGGGGGTCTAGATGGAGTTAGAAGAGTTTAGACGGATTAGATGGGTTTACAGGGCTTTAGAGGAGTTTAAAATGGTTAACAGCGTTTAGAGAGATTTAGTGTGGTTTACAGATGTTTAGAGATGTTAAACAGGTGGTTAGAGGTGTTTAGAGCGGTTTAGACGTTTACATTGGGAATTACAGGTGTTTCGATAGGTTTAGAGGGATTTGGAGTTGTTTACAGGGGTTTAGAGATGTTTCGGGAGGTTTACATGGGTTTACATGGATTTACAGGGGTTTAGAGGGATTTAGCGGTGTTTACATGGGTTCACATGTGTTTAGAAGGATTTACAGGGGTTTCGAGCGGTATAGAGGGTTTAGATGGGTTTAGCGGGGTTTAGATGGGTTTATAGGGGTGTACAGGTGTTTACAGGTGGATAGACGTTCAGAGGGGTTTACAGGGGTTTAGAGGGTTTTCGACATGTTTACATGGGTTTAGAGGGGATTAAAGGGTGTTAGGGGGGTTACATGTGGGGTTTAGACGGGTTTACATGGGTTTAAGGTAGTTTACAATCGTTTACAGGTGTTTAGATGGATTTAGAGGGTTTTACAGGGGTTACAGGGCGATTACATGTGTTTAAAGTGGATGCGAGTTGTTTACATGGGGTTTAGCGGGGTTTAGAGTATTTTAGATAGCTATACATCGGTTTGGAGGGCTTTAGTGGTTTAGAGCGGTTTACATGGGGTTTACAGGAGTTCAGATGTGGTTAGTAGTGTTTAGAGGGCATTTTAGATGTTTAGAGGGGTTTAGATGGATTACAGGGGTTTACAGGCGTTTACAGAGGTTTAGGGGAGTTGTCAGGGGTTTAGAGGTGCTTACAGTGTGTTTACATGGGTATAGAGGGAATTAGAAGAGTTTAGAGGAGACGCAGGCGGTTTAGATGGGATTGGGCTGGTTTGGAGGAGTTTGCATGGGGTTTAGTTGTTTAGAGGGGTTTAAATGTGGTTCACGGGGCAACAGAGGGGTTTAGAGTGGTTTAGAGATAAGATATACCTTTACTAATCCTTTGCAGGAAATTACAATGCCACGACAGCTTCAAGACATACATAACACCACAAATAGCTTCCATACTTAACAAGTTAAAATACAAGTTAAAAT
Source organism: Malacoraja senta (assembly GCA_038087875.1). Lineage (NCBI taxonomy): Eukaryota > Metazoa > Chordata > Chondrichthyes > Rajiformes > Rajidae > Malacoraja > Malacoraja senta. Next base: position 86,749 of record JAXLNO010002198.1, on the reverse strand, counting down.
ACAAGTTAAAATACAATTAATTAAAAAAAAAGTGCAGTTATTTATGCGCATTGTATAATCTTATCGCAGCTGGTAAGCAGGACTTCCTATGTCTCTCCGTTTTGCACATTGGTGCAATCAGTCTCTGACTGAAGCTGCTGCTCTTGATCACCTTCAGGGCATGGAGTGGGTGAGTGGGGTTGGTCATTATCGAAACCAGTTTTTTCAGTGATCTGGCCTCTGCCACCTACTGGACCGTTCGTTGCTCAGCCTCGACCACTGAGCCGGCCTTCCTGATCAGTTTGTCCTTTCTGTTTTTTCCGCTATGCGAGCGCCATCTCCCCAACAGGCCACCGCAAAAAACAGAGCACTGGCCACCACTGAATGGTAGACACTGCACAGTAGGGGTTGGCAGATGTTAAATGCCCTCAGCCTCCTTAAAAAATACAGTCGGCTTTGTCCCTTCCTGTACACCGCCTCCATATGACACTTCCAGTCCAGCTCCCTGTCAAGCTGCACACCAAGGTACCTGTGGTTAGCGACCACCTCCACCTCAGTGCCCTTAATGGTGATTGGTGTTGCTTGAGTCTTCCTCCTCCCCCTCCTGAAGTCCACAACTATCTCCTTGGTTTTTGTGGTGTTAAGATGGAGGTTATTGAGTGCACTCCACTCCACAAAGTTACTTATTATGTCTCTGTACTCCTCCTCATTTCCCCCCTTTAATGAGGCCGACAACAGCTGTGTCATCCGAAAACTTCTGCAAAAAGCAGCTGTTGGTGTTATATCGGAGATCCGCTGTGTAGATGGTAAACACGAATGGAGCCAGCACAGTTCCTTGTGGAGCCCCTGTGCTGCTCAAGATGGTGCTTGAGACATTGTTGTTATGTAGGCGCATGTACTGTGGTCTGAGGGAAAGGTAATCCAAACACCACAGTACCAGTGATGGATCCACTTTCATCTTCTCCATCTTCTCCCCCTAGCAATCGGGGCTGAATTGTGTTGAAGGCGCTTGAAAAGTCAAAAAATGTAATCCTTACAGATGCATCAGTAGTGTCCAAATGTGTGTACACCCTCTGCAGCATGTAAATGAGGGCATCATCGACACTGATGTTAGGCTGATATGCAAACTGTAAAGGATCCATTTGATTTGACACACTAGTCCTGATGTAGGAAAGGACAAGTCTCTCAAATGTCTTCATAATATGTGAAGTGAGCGCTACTGGTCTGTAGTCATTGTGGTGAGTGGGATGGGTCTTCTTTGGGACAGGTACCAGGCAATATGTTTTCCACAGCCTTGGAACCTTCTGTAGTCGCAAGCTCAGGTTGAACAGGTGTGTTAGAATACCACACAGCTCTGAAGAGCAGGTCTTCAGTAGCCTTGGGCTGGTGTCATCAGGCCACACTGCTTTCCCTGGCTTCAGTCTGTCCAGCATCATCTTGACCTGAGCAGTATGAAGAGTCATAGGTGGAGCTGCTGGTGGAGTGGGAGGTGGAAAGAGGGGACTCCGTACAGGTGACATCTCAGGAGTGATGGGGATGATGGGGGTTTAGAGTGGTTTAGAGGGGTTTACGGGGTTTAGATGTGTTTATATGGGTTTACAGGAGGTTGGGTTTACAGGGGTTTGGAGGGGTTTACAGGAGTTTAGATGGGTTTACAGGTGTTTCGATGGGTTAAGAGGGGTATAGATGCGTTTAAATGGGGTTTACAGGGGTTTCGAGAAGTTTAGAAAGGTTTACATCGGTTTACAGGGGTTTACAGGGATTTAAAGGGGTTTAGAGGGGTTTACATTAGTTCACATGTGTTTAGAAGGATTTAAAGAGGTT
>JAXLNO010002198.1:0-84746 GCA_038087875.1 Malacoraja senta | reverse complement strand
CTACATTGCCGGATTTGTGGCGACCTTGCCGGATTTATGGCGCCCTTGCCGGAAATGTGGCGACCTTGCCGGGTTTATGGCGACCTTGTCGGATTTGTGACGACCTTGCCGGATTTATGGCGACGTTGCCGAAAATGCGGCGACTTTGCCGGAAATGTGGCGAACTTGACGGATTTGTGGCGACCTTGCCGGATTTATGGCGACCTTGCCGGGGATGTGGCGACCTTGCCGTATTTGTGGCGACCTTGCCGAATTTATGGCTACCTTGATTGAAATGTGGCGACCTTGCCGGATTTGTCGCCACCTTGCCGGATTTGTCGCCACCTTGCCGGATTTTTGGCGACCTTGCCGGATTTATGGCGAACTTGCCAGAAATATGGCGACCTTGCTGGATTTGTGGCGACTTTGCCGGAAATATGGCGTCCTTGCCGGAAATGTGGCGACCTTGCCGGATTAGTGGCGACCTTGCCGGATTTATGGCGCCCTTGCCGGAAATGTGGCGACCTTGCCGGATTTATGGCGACCTTGTCGGATTTGTGACGACCTTGCCGGATTTATGGCGACGTTGCCGGAAATACGGCGACCTTGCCTGAAATGTGGCGAACTTGACGGATTTGTGGCGACCTTGCCGGATTTATGGCGACCTTGCTGCAAATGTGGTTACCTTTGCCGGATTTGTGGCGACCTTGCCGGATTTATGGCGACCTTGTGGGATTTGTGGCGACCTTGCCGGATGTATGGGGACCTTGCCGGCAATATGGCTACCTTGCCGGATTTGTGGTGACTTTGCCGGATTCATGGCGACCTTGCCGGAAATATGGCGACCTTGTCGGATTTGTGGCGACCTTGCAGGATTTATGGCGACCTTGCCGCAAATGTGGTGACCTTGCCGGATTTGTGGCGACCTTGCCGGATTTATGGCGACCTTGTGGGATTTGTGGCGACCTTGCCGGATTTATGGCGACCTTGCCGGCAATGTGGCGACCTAGCCGGGCTTGTGGCGACCTTGCCGGATTCATGGCGACCTTGCCGGAAATGTGGCGACGTTGCCGGATTTATGGAGACGATGCCGGATTTATAGCGACCTTGCCGGAATGTTGCGACCTTGCTGGATTTGTGGCGACCTTTCCGAATTTATGGCTACCTTGTTTGAAATGTGGAGACCTTGCCGGATTTGTCGCCACCTTGCCGGATTTGTGGCGACCTTGCCGGATTTATGGCGACCTTGCCGGAAATATGGCGACCTTGCCGGATTTGTGGCGACCTTGCCGGAAATATGGCGACCTTGCCGGAAATGTGGCGACCTTGCCGGATTTGTGGCGACCTTGCCGAATTTATGGCGTCCTTGCCGGAAATATGGCGACCTTGCCGGATTTATGGCGACCTTGTCGGATTTGTGACGACCTTGCCGGATTTATGGCGACGTTGCCGGAAATGCGGCGACCTTGCCTGAAATGTGGCGAACTTGACGGATTTGTGGTGACCTTGCCGGATTTATGGCGACCATGCGGGAATGTGGCGACCTTGCTGGATTTGTGGCGACCTTGCCGAATTTATGGCTACCTTGATTGAAATGTGGCGACCTTGCCGGATTTGTCGCCACCTTGCCGGATTTGTGGCGACCTTGCCGGATTTATGGCGACCTTGTGGAAATATGGCGACCATGCCGGATTTTTGGCGACCTTGCCTGATTTATGGCGACCTTGCCGGGTTTATGGCGACCTTGCCGGCAATGTGGCGACCTAGCCGGACTTGTGGCGACCTTGCCGGATTCATGGCGATCTTGCCGGAAATGTGGTGACCTTGCCGGATTTATGGCGACGATGCCGGATTTATGGCGACCTTGCCGGAATGTTGCTACCTTGCTGGATTTGTGGCGATCTTGCCGAATTTATGGCTACGATTGAAATGTGGCGACCTTGCCGGATTTGTCGCCACCTTGCCGGATTTGTCGCCACCTTGCCGGATTTGTGGCGACCTTGCCGGATTTATGGCGACCTTGCCGGAAATATGGCGACCTTGCCGGATTTGTGGCGACCTTGCCGGAAATATAGCGACCTTGCCGGAAATGTGGCGACCTTGCCAGATTTGTGGCGACCTTGCCGGATTTATGGCGCCCTTGCCGGAAATGTGCCGACCTTGCCGGGTTTATGGCGACCTTGTCGGATTTGTGACGACCTTGCCGGATTTATGGCGACGTTGCCGAAAATGCGGCGACTTTGCCTGAAATGTGGCGAACTTGACGGATTTGTGGCGACCTTGCCGGATTTATGGCGACCTTGCCGGGGATGTGGCGACCTTGCCGTATTTGTGGCGACCTTGCCGAATTTATGGCTACCTTGATTTAAATGTGGCGACCTTGCCGGATTTGTCGCCACCTTGCCGGATTTGTCGCCACCTTGCCGGATTTTTGGCGACCTTGCCGGATTTATGGCGAACTTGCCAGAAATATGGCGACCTTGCTGGATTTGTGGCGACTTTGCCGGAAATATGGCGTCCTTGCCGGAAATGTGGCGACCTTGCCGGATTTGTGGCGACCTTGCCGGATTTATGGCGCCCTTGCCGGAAATGTGGCGACCTTGCCGGATTTATGGCGACCTTGTCGGATTTGTGGCGACCTTGCAGGATTTATGGCGACCTTGCTGCAAATGTGGAGACCTTTGCCGGATTTGTGGCGACCTTGCCGGATTTATGGCGACCTTGTGGGATTTGTGGCGACCTTGCCGGATGTATGGGGACCTTGCCGGCAATATGGCTACCTTGCCGGATTTGTGGTGACTTTGCCGGATTCATGGCGACCTTTGCCGGAAATATGGCGACCTTGTCGGATTTGTGGCGACCTTGCCGGATTTATGGCGACCGTGCCGGGGATGTGGAGACCATCCAGGATTAGTGGCGATCTTGTCAGATTTCTGGCTACCTGGCCGGAATTGTGGCGACCTATCCGTATTTGTGGCGACCTTAACGGATTTATGGTGACCTGACGCAAATGTGGCGACCTTGCCGGATTTGTGGCGACCTTGCCTGATTTTTGGCGACCTTGCGGGATTTGTGGCGACCTTGCCGGATTTATGGCGACCTTGCCGGAAATATGGCGACCTCGCCGGAATTATGGCGACCATGCCGGATTTATGGCGAGCTTGCCGGAAATCTGGCGACCTTGCCTGAAATGTGGCGACCTTGACGGGTTTGTGGCGACCTGGCCGGATTCATGGCGACCTTGCCGGAATGTGGTGACCTTGCCGGATTTATGGCGACGATGCCGGATTTATGGCGACTTTGCCGGAATGTTGCTACCTTGCTGGATTTGTGGCGACCTTGCCGAATTTATGGCTACCTTGATTGAAATGTGGCGACCTTGCCGGATTTGTCGCCACCTTGCCGGATTTGTCGCCACCTTGTCGGATTTGTGGCGACCTTGCCGGATTTATGGCGACCTTGCCGGAAATATGGCGACCTTGCCAGATTTGTGGCGACCTTGACGGAAATATGGCAACCTTGCCGGAAATGTGGCCACCGTGTCGGATTTGTGGCGACCTTGCCGGATTTATGCGCCCTTGCCGGAAATGTGGCGACCTTGCCGGGTTTATGGCGACCTTGTCGGATTTGTGACGACCTTGCCGGATTTATGGCGACCTTGCCGGGGATGTGGCGACCTTGCCGTATTTGTGGCGACCTTGCCGGATCTATGGGGACCTTGCCGGCAATATGGCTACCTTGCCGGATTTGTGGTGACTTTGCCGGATTCATGGCGACCTTGCCGGAAATATGGCGACCTTGTCGGATTTGTCACGACCTTGGCCGATTTGTTGCGACCTTGCCGGAAATGTGGCGACCTTGCCGGATTCGTGGCGACCTTGCCGGATTTATGGCGACCTTGCCGGGGATGTGGCGGCCATCCAGGATTAGTGGTGATCTTGTCAGATTTCTGGCTACCTGGCCGGAATTGTGGCGACATTTCCGTATTTGTGGCGACCTTAACGGATTTATGGCTACCTGACGCAAATGTGGCGACCTTGCCGGATTTGTGGCGACCTTGCCTGATTTTTGGCGACCTTGCGGGATTTGTGGCGACCTTGCCGGATTTATGGCGACCTTGCCGGAAATGTAGCGACCTTGCCGGATTTGACGCGACCGTGCCGAATTTATGGCTACCTTGATTGAAATGTGGCGACCTTCCCGGATTTATGGCGGCCAAGCCGTTTTTATGGCGACCGTGCCGGAAATACGGCGACCTTGCCGGGTTTATGGCGACGTTGCGGATTTATGGCGTTCTTGCCGGATTTATGGCGACCTTGCCGGAAATGTGGCGACCTTGCCGGATTTGTGGCGACCTTGCCTGATTTATGGCGATCTTGCGGGATTTGTGGAGACCCTGCCGGATATGAGGCGACCTTGCCGGAAATGTAGCGACCTTGCCGGATTTCAGGCGACCTTGCCGAATTTATGGCTACCTTGATTTAAATGTGGCGAACTTCCCGGATTTGTGGCGACCATTGCCGGATTTATGGCGACCTTGCTGGAAATATGGCGACCTTGCCCGATTTCTGGCGACCTAGCCGTATTTATGGCGTCCGTGCCGGAAATAAGGCGACCTTGCCGAATTTGAGGCAACCTTGACGAAATATGGCGACCTTGTCTGATTTATGGCGTCCCAGCCGGTTTCATGGTGACCGTGCCGGAAATACGGCGACCTTGCCGGATTTATGGCGACGTTGCGGATTTATGCCGATCTAGCCGGATTTATGGCGACCTTGCCGGAAATATGGCGACCTCGCCGGAATTATGGCGACCTTGCCGGATTTATGGCGACCTCGCCGGATTTATGGTGCCCTTGCCGGAAATATGGCGACCTTGCCGGATTTATATCGACCTTGCCGGATTTATGGCGACCTTGTCGTGAATATTGCGACCTCGCCGGTTTATAGCGACCTTACCGGATGTGTGGCGACCTTGCCGGAAATATGGCGACCTCTCCCGATTTATGGCGAGCTTGTCGGATTTGTGACGACCATGCCGGAAATATGACGACCTCGCCTTTTTAAAGCGACCTTGCCGGATTTGCGGCGACCTTGCCGGATTTATGGCGACCTTTCCGGATTTGAGGCCACCTTGCCGGATTTACGTCGACCTCGCCGGAAATATGGCGATCTAGCCGGATTTGAGGCCACCTTGCCGGATATATGGCGACATTGCCGGAAATATGGCGACCTTCCCTGATTTGTTGCCACGTTGCCGGAATTCTGGCGACCATGCCGGGAATATGGCGACCTTGCCAAATTTGTGGCGACCTTGCCGGAATTATGGCGATGTTGTCGGAAATATGGCGACCTTGCCGGATTTGTGGCGACCTTGCCGGAAATATGGCGACCTTGCCGGATTTGTGGCGACCGTGCTGGATTTATGGCGACCTTGACGGAAATATGGCGACCTTGCCAGGTTTGTGGCGACCTTGCGGGATTTATGGCGACCTTGCCGGGTTTGTGGCGGCCTTGCCGGATTCATGGCGAACTTGCCGTAAATAGGCGTCTGCCGGATTTATGGCGACCTTGCCTGATTTGTGGCGACCTTGCCGGATTTATGGCGACATTGCCGGATTTATGGCGACCTTGCCGGAAATATGGCGACCTTGCCGCATTTGTGGCGACCTTGCTGGATTTATGGCGAACTTGCTGGAAATATGGCGGCCTTGCCGCATTTGTGGCGACCTTGCCGGAAATATGGCGGCCTTGCCGCATTTGTGGCGACCTTGCCGAATTAATTGCGACCTTGCCGGAAATATGTCGACCTTGCCGCATTTGTGGCTACCCTGCCGGATTTATTGCGACCTTGCCGGAAATATGTGGACCTTGCCTGATTTATGGCGACCATGCCGGAAATATGGCGACCTTGCCGCATTTGTGGCGACATTGCCGGATTTGTGGCGACCTTGCCGGATTTATGGCGACCTTGCCGGGAAAGTGGCGAATTTGCCGGATTTGAGGCCACCTTGCCGGATTATAGCGACATCGCCGGAAATATGGCGACCTAGCCGGATTTGAGGCCACCTTGCCGGATTTATGGCGACATTGCCGGAAATATGGCGACCTTTCCTGATTTGTGGCCACCTTGCTGGATTTATGGCGACCTTGACGGAAATATGGCGACCTTGCCGGGTTTGTGGCGACCCTGCGGGATTTATGGCGACCTTGCCGGATTTGTTGCGGCCTTGCCGGATTCATGGCGAACTTGCCGCAAATGTGGCGACCTTGCCGGAATTGTGGCGACCTTGCCTGATTTGTGGCGACCTTGCGGGATTTGTGGAGACCTTGACGGATTTATGGCGACCTTGACTGAAATGTAGCGACCTTGCCGGATTTGACGCGACCTAGCCGTGTTTATGGCGTCCGTGCCGGAAATAAGCCGACCTTGCCGGATTTGAGGCAACCTTGCCGGAAATATGGCGACCTTGCCGGATTTATGGCGTCCAAGCCGTTTTTATGGCGACCGTGCCGTAAATACGTCGACCTTGCCGGATTTATGGCGACGTTGCGGATTTATGGCGATCTTGCCGGATTTATGGCGACCTTGCCGGAAATATGGCGACCTCGCCGGAATTATGGCGACCTTGCCGGATTTATGGCGACCTCGCCGGATTTATGGCGCCCTTGCCGGAAATGTGGCGACCTTGCCCGATTTCTGGCGACCTAGCCGTATTTATGGCGTCCGTGCCGGAAATAAGGCGACCTTGCCGGATTTCAGGCAACCTTGCCGGAAATATGGCGACGTCGCCGGATTTATGGCGTCCAAGCCGTTTTTATGAATCCGACAAGGTCGCCACAAGGTCGCCATAAATCCGGCAAGGTCGTCTCAAATCCGACAAGGTCGCCATAAATCCGGCAAGGTCGCCATATTTCCGGCAAGGACGCCATAAATCCGGCAAGGTCGCCACAAATCCGGCAAGGTCGCCACATTTCCGGCAAGGTCGCCATATTTCCGGCAAGGTCGCCACAAATCCAGCAAGGTCGCCATATTTCCGGCAAGGTCGCCATAAATCCGGCAAGGTCGCCACAAATCCGGCAAGGTGGCGACAAATCCGGCAAGGTCGCCACATTTCAATCAAGGTAGCCATAAATTCGGAAAGGTCGCCACAAATCCAGCAAGGTCGCCATATTTCCGGCATCGTCGCCATAAATCCGGCAAGGTAACCACATTTCCGGCAAGGTCGCCATGAATCCGGCAAGGTCGCCACAAGTCCGGCTAGGTCGCCACATTGCCGACAAAGTCGCCATAAATCCGGCAAGGTCGCCACAGATCCCACAAGGTCTCCATAAATCCGGCAAGGTCGCCACAAATCCGGCAAGGTCACCACATTTGCGGCGAGGTCGCCATAAATCCTGCAAGGTCGCCACAAATACGGCAAGGTCGCCACATCCCCGGCAAGGTCGCCATAAATCCGGCAAGGTCGCCATAAATCCGTCAAGGTCGCCACATTTCAGGCAAGGTCGCCGCATTACCGGCAACGTCGCCATAAATCCGGCAAGGTCGTCTCAAATCCGACAAGGTCGCCATAAACCCGGCAAGGTCGCCACATTTAAGGCAAGGACGCCAAAAATCCGGCAAGGTCGCCACAAATCCGGCAATGTCGCCACATTTCCGGCAAGGTCGCCACAAATCCGGGAATGTCGCCATATTCCCGGCAAGGTCGCCATAAATCCGGTAAGATCGCCACAAATCCGGCGACCTTGCCTGAAATGTGGCGACCTTGATGGATTTGTGGCGACCTTGCCGGATTTACGGCGACCTTGCCGGGGATGTGGCGACCTTGCCGTATTTGTGGCGACTTTGCAGAATTTATGGCGTCCTTGCCGGAAATGTGGTGACCTTGCCGGATTTGTGGCGACCTTGCCGGATTTATGGCGACCTTGTGGGATTTGTGGCGACCTTGCCGGATTTATGGCGACCTTGCCGGCAATGTGGCGACCTAGCCGTACTTGTGGCGACGCTGCCGGATTCATGGCGACCTTGCCGGAAATGTGGTGACCTTGCCGGATTTGTGGCGAGGATGCCGGATTTATGGCGACCTTGCCGGAATTTTGCGACCTTGCTGGATTTGTGACGACCTTGCCGAATTTATGCATACCTTGATTGAAATGTGGCGACCTTGCCGGATTTGTCGCCACCTTGCCGGATTATAGCGACATCGCCGGAAATATGGCGACCTAGCCGGATTTGAGGCCACCTTGCCGGATTTATGGCGACATTGCCGGAAATATGGCGACCTTTCCTGATTTGTGGCCACCTTGCTGGATTTATGGCGACCTTGACGGAAATATGGCGACCTTGCCGGGTTTGTGGCGACCCTGCGGGATTTATGGCGACCTTGCCGGATTTGTTGCGGCCTTGCCGGATTCATGGCGAACTTGCCGCAAATGTGGCGACCTTGCCGGAATTGTGGCGACCTTGCCTGATTTGTGGCGACCTTGCGGGATTTGTGGAGACCTTGCCGGATTTTGGCGACCTTGACTGAAATGTAGCGACCTTGCCGGATTTGACGCGACCTAGCCGTGTTTATGGCGTCCGTGCCGGAAATAAGCCGACCTTGCCGGATTTGAGGCAACCTTGCCGGAAATATGGCGACCTTGCCGGATTTATGGCGTCCAAGCCGTTTTTATGGCGACCGTGCCGTAAATACGTCGACCTTGCCGGATTTATGGCGACGTTGCGGATTTATGGCGACCTTGCCGGAAATATGGCGACCTCGCCGGAATTATGGCGACCTTGCCGGATTTATGGCGACCTCGCCGGATTTATGGCGCCCTTGCCGGAAATGTGGCGACCTTGCCCGATTTCTGGCGACCTAGCCGTATTTATGGCGTCCGTGCCGGAAATAAGGCGACCTTGCCGGATTTCAGGCAACCTTGCCGGAAATATGGCGACGTCGCCGGATTTATGGCGTCCAAGCCGTTTTTATGAATCCGACAAGGTCGCCACAAGGTCGCCATAAATCCGGCAAGGTCGTCTCAAATCCGACAAGGTCGCCATAAATCCGGCAAGGTCGCCATATTTCCGGCAAGGACGCCATAAATCCGGCAAGGTCGCCACAAATCCGGCAAGGTCGCCACATTTCCGGCAAGGTCGCCATATTTCCGGCAAGGTCGCCACAAATCCAGCAAGGTCGCCATATTTCCGGCAAGGTCGCCATAAATCCGGCAAGGTCGCCACAAATCCGGCAAGGTGGCGACAAATCCGGCAAGGTCGCCACATTTCAATCAAGGTAGCCATAAATTCGGAAAGGTCGCCACAAATCCAGCAAGGTCGCCATATTTCCGGCATCGTCGCCATAAATCCGGCAAGGTAACCACATTTCCGGCAAGGTCGCCATGAATCCGGCAAGGTCGCCACAAGTCCGGCTAGGTCGCCACATTGCCGACAAAGTCGCCATAAATCCGGCAAGGTCGCCACAGATCCCACAAGGTCTCCATAAATCCGGCAAGGTCGCCACAAATCCGGCAAGGTCACCACATTTGCGGCGAGGTCGCCATAAATCCTGCAAGGTCGCCACAAATACGGCAAGGTCGCCACATCCCCGGCAAGGTCGCCATAAATCCGGCAAGGTCGCCATAAATCCGTCAAGGTCGCCAAATTTCAGGCAAGGTCGCCGCATTACCGGCAACGTCGCCATAAATCCGGCAAGGTCGTCTCAAATCCGACAAGGTCGCCATAAACCCGGCAAGGTCGCCACATTTAAGGCAAGGACGCCAAAAATCCGGCAAGGTCGCCACAAATCCGGCAATGTCGCCACATTTCCGGCAAGGTCGCCACAAATCCGGGAATGTCGCCATATTCCCGGCAAGGTCGCCATAAATCCGGTAAGATCGCCACAAATCCGGCGACCTTGCCTGAAATGTGGCGACCTTGATGGATTTGTGGCGACCTTGCCGGATTTACGGCGACCTTGCCGGGGATGTGGCGACCTTGCCGTATTTGTGGCGACTTTGCAGAATTTATGGCGTCCTTGCCGGAAATGTGGTGACCTTGCCGGATTTGTGGCGACCTTGCCGGATTTATGGCGACCTTGTGGGATTTGTGGCGACCTTGCCGGATTTATGGCGACCTTGCCGGCAATGTGGCGACCTAGCCGTACTTGTGGCGACGCTGCCGGATTCATGGCGACCTTGCCGGAAATGTGGTGACCTTGCCGGATTTGTGGCGAGGATGCCGGATTTATGGCGACCTTGCCGGAATTTTGCGACCTTGCTGGATTTGTGACGACCTTGCCGAATTTATGCATACCTTGATTGAAATGTGGCGACCTTGCCGGATTTGTCGCCACCTTGCCGGATTTGTGGCGATCTTACCGGATTTATGGCGACCTTGCCGGGAATATGGCGACATTCCCGGATTTGTGGCGACCTTGCCGGAAATGTGGCGACATTGCCGGATTTGTGGCGACCTTGCCGGATTTTTGGCGTCCTTGCCGGAAATGTGGCGACCTTGCCGGGTTTATGGCGACCTTGTCGGATTTGAGACGACCTTGCCGGATTTATGGCGACCTTGCCGGGGATGTGGCGACCTTGCCGTACTTGTGGCGACCTTGCAGGATTTATGGCGACCTTGCCGCAAATGTGGTGACCTTGCCGGATTTGTGGCGACCTTGCCGGATTTATGGAGACCTTGTGGGATTTGTGGCGACCTTGCCGGATTTATGGCGACTTTGTCGGCAATGTGGCGACCTAGCTGGACTTGTGGCGACCTTGCCGGATTCATGGCGGACCTTGCCGGAAATGTGGTGACCTTGCCGGATTTATGGCGACGATGCCGGATTTATGGCGACCATGCCGGAATGTTGCGACCTTGCTGGATTTGTGGCGACCTTTCCGAATTTATGGCTACCTTGATTGAAATGTGGCGACCTTGCCGGATTTGTCGCCACCTTGCCGGATTTGTGGCGACCTTGCCGATTTATGGCGACCTTGCCGGAAATATGGCGACCTTGCCGGATTTATGGCGACCTTGTCGGATTTGAGACGACCTTGCCGGATTTATGGCGACGTTGCCGGGGATGTGGCGACCTTGCCGTATTTGTGGCGACTTTGCAGAATTTATGGCGACCTTGCCGCAAATGTGGTGACCTTGCCGGATTTGTGGCGACCTTGCCGGATTTATGGCGACCTTGTGGGATTTGTGGCGGCCTTGCCGGATTTATGGCGACCTTGCCGGCATTGTGGCGACCTAGCCGGCCTTGTGGCGACCCTGCCTGATTCATGGCGACCTTGCCGGAAATGTGGTGACCTTGCCGGATTTGTGGCGAGGATGCGGGATTTATGGCGACCTTGCCGGAATGTTGCGACCTTGCTGGATTTGTGGCGACCTTGCCGAATTTATGGCTACATTGATTGAAATGTGGCGACCTTGCCGGATTTGTCGCCACCTTGCCGGATTTGTGGCGACCTTGCCGGATTTATGGCGACCTTGCCGGAAATATGGCGACCTTGCCGGATTTGTGGCGACCTTGCAGGAAATATGGCGACCTTGCCGGAAATGTGGCGACCTTGCCGGATTTGTGGCGACCTTGCCGGATTTATGGCGTCCTTGCCGGAGATGTGGCGACCTTGCCGGATTTATGGCGACCTTGTCGGATTTGAGACGACCTTGCCCGATTTCTGGCGACGTTGCCGGAGATGCGGCGACCTTGCCTGAAATGTGGCGACCTTGCCGGATTTGTGGCGACCTTGCCGGAAATATGGCGACCTTGCCGGAAATGTGGCGACCTTGCCGGATTTGTGGCGACCTTGCCGGATTTATGGCGTCCTTGCCGGAAATGTGGTGACCTTGCCGGATTTGTGGCGACCTTGCCGGATTTATGGCGACCTTGTGGGATTTGTGGCGACCTTGCCGGATTTATGGCGACCTTGCCGGCAATGTGGCGACCTAGCCGGACTTGTGGCGACGCTGCCGGATTCATGGCGACCTTGCCGGAAATGTGGTGACCTTGCCGGATTTGTGGCGAGGATGCCGGATTTATGGCGACCTTGCCGGAATGTTGCGACCTTGCTGGATTTGTGACGACCTTGCCGAATTTATGCATACCTTGATTGAAATGTGGCGACCTTGCCGGATTTGTCGCCACCTTGCCGGATTTGTGGCGATCTTACCGGATTTATGGCGACCTTGCCGGGAATATGGCGACATTCCCGGATTTGTGGCGACCTTGCCGGAAATGTGGCGACATTGCCGGATTTGTGGCGACCTTGCCGGATATTTGGCGTCCTTGCCGGAAATGTGGCGACCTTGCCGGGTTTATGGCGACCTTGTCGGATTTGAGACGACCTTTCCGGATTTATGGCGACGTTGCCGGAAATGCGGCGACCTTGCCTGAAATGTGGCGACCTTGACGGATTTATGGCGACCTTGCCGGATTTATGGCGACCTTGCCGGGGATGTGGCGACCTTGCCGTATTTGTGGCGACCTTGCAGGATTTATGGCGACCTTGCCGCAAATGTGGTGACCTTGCCCGATTTGTGGCGACCTTGCCGGATTTATGGAGACCTTGTGGGATTTGTGGCGACCTTGCCGGATTTATGGCGACTTTGTCGGCAATGTGGCGACCTAGCTGGACTTGTGGCGACCTTGCCGGATTCATGGCGACCTTGCCGGAAATGTGGTGACCTTGCCGGATTTATGGCGACGATGCCGGATTTATGGCGACCTTGCCGGAATGTTGCGACCTTGCTGGATTTGTGGCGACCTTTCCGAATTTATGGCTACCTTGATTGAAATGTGGCGACCTTGCCGGATTTGTCGCCACCTTGCCGGATTTGTGGCGACCTTGCCGGATTTATGGCGACCTTGGCGGAAATATGGCGACCTTGCCGGATTTGTGGCGACCTTGCCGGAAATATGGCGACCTTGCCGGATTTATGGCGACGTTGCCGGAAATGCGGCGACCTTGCCTGAAATGTGGGGAACTTGACGGATTTGTGGCGACCTTGCCGGATTTATGGCGACCTTGCGGGAATGTTGCGACCTTGCTGGATTTGTGGCGACCTTGCCGAATTTATGGCTACCTTGATTGAAATGTGGCGACCTTGCCGGATTTGTCGCCACTTTGCCGGATTTGTGGCGACCTTGCCGGATTTTTGGCGAACTTGACGGATTTATGGCGACCATGCCGGAAATATGGCTACCTTGCCGGATTTGTGACGACTTTGCCGGATTCATGGCGACCTTGCCGGAAATATGGCGACCTTGTCGGATTTGTGACGACCTTGGCCGATTTGTTGCGACCTTGCCGGAAATCTTGCGACCTTGCCGGATTTGTGGCGACCTTGCCGGATTTATGGCGACCTTGCCGGGAATATGGCGACCTTGCCGCATTCGAGGCGACCTTGCCGGGTTTATGGCGACCTTGCCAGAAATATGCCGACCTTGCCGCATTTGTGCCAACTTTGCCTGATTTATGGCGACCTTGCCGGATTTATGGCGACCTTGCCGGCAAAATAGCGACCTAGCCGGACTTGGGGCGACCTTGCCGGATTCATGGCGACCTTGCCGGAAATGTGGTGACCTTGCCGGATTTATGGCGACGATGCCGGATTTATGGCGACCTTGCCGGAATGTTGCTACCTTGCTGGATTTGTGGCGACCTTGCCGAATTTATGGCTACCTTGCCGGGAATATGGCGACATTCCCGGATTTGTGGCGACCTTGCCGGAAATGTGGCGACATTGCCGGATTTGTGGCGACCTTGCCGGATTTTTGGCGTCCTTGCCGGAAATGTGGCGACCTTGCCGGGTTTCTGGCGACCTTGTCGGATTTGAGACGACCTTGCCGGATTTATGGCGACGTTGCCGGAAATGCGGCGACCTTGCCTGAAATGTGGCGACCTTGACGGATTTATGGCGACCTTGCCGGATTTATGGCGACCTTGCCGGGGATGTGGCGACCTTGCCGTACTTGTGGCGACCTTGCAGGATTTATGGCGACCTTGCCGCAAATGTGGTGACCTTGCCGGATTTGTGGCGACCTTGCCGGATTTATGGAGACCTTGTGGGATTTGTGGCGACCTTGCCGGATTTATGGCGACTTTGTCGGCAATGTGGCGACCTAGCTGGACTTGTGGCGACCTTGCCGGATTCATGGCGACCTTGCCGGAAATGTGGTGACCTTGCCGGATTTATGGCGACGATGCCGGATTTATGGCGACCATGCCGGAATGTTGCGACCTTGCTGGATTTGTAGCGACCTTTCCGAATTTATGGCTACCTTGATTGACATGTGGCGACCTTGCCGGATTTGTCGCCACCTTGCCGGATTTGTGGCGACCTTGCCGGATTTATGGCGACCTTGCCGGAAATATGGCGACCTTGCCGGATTTATGGCGACCTTGTCGGATTTGAGACGACCTTGCCGGATTTATGGCGACGTTGCCGAAAATGCGGCGACCTTGCCTGAAATGTGGCGACCTTGATGGATTTGTGGCGACCTTGCCGGATTTACGGCGACCTTGCCGGGGATGTGGCGACCTTGCCGTATTTGTGGCGACTTTGCAGAATTTATGGCGACCTTGCCGCAAATGTGGTGACCTTGCCGGATTTGTGGCGACCTTGCCGGATTTATGGCGACCTTGTGGGATTTGTGGCGGCCTTGCCGGATTTATGGCGACCTTGCCGGCATTGTGGCGACCTAGCCGGACTTGTGGCGACCCTGCCTGATTCATGGCGACCTTGCCGGAAATGTGGTGACCTTGCCGGATTTGTGGCGAGGATGCGGGATTTATGGCGACCTTGCCGGAATGTTGCGGCCTTGCTGGATTTGTGGCGACCTTGCCGAATTTATGGCTACATTGATTGAAATGTGGCGACCTTGCCGGATTTGTCGCCACCTTGCCGGATTTGTGGCGACCTTGCCGGATTTATGGCGACCTTGCCGGAAATATGGCGACCTTGCCGGATGTGTGACGACCTTGCAGGAAATATGGCGACCTTGCCGGAAATGTGGCGTCCTTGCCGGATTTGTGGCGACCTTGCCGGACTTATGGCGTCCTTGCCGGAGATGTGGCGACCTTGCCGGATTTATGGCGACCTTGTCGGATTTGAGACGACCTTGCCGGATTTATGGCGACGTTGCCGGAGATGCGGCGACCTTGCCTGAAATGTGGCGACCTTGCCGGATTTGTGGCGACCTTGCCGGAAATATGGCGACCTTGCCGGAAATGTGGCGACCTTGCCGGATTTGTGGCGACCTTGCCGGATTTATGGCGTCCTTGCCGGAAATGTGGTGACCTTGCCGGATTTGTGGCGACCTTGCCGGATTTATGGCGACCTTGTGGGATTTGTGGCGACCTTGCCGGATTTATGGCGACCTTGCCGGCAATGTGGCGACCTAGCCGGACTTGTGGCGACGCTGCCGGATTCATGGCGACCTTGCCGGAAATGTGGTGACCTTGCCGGATTTGTGGCGAGGATGCCGGATTTATGGCGACCTTGCCGGAATGTTGCGACCTTGCTGGATTTGTGACGACCTTACCGAATTTATGCACACCTTGATTGAAATGTGGCGACCTTGCCGGATTTGTCGCCACCTTGCCGGATTTGTGGCGATCTTACCGGATTTATGGCGACCTTGCCGGTAATATGGCGACATTCCCGGATTTGTGGCGACCTTGCCGGAAATGTGGCGTCATTGCCGGATTTGTGGCGACCTTGCCGGATTTTTGGCGTCCTTGCCGGAAATGCGGCGACCTTGCCGGGTTTATGGCGACCTTGTCGGATTTGAGACGACCTTGCCGGATTTATGGCGACGTTGCCGGAAATGCGGTGACCTTGCCTGAAATGTGGCGACCTTGACGGATTTATGGCGACCTTGCCGGATTTATGGCGACCTTGCCGGGGATGTGGCGACCTTGCCGTATTTGTGGCGACCTTGCAGGATTTATGGCGACCTTGCCGCAAATGTGGTGACCTTGCCGGATTTGTGGCGACCTTGCCGGATTTATGGAGACCTTGTGGGATTTGTGGCGACCTTGCCGGATTTATGGCGACTTTGTCGGCAATGTGGCGACCTAGCTGGACTTGTGGCGACCTTGCCGGATTCATGGCGACCTTGCCGGAAATGTGGTGACCTTGCCGGATTTATGGCGACGATGCCGGATTTATGGCGACCTTGCCGGAATGTTGCGACCTTGCTGGATTTGTGGCGACCTTTCCGAATTTATGGCTACCTTGATTGAAATGTGGCGACCTTGCCGGATTTGTCGCCACCTTGCCGGATTTGTGGCGACCTTGCCGGATTTATGGCGACCTTGCCGGAAATATGGCGACCTTGCCGGATTTGTGGCGACCTTGCCGGGAATATGGCGACCTTGCCGGATTTATGGCGACGTTGCCGGAAATGCGGCGACGTTGCCTGAAATGTGGGGAACTTGACGGATTTGTGGCGACCTTGCCGGATTTATGGCGACCTTGCGGGAATGTTGCGACCTTGCTGGATTTGTGGCGACCTTGCCGAATTTATGGCTACCTTGATTGAAATGTGGCGACCTTGCCGGATTTGTCGCCACCTTGCCGGATTTGTGGCGACCTTGCCGGATTCATGGCGACCTAGCCGGAAATATGGCGACCTTGTCGGATTTGTGACGACCTTGGCCGATTTGTTGCGACCTTGCCGGAAATGTTGCGACCTTGCCGGATTTGTGGCGACCTTGCCGGATTTATGGCGACCTTGCCGGGAATATGGCGACCTTGCCGCATTCGTGGCGACCTTGCCGGGTTTATGGCGACCTTGCCAGAAATATGCCGACCTTGCCGCATTTGTGCCAACTTTGCCTGATTTATGGCGACCTTGCCGGATTTATGGCGACCTTGCCGGCAAAATAGCGACCTAGCCGGACTTGGGGCGACCTTGCCGGATTCATGGCGACCTTGCCGGAAATGTGGTGACCTTGCCGGATTTATGGCGACGATGCCGGATTTATGGCGACCTTGCCGGAATGTTGCTACCTTGCTGGATTTGTGGCGACCTTGCCGAATTTATGGCTACCTTGATTGAAATGTGGCGACCTTGCCGGATTTGTCGCCACCTTGCCGGATTTGTCGCCACCTTGCCGGATTTGTGGCGACCTTGCCGGATTTATGGCGACCTTGCCGCAAATATGGCGACCTTGCCGGATTTGTGGCGACCTTGCCGGATTTGTGGCGACCTTGCCGGATTTATGGCGCCCTTGCGGGAATGTGGCGAGCTTGCCGGATTTATGGCGACCATGTCGGATTTGTGACGACCTTGCCGGATTAATGGCGACGTTGCCGGAAATGCGGCGACCTTGCCTGAAATGTGGCGAACTTGACGGATTTGTGGCGACCTTGCCGGAATTATGGCGACCTTGCCGGGGATGTGGCGACCTTGCCGTATTTGTGGCGACCTTGCGGAATTTATGGCGTCCTTGCCGGAAATGTGGCGACCTTGCCGGATTTGTGGCGACCTTGCCGGATTTATGACGTCCTTGCCGGAAATGTGGCGACCTTGCCGGATTTATGGCGACCTTGTCGTATTTGTGACCACCTAGCCGGATTTATGGCGACGTTGCCGGAAATGCGGCGACCTTCCCTGAAATGTGGCGACCTTGACGGATTTGTGGCGACCTTGCCGGATTTATGGCGACCTTGCCGGGGATGTGGCGACCTTGCCGTATTTGTGGCGACCTTGCAGGATTTATGGCAACGTTGCCGCAAATGTGGCGACCTTCCCGGATTTGTGGCGACCTTGCCGGATTTATGGCGATCTTGCCGGAAATATGGCTACCTTGCCGGATTTGTGGCGACCTTGCCGGATTCATGGCGACCTTGCCGGAAATGTGGTGACCTTGCCGGATTTGTGGCGACGATGCCGGATTTATGGCGACCTTGCCGGAATGTTGCGACCTTGCCGGATTTGTGGCGACCTTGCCTGATCTATGGCGACCTTCCCGGAAATGTGGCGACCTTGCCGGATTTGACGCGACCTTGCCGAAATTATGGCTACCTTGTTTGAAATGTGGCGACCTTGCCGGATTTGACGCCACCTTGCCGGATTTGTGGCGACCTTGCCGGATTTATGGTGACCTGGCCGGAAATCTGGCGACCTTGCCGGATTTGTGGCGACCTTGCCGGATTTATGGCGACCTTGCCGTATTTGTGGCGACCTTGCAGGATTTATGGCGACCTTGCCGCAAAGGTGGTGACCTTGCCGGATTTGTGGCGACCTTGCCGGATTTATGGAGACCTTGTGGGATTTGATGCGACCTTGCCGGATTTATGGCGACCTTGCCGGCAATGTGGCGACCTAGCCGGACTTGTGGCGACCTTGCCGGATTCATGGCGACCTTGCCGGAAATGTGGTGACCTTGCCGGATTTATGGCGACGATGCCGGATTTATGGCGACCTTGCTGGAATGTTGCGACCTTGCTGGATTTGTGGCGACCTTTCCGAATTTATGGCTACCTTGATTGAAATGTGGCGACCTTGCCGGATTTGTCGCCACCTTGCCGGATTTGTGGCGACCTTGCCCGATTTATGGCGACCTTCCAGGAAATATGGCGACCTTGCCGGATTTGTGGCGACCTTGCCGGAAATATGGCGACCTTGCCGGAAATGTGGCGACCTTGCCGGATTTGTGGCGACCTTGCCGGATTTATGGCGTCCTTGCCGGAAATATGGCGACCTTGCCGGATTTATGGCGACCTTGTTGGATTTATGACGACGTTGCCGGAAATGCGGCGACCTTGCCTGAAATGTGGGGAACTTGACGGATTTGTGGCGACCTTGCCGAATTTATGGCTACCTTGTTTGAAATGTGGCGACCTTGCCGGATTTGACGCCACCTTGCCGGATTTGTGGCGACCTTGCCGGATTTATGGCGACCTTGCCGGAAATATGGCGACCTTGCCGGATTTGTGGCGACCTTGCCGGAAATATGACGACCTTGCCGGAAATGTGGTGGCCTTGCCGGATTTGTGGCGACCTTGCCGGAATTATTGCGTCCTTGCCGAAAATATGGCGACCTTTCCGGATTTATGGTGACCTTGCCGGAAATATGGCGACCTTGCCGGAAATGTGGCGACCTTGCCGGATTTGTGGCGACCTTGCCGGATTTATTGCGTCCTTGCCGGAAATATGGCGACCTTGCCGGATTTGACGCGACCTTGCCGAATTTATGGCTACCTTGTTTGAAATGTGGCGACCTTGCCGGATTTGACGCCACCTTGCCGGATTTGTGGCGACCTTGCCGGATTTATGGTGACCTTGCCGGAAATATGGCGACCTTGCCGGATTTGTGGCGACCTTGCCGGATTTATGGCGACCTTGCCGGGGATGTGGCGACCTTGCCGTATTTGTGGCGACCTTGCAGGATTTATGGCGACCTTGCCGCAAAGGTGGTGACCTTGCCGGATTTGTGGCGACCTTGCCGGATTTATGGAGACCTTGTGGGATTTGTGGCGACCTTGCCGGATTTATGGCGACCTTGCCGGCAATGTGTCGACCTAGCCGGACTTGTGGCGACCTTGCCGGATTCATGGCGACCTTGCCGGAAATGTGGTGACCTTGCCGGATTTATGGCGACGATGCCGGAATTATGGCGACCTTGCCGGAATGTTGCGACCTTGCTGGATTTGTGGCGACCTTTCCGAATTTATGGCTACCTTGATTGAAATGTGGCGACCTTGCCGGATTTGTCGCCACCTTGCCGGATTTGTGGCGACCTTGCCGGATTTATGGCGACCTTGCAGGAAATATGGCGACCTTGCCGGATTTGTGCCGACCTTGCCGGAAATATGGCGACCTTGCCGGAAATGTGGCGACCTTGCCGGATTTGTGGCGACCTTGCCGGATTTATGGCGTCCTTGCCGGAAATATGGCGACCTTGTTGGATTTATGACGACCTTGCCGGATTTATGGCGACGTTGCCGGAAATGCGGCGACCTTGCCTGAAATGTGGGGAACTTGACGGATTTGTGGCGACCTTGCCGGATTTATGGCGACCTTGCGGGAATGTTGCGACCATGCTGGATTTGTGGCGACCTTGCCGAATTTATGGCTACCTTGATTGAAATGTGGCGACCTTGCCGGATTTGTCGCCACCTTGCCGGATTTGTGGCGACCTTGCCGGATTTATGGAGACCTTGTGGGATTTGTGGCGACCTTGCCGGATTCATGGCGACCTTGCCGGAAATGTGGTGACCTTGCCGGATGTATGGCGACGATGCCGGATTTATGGCGACCTTGCCGGAATGTTGCGACCTTGCTGGATTTGTGGCGACCTTTCCGAATTCATGGCTACCTTGATTGAAATGTGGCGACCTTGCCGGATTTGTCGCCACCTTGCCGGATTTGTGGCGACCTTGCCGGATTTATGGCGACCTTGCCGGAAATATGGCGACCTTGCCGGATTTGTGGCGACCTTGCCGGAAATATAGCGACCTTGCCGGAAATGTGGCGACCTTGCCGGATTTGTGGCGACCTTGCCGGATTTATTGCGTCCTTGCCGGAAATATGGCGACCTTGCCGGATTAATGGCGACCTTGCCGGAAATATGGCGACCTTGCCGGAAATGTGGCGACCTTGCCGGATTTGTGGCGACCTTGCCGGATTTATTGCGTCCTTGCCGGAAATATGGCGACCTTGCCGGATTTATGGCGACCTTGTCGGATTTGTGACGACCTTGCCGGATTTATGGCGACGTTGCCGGAAAAGCGGCGACCTTGCCTGAAATGTGGGGAACTTGACGGATTTGTGGCGACCTTGCCGGATTTATGGCGACCTTGCGGGAATGTTGCGACCTTGCTGGATTTGTGGCGACCTTGCCGAATTTATGGCTACCTTGATTGAAATGTGGCGACCTTGCCGGATTTGTCGCCACCTTGCCGGATTTGTGGCGACCTTGTAGGATATATGGCGACCTTGCCGGAAATATGGCGACCTTGCCGGAAATATGGCGACATTGCCGGATTTGTGGCGACCTTCCCGGAAATATGGCGACCTTCCCGGATTTTTGGCGAACTTGACGGATTTATGGCGACATTACCGGAAATATGGCTACCTTGCCGGATTTGTGGCGACTTTGCCGGATTCATGGCGACCTTGCCGGAAATATGGCGACCTTGTCGGATTTGTGACGACCTTGGCCGATTTGTTGCGACCTTGCCGGAAATGTTGCGACCTTGCCGGATTTGTGGCGACCTTGCCGGATTTATGGCGACCTTGCCGGGAATATGGCGACCTTGCCGCATTCGTGGCGACCTTGCCGGGTTTATGGCGACCTTGCCAGAAATATGCCGACCTTGCCGCATTTGTGCCGACTTTGCCTGATTTATGGCGACCTTGCCGGATTTATGGCTACCTTGATTGAAATGTGGCGACCTTGCCTGATTTGTCGCCACCTTGCCGGATTTGTCGCCACCTTGCCGGATTTGTGGCGACCTTGCTGGATTTATGGCGACCTTGCCGGAAATATGGCGACCTTGCCGGATTTGTGGCGACCTTGCCGGAAATATCGCGACCTTGCCGGAAATGTGGCGACCTTGCCGGATTTGTGGCGACCTTGCCGGATTTATGGCGCCCTTGCCGGAAATGTGGCGACCTTGCCGGATTTATGGCGACCTTGTCGGATTTGTGACGACCTTGCCGGATTCATGGCGACGTTGCCGGAAATGCGGCGACCTTGCCTGAAATGTGGCGAACTTGCCGGATTTGTGGCGACCTTGCCGGATTTATTGCGTCCTTGCCGGAAATATGGCGACCTTGCCGGATTTATGGCGACCTTGTCGGATTTGTGACGACCTTGCCGGATTTATGGCGACGTTGCCGGATTTATGGCGCCCTTGCGGGAATGTTGCGAACTTGCTGGATTTGTGGCGACCTTGCCGAATTTATGGCTACCTTGATTGAAATGTGGCGACCTTGCCGGATTTCTCGCCACCTTGCCGGATTTGTGGCGACCTTGTCGGATTTATGGCGACCTTGCCGGAAATATGGCGACCTTGCCGGAAATATGGCGACATTGCCGGATTTGTTACGACCTTCCCGGAAATATGGCGACCTTCCCGGATTTTTGGCGAACTTAACGGATTTATGGCGACCTTGCCGGAAATATGGCTACCTTGCCGGATTTGTGGCGACTTTGCCGGATTCATGGCGACCTTGCCGGAAATATGGCGACCTTGTCGGATTTGTGACGACCTTGGCCGATTTGTTGCGACCTTGCCGGAAATGTTGCGACCTTGCCGGATTTGTGGCGACCTTGCCGGATTTATGGCGACCTTGCCGGGAATATGGCGCCTTGCCGCATTCGTGGCGACCTTCCCGGGTTTATGGCGACCTTGCCAGAAATATGCCGACCTTGCCGCATTTGTGCCGACTTTGAGACGACCTTGCCGGATTTATGGCGACGTTGCCGGAAATGCGGCGACCTTGCCTGAAATGTGGCGACCTTGATGGATTTGTGGCGACCTTGCCGGATTTACGGCGACCTTGCCGGGGATGTGGCGACCTTGCCGTATTTTTGGCGAACTTGACGAATTTATGGCGACCTTGCCGGAACTATGGCTACCTTGCCGGATTTGTGGCGACTTTGCCGGATTCACGGCGACCTAGCCGGAAATATGGCGACCTTGTCGGATTTGTGACGACCTTGGCCGATTTCTTGCGACCTTGCCGGAAATGTTGCGACCTTGCCGGATTTGTGGCGACCTTGCCGGATTTATGGCGACCTTGCCGGGAATATGGCGACCTTGCCGCATTCGTGGCGACCTTGCCGGGTTTATGGCGACCTTGCCAGAAATATGCCGACCTTGCCGCATTTGTGCCGACTTTGCCTGATTTATGGCGACCTTGCCGGATTTATGGCTACCTTGATTGAAATGTGGCGACCTTGCCTGATTTGTCGCCACCTTGCCGGATTTGTCGCCACCTTGCCGGATTTGTGGCGACCTTGCTGGATTTATGGCGACATTGCCGGAAATATGGCGACCTTGCCGGATTTGTGGCGACCTTGCCGGAAATATGGCGACCTTGCCGGAAATGTGGCGACCTTGCCGGATTTGTGGCGACCTTGCCGGATTTATGGCGCCCTTGCCGGAAATGTGGCGACCTTGCCGGATTTATGGCGACCTTGTCGGATTTGTGACGACCTTGCCGGATTCATGGCGACGTTGCCGGAAATGCGGCGACCTTGCCTGAAATGTGGCGAACTTGCCGGATTTGTGGCGACCTTGCCGGATTTATTGCGTCCTTGCCGGAAATATGGCGACCTTGCCGGATTTATGGCGACCTTGTCGGATTTGTGACGACCTTGCCGGATTTATGGCGACGTTGCCGGATTTTTGGCGCCCTTGCGGGAATGTTGCGAACTTGCTGGATTTGTGGCGACCTTGCCGAATTTATGGCTACCTTGATTGAAATGTGGCGACCTTGCCGGATTTCTCGCCACCTTGCCGGATTTGTGGCGACCTTGTCGGATTTATGGCGACCTTGCCGGAAATATGGCGACCTTGCCGGAAATATGGCGACATTGCCGGATTTGTTACGACCTTCCCGGAAATATGGCGACCTTCCCGGATTTTTGGCGAACTTAACGGATTTATGGCGACCTTGCCGGCAATATGGCTACCTTGCCGGATTTGTGGCGACTTTGCCGGATTCATGGCGACCTTGCCGGAAATATGGCGACCTTGTCGGATTTGTGACGACCTTGGCCGATTTGTTGCGACCTTGCCGGAAATGTTGCGACCTTGCCGGATTTGTGGCGACCTTGCCGGATTTATGGCGACCTTGCCGGGAATATGGCGACCTTGCCGCATTCGTGGCGACCTTCCCGGGTTTATGGCGACCTTGCCAGAAATATGCCGACCTTGCCGCATTTGTGCCGACTTTGAGACGACCTTGCCGGATTTATGGCGACGTTGCCGGAAATGCGGCGACCTTGTCTGAAATGTGGCGACCTTGATGGATTTGTGGCGACCTTGCCGGATTTACGGCGACCTTGCCGGGGATGTGGCGACCTTGCCGGATTTTTGGCGAACTTGACGGATTTATGGCGACCTTGCCGGAAATATGGCTACCTTGCCGGATTTGTGGCGACTTTGCCGGATTCATGGCGACCTTGCCGGAAATATGGCGACCTTGTCGGATTTGTGACGACCTTGGCCGATTTCTTGCGACCTTGCCGGAAATGTTGCGACCTTGCCGGATTTGTGGCGACCTTGCCGGATTTATGGCGACCTTGCCGGGAATATGGCGACCTTGCCGCATTCGCGGCGACCTTGCCGGGTTTATGGCGACCTTGCCAGAAATATGCCGACCTTGCCGCATTTGTGCCGACTTTGCCTGATTTATGGCGACCTTGCCGGATTTATGGCTACCTTGATTGAAATGTGGCGACCTTGCCTGATTTGTCGCCACCTTGCCGGATTTGTCGCCACCTTGCCGGATTTGTGGCGACCTTGCTGGATTTATGGCGACATTGCCGGAAATATGGCGACCTTGCCGGAAATGTGGCGACCTTGCCGGATTTATGGCGACCTTGTCGGATTTGTGACGACCTTGCCGGATTCATGGCGACGTTGCCGGAAATGCGGCGACCTTGCCTGAAATGTGGCGAACTTGCCGGATTTGTGGCGACCTTGCCGGATTTATTGCGTCCTTGTCGGAAATATGGCGACCTTGCCGGATTTATGGCGACCTTGTCGGATTTGTGACGACCTTGCCGGATTTATGGCGACGTTGCCGGATTTATGGCGCCCTTGCGGGAATGTTGCGAACTTGCTGGATTTGTGGCGACCTTGCCGAATTTATGGCTACCTTGATTGAAATGTGGCGACCTTGCCGGATTTGTCGCCACCTTGCCGGATTTGTGGCGACCTTGTCGGATTTATGGCGACCTTGCCGGAAATATGGCGACCTTGCCGGAAATATGGCGACATTGCCGGATTTGTTACGACCTTCCCGGAAATATGGCGACCTTCCCGGATTTTTGGCGAACTTAACGGATTTATGGCGACCTTGCCGGAAATATGGCTACCTTGCCGGATTTGTGGCGACTTTGCCGGATTCATGGCGACCTTGCCGGAAATATGGCGACCTTGTCGGATTTGTGACGACCTTGGCCGATTTGTTGCGACCTTGCCGGAAATGTTGCGACCTTGCCGGATTTGTGGCGACCTTGCCGGATTTATGGCGACCTTGCCGGGAATATGGCGACCTTGCCGCATTCGTGGCGACCTTCCCGGGTTTATGGCGACCTTGCCAGAAATATGCCGACCTTGCCGCATTTGTGCCGACTTTGAGACGACCTTGCCGGATTTATGGCGACGTTGCCGGAAATGCGGCGACCTTGCCTGAAATGTGGCGACCTTGATGGATTTGTGGCGACCTTGCCGGATTTACGGCGACCTTGCCGGGGATGTGGCGACCTTGCCGTATTTGTGGCGACCTTGCAAGATTTATGGCGACCTTGCCGCAAATGTGGTGACCTTGCCGGATTTGTGGCGACCTTGCCGCATTTATGGCGACCTTGTGGGATTTGTGGCGGCCTTGCCGGATTTATGGCGACCTTCCGGCATTGTGGCGACCTAGCCGGACTTGTGGCGACCCTGCCGGATTCATGGCGACCTTGCCGGAAATGTGGTGACCTTCCGGATTTGTGGCGAGGATGCGGGATTTATGGCGACCTTGCCGGAATGTTGCGACCTTGCTGGATTTGTGGCGACCTTGCCGAATTTATGGCTACATTGATTGAAATGTGGCGACCTTGCCGGATTTGTCGCCACCTTGCCGGATTTGTGGCGACCTTGCAGGAAATATCGCGACCTTGCCGGATTTATGGCGACCTTGTCGGATTTGAGACGACCTTGCCGGATTTCTGGCGACGTTGCCGGAAATGCGGCGACCTTGCCTGAAATGTGGCGACCTGCCGGATTTGTGGCGACCTTGACGGAAATATGGCGACCTTGCCGGAAATGTGGCGATCTTGCCGGATTTGTGGCGACCTTGCCGGATTTATGGCGTCCTTGCCGGAAATGTGGTGACCTTGCCGGATTTGTGGCGACCTTGCCGGATTTATGGCGACCTTGTGGGATTTGTGGCGACCTTGCCGGATTTATGGCGACCTTGCCGGCAATGTGGCGACCTAGCCGGACTTGTGGCGACCCTGCCGGATTCATGGCGACCTTGCCGGAAATGTGGTGACCTTGCCGGATTTGTGGCGAGGATGCCGGATTTATGGCGACCTTGCCGGAATGTTGCGACCTTGCTGGATTTGTGACGACCTTGCCGAATGTATGCATACCTTGATTGAAATGTGGCGACCTTGCCGGATTTGTCGCCACCTTGCCGGATTTGTGGCGACCTTACCGGATTTATGGCGACCTTGCCGGAAATATGGCGACATTGCCGGATTTGTGGCGACCTTGTCGGAAATGTGGCGACCTTGCCGGATTTGTGGCGACCTTGCCGGATTTTTGGCGTCCTTGCCGGAAATGTGGCGACCTTGGCGGGTTTATGGCGACCTTGTCGGATTTGAGACGACCTTGCCGGATTTATGGCGACGTTGCCGGAAATGCGGCGAACTTGCCTGAAATGTGGCGACCTTGACGGATTTATGGCGACCTTGCCGGATTTATGGCGACCTTGCCGGGGATGTGGCGACCTTGCCGTATTTGTGGCGACCTTGCAGGATTTATGGCGACCTTGCCGCAAATGTTTTGACCTTGCCGGATTTGTGGCGACCTTGCCGGATTTATGGAGACCTTGTGGGATTTGTGGCGACCTTGCCGGATTTATGGCGACTTTGCCGGCAATGTGGCGACCTTGTCGGATTTGTGACGACCTTGGCCGATTTGTTGCGACCTTGCCGGAAATGTTGCGACCTTGCCGGATTTGTGGCGACCTTGCCGGATTTATGGCGACCTTGCCGGGAATATGGCGACCTTGCCGCATTCGTGGCGACCTTCCCGGGTTTATGGCGACCTTGCCAGAAATATGCCGACCTTGCCGCATTTGTGCCGACTTTGAGACGACCTTGCCGGATTTATGGCGACGTTGCCGGAAATGCGGCGACCTTGCCTGAAATGTGGCGACCTTGATGGATTTGTGGCGACCTTGCCGGATTTACGGCGACCTTGCCGGGGATGTGGCGACCTTGCCGTATTTGTGGCGACCTTGCAAGATTTATGGCGACCTTGCCGCAAATGTGGTGACCTTGCCGGATTTGTGGCGACCTTGCCGCATTTATGGCGACCTTGTGGGATTTGTGGCGGCCTTGCCGGATTTATGGCGACCTTCCGGCATTGTGGCGACCTAGCCGGACTTGTGGCGACCCTGCCGGATTCATGGCGACCTTGCCGGAAATGTGGTGACCTTCCGGATTTGTGGCGAGGATGCGGGATTTATGGCGACCTTGCCGGAATGTTGCGACCTTGCTGGATTTGTGGCGACCTTGCCGAATTTATGGCTACATTGATTGAAATGTGGCGACCTTGCCGGATTTGTCGCCACCTTGCCGGATTTGTGGCGACCTTGCAGGAAATATCGCGACCTTGCCGGATTTATGGCGACCTTGTCGGATTTGAGACGACCTTGCCGGATTTCTGGCGACGTTGCCGGAAATGCGGCGACCTTGCCTGAAATGTGGCGACCTGCCGGATTTGTGGCGACCTTGACGGAAATATGGCGACCTTGCCGGAAATGTGGCGATCTTGCCGGATTTGTGGCGACCTTGCCGGATTTATGGCGTCCTTGCCGGAAATGTGGTGACCTTGCCGGATTTGTGGCGACCTTGCCGGATTTATGGCGACCTTGTGGGATTTGTGGCGACCTTGCCGGATTTATGGCGACCTTGCCGGCAATGTGGCGACCTAGCCGGACTTGTGGCGACCCTGCCGGATTCATGGCGACCTTGCCGGAAATGTGGTGACCTTGCCGGATTTGTGGCGAGGATGCCGGATTTATGGCGACCTTGCCGGAATGTTGCGACCTTGCTGGATTTGTGACGACCTTGCCGAATGTATGCATACCTTGATTGAAATGTGGCGACCTTGCCGGATTTGTCGCCACCTTGCCGGATTTGTGGCGACCTTACCGGATTTATGGCGACCTTGCCGGAAATATGGCGACATTGCCGGATTTGTGGCGACCTTGTCGGAAATGTGGCGACCTTGCCGGATTTGTGGCGACCTTGCCGGATTTTTGGCGTCCTTGCCGGAAATGTGGCGACCTTGGCGGGTTTATGGCGACCTTGTCGGATTTGAGACGACCTTGCCGGATTTATGGCGACGTTGCCGGAAATGCGGCGAACTTGCCTGAAATGTGGCGACCTTGACGGATTTATGGCGACCTTGCCGGATTTATGGCGACCTTGCCGGGGATGTGGCGACCTTGCCGTATTTGTGGCGACCTTGCAGGATTTATGGCGACCTTGCCGCAAATGTTTTGACCTTGCCGGATTTGTGGCGACCTTGCCGGATTTATGGAGACCTTGTGGGATTTGTGGCGACCTTGCCGGATTTATGGCGACTTTGCCGGCAATGTGGCGACCTAGCCGGACTTGTGGCGACCTTGCCGGATTCATGGCGACCTTGCCGGAAATGTGGTGACCTTGCCGGATTTATGGCGACGATGCCGGATTTATGGCGACCTTGCCGGAATGTTGCGACCTTGCTGGATTTGTGGCGACCTTGCCGAATTTATGGCTACCTTGATTGATATGTGGCGACCTTGCCGGATTTGTCGCCACCTTGCCGGATTTGTGGCGACCTTGCCGGATTTATGGCGACCTTGCCGGTAATATGGCGACCTTGCCGGATTTGTGGCGACCTTGCCGGAAATATGGCGACCTTGCCGGAAATGTGGCGACCTTGCCGGATTTGTGGCGACCTTGCCGGATTTATTGCGTCCTTGCCGGAAATATGGCGACCTTGCCGGATTTATTGCGACCTTGCCGGAAATATGGCGACCTTGCCGGAAATGTGGCGACCATGCCGGATTTGTGGCGACCTTGCCGGATTTATGGCGACCTTGCCGGGAATATGGCGACCTTGCCGCATTTGTGCCGACTTTGCCTGATTTATGGCGCCCTTGCCGGATTTATGGCTACCTTGATTGAAATGTGGCGACCTTGCCGGATTTGTCGCCACCTTGCCGGATTTGTCGCCACCTTGGCGAATTTGTGGCGACCTTGCTGGATTTATGGCGACCTTGTCGGAAATGTGGCGACCTTGCCGGATTTGTGGCGACCTTGCCGGATTTTTGGCGTCCTTGCCGGAAATGTGGCGACCTTGGCGGGTTTATGGCGACCTTGTCGGATTTGAGACGACCTTGCCGGATTTATGGCGACGTTGCCGGAAATGTGGCGACCTTGCCGGATTTGTGGCGACCTTGCCGGATTTATGGCGCCCTTGCCGGAAATGTGGCGACCTTGCCGGATTTATGGCGACCTTGTCGGATTTGTGACGACCTTGCCGGATTTATGGCAACGTTGCCGGAAATGCGGCCACCTTGCCTGAAATGTGGCGAACTTGCCGGATTTGTGGCTACCTTGCCGGATTTATTGCGTCCTTGCCGGAAATATGGCGACCTTGCCGGATTTATGGCGACCTTGTCGGATTTGTGACGACCTTGCCGGATTTATGGCGACGTTGCCGGAAATGCGGCGACCTTGCCTGAAATGTGGGGAACTTGACGGATTTGTGGCGACCTTGCCGGATATATGGCGACCTTGCGGGAATGTTGCGACCTTGCTGGATTTGTGGCGACCTTGCCGAATTTATGGCTACCTTGATTGAAATGTGGCGACCTTGCCGGATTTGTCGCCACCTTGCCGGATTTGTGGCGACCTTGTCGGATTTATGGCGACCTTGCCGGAGATATGGCGACCTTGCCGGAAATATGGCGGCATTGCCGGATTTGTGACGACCTTCCCGGAAATATGGCGACCTTCCCGGATTTTTGGCGAACTTAACGGATTTATGGCGACCTTGCCGGAAATATGGCTACCTTGCCTGATTTGTGGCGACTTTGCCGGATTCATGCCGATCTTGCCGGAAATATGGCGACCTTGCCGGAATGTTGCGACCTTGCTGGATTTGTGGCGACCTTGCCGAATTTATGGCTACATTGATTGAAATGTGGCGGCCTTGCCGGATTTGTCGCCACCTTGCCGGATTTGTGGCGACCTTGCCGGATTTATGGCGACCTTGCCGGAAATATGGCGACCTTGCCGGATTTGTGGCGACCTTGCAGGGAATATGGCGACCTTGCCGGATTTATGGCGACCTTGTCGGATTTGAGACGACCTTGCCGGATTTCTGGCGACGTTGCCGGAAATGCGGCGACCTTGCCTGAAATGTGGGGACCTTGCCGGATTTGTGGCGACCTTGCCGGAAATATGGCGACCTTGCCGGAAATGTGGCGACCTTGCCGGATTTGTGGCGACCTTGCCGGATTTATGGCGTCCTTGCCGGAAATGTGGTGACCTTGCCGGATTTGTGGCGACCTTGCCGGATTTATGGCGACCTTGTGGGATTTGTGGCGACCTTGCCGGATTTATGGCGACCTTGCCGGCAATGTGCCGACCTAGCCGGACTTGTGGCGAACCTGCCGGATTCATGGCGACCTTGCCGGAAATGTGTTGACCTTGCCGGATTTGTGGCGAGGATGCCGGATTTATGGCGACCTTGCCGGAATGTTGCGACCTTGCTGGATTTGTGACGACCTTGCCGAATGTATGCATACCTTGATTGAAATGTGGCGACATTGCCGGATTTGTCGCCACCTTGCCGGATTTGTGGCGATCTTACCGGATTTATGGCGACCTTGCCGGAAATATGGCGACATTGCCAGATTTGTGGCGACCTTGTCGGAAATGTGGCGACCTTGCCGGATTTGTGGCGACCTTGTCGGATTTTTGGCGTCCTTGCCGGAAATGTGGCGACCTTGCCGGGTTTATGGCGACCTTGTCGGATTTGAGACGACCTTGCCGGATTTATGGCGACGTTGCCGGAAATGCGGCGACCTTGCCTGAAATGTGGCGACCTTGACTGATTTATGGCGACCTTGCCGGATTTATGGCGACCTTGCCGGGGATGTGGCGACCTTGCCGTATTTGTGGCGACCTTGCAGGATTTATGGCGACCTTGCCGCAAAGGTGGTGACCTTGCCGGATTTGTGGCGACCTTGCCGGATTTATGGAGACCTTGTGGGATTTGTGGCTACCTTGCCGGATTTATGGCGACTTTGCCGGCAATGTGGCGACCTAGCCGAACTTGTGGCGACCTTGCCGGATTCATGGCGACCTTGCCGGGAATGTGGTGACCTTGCCGGATTTATGGCGACGATGCCGGATTTATGGCGACCTTGCCGGATTTATGGCGACGTTGCCGGAAATGCGGCGACCTTGCCTGAAATGTGGGGAACTTGACGGATTTGTGGCGACCTTGCCGGATTTATGGCGACTTTGCGGGAATGTTGCGACCTTGCTGGATTTGTGGCGACCTTGCCGAATTTATGGCTACCTTAATTGAAATGTGGCGACCTTGCCGGATTTGTCGCCACCTTGCCGGATTTGTGGCGACCTTGCCGGATTTATGGAGACCTTGTGGGATTTGTGGCGACCTTGCCGGATTTATGGCGACCTTGCCGGCAATGTGGCGACCTAGCCGGACTTGTGGCGACCTTGCCGGATTCATGGCGACCTTGCCGGAAATGTGGTGACCTTGCCGGATTTATGGCGACCTTGCCGGAAATGTGTTGACCTTGCCGGATTTGTGGCGAGGATGCCGGATTTATGGCGACCTTGCCGGAATGTTGCGACCTTGCTGGATTTGTGACGACCTTGTCGAATGTATGCATACCATGATTGAAATGTGGCGACCTTGCCGGTTTTACATAGAAATTTACATAGAAATTAGGTGCAGGAGTAGGCCATTCGGCCCTTCGAGCCTTGCCGGATTTGTGGCGATCTTACCGGATTTATGGCGACCTTGCCGGAAATATGGCGACATTGCCGGATTTGTGGCGACCTTGTCGGAAATGTGGCGACCTTGCCGGATTTGTGGCGACCTTACCGGATTTTTGGCGTCCTTGCCGGAAATGTGGCGACCTTGCCGGGTTTATGGCGACCTTGTCGGATTTGAGACGACCTTGCCGGATTTATGGCGACGTTGCCGGAAATGCGGCGACCTTGCCTGAAATGTGGCGACCTTGAAGGATTTATGGCGACCTTGCCGGATTTATGGCGACCTTGCCGGGGATGTGGCGACCTTGCCGTATTTGTGGCGACCTTGCAGGATTTATGGCGACCTTGCCGCAAATGTTGTGACCTTGCCGGATTTGTGGCGACCTTGCCGGATTTTTGGCGACCTTGCCGGAATGTTGCGACCTTGCTGGATTTGTGGCGACCTTTCCGAATTCATGGCTCCTTTGATTGAAATGTGGCGACCTTGCCGGATTTGGCGCCACCTTGTTGGATTTATGACGACCTTGCCGGATTTACGGCGACGTTGCCGGAAATGCGGCGACCTTGCCTGAAATGTGGGGAACTTGACGGATTTGTGGCGACCTTGCCGGATTTATGGCGACCTTGCGGGAATGTTGCGACCTTGCTGGATTTGTGGCGACCTTGCCGAATTTATGGCTACCTTGATTGAAATGTGGCGACCTTGCCGGATTTGTCGCCACCTTGCCGGATTTGTGGCGACCTTGCCGGATTTATGGAGACCTTGTGGGATTTGTGGCGACCTTGCCGGATTTATGGCGACCTTGCCGGCAATGTGGCGACCTAGCCGGACTTGTGGCGACCTTGCCGGACTCATGGCGACCTTGCCGGAAATGTGGTGACCTTGCCGGATTTATGGCGACGATGCCGGATTTATGGCGACCTTGCCGGAATGTTGCGACCTTGCTGGATTTGTGGCGACCTTTCCGAATTTATGGCTACCTTGATTGAAATGTGGCGACCTTGCCGGATTTGTCGCCACCTTGCCGGATTTGTGGCGACCTTGCCGGATTTATGGCGACCTTGCCGGTAATATGGCGACCTTGCCGGATTTGTGGCGACATTGCCGGAAATATGGCGACCTTGCCTGAAATGTGGCGACCTTGCCGGATTTGTGGCGACCTTGCCGGATTTATTGCGTCCTTGCCGGAAATATGGCGACCTTGCCGGATTTATGGCGACCTTGCCGGAAATATGGCGACCTTGCCGGAAATGTGGCGACCTTGCCGGATTTGTGGCGACCTTGCCGGATTTATGGCGACCTTGCCGGGAATATGGCGACCTTGCCAGAAATATGCCGACCTTGCCGCATTTGTGCCGACTTTGCCTGATTTATGGCGACCTTGCCGGATTTATGGCTACCTTGATTGAAATGTGGCGACCTTGCCGGATTTGTCGCCACCTTGCCGGATTTGTCGCCACCTTGCCGGATTTGTGGCGAACTTGCTGGATTTATGGCGACCTTGCCGGAAATATGGCGACCTTGCCGGATTTGTGGCGACCTTGCCGGAAATATGGCGACCTTGCCGGAAATGTGGCGACCTTGTCGGATTTGTGGCGACCTGGCCGGATTTATGGCGCCCTTGCCGGAAATGTGGCGACCTTGCCGGATTTATGGCGACCTTGTCGGATTTGTGACGACCTTGCCGGATTTATGGCGACGTTGCCGGAAATGCGGCGACCTTGCCTGATTTGTTGCGACCTTGCCGGAAATATGGCGACGTTGCCGCACTTGTGGCGACCTTGCCGGATTTATGGCGACCTTGCCAGAAATATGCCGACCTTGCCGCATTTGTGCAGACTTTGCCTGATTTATGGCGACCTTGCCGGATTTATGGCGTCCTTGCCGGCACTGTGGCGACCTCGCCGGACTTGTGGCGACCTTGCCGGATTCATGGCGACCTTGCCGGAAATGTGGTGACCTTGCCGGATTTGTGGCGAGGATGCCGGATTTGTGGCGACCTTGTTGGATTTATTGCGACCTTGCCGGAAATATGGCGACCTTGCCGGATTTGTGGCGACCTTGCCGGAAATATGGCGACCTTGCCGGAAATGTGGCGACCATGCCGGATTTGTGGCGACCTTGCCGGATTTATGGCGTCCTTGCTGGAAATGGTGCGACCTTGCCGGATTTATGGCGACCTTGTCGGATTTGAGACGACCTTGCCGGATTTATAGCGGCGTTGCCGGAAATGCGGCGACCTTGCCTGAAATGTGGCGACCTTGACGGATTTGTGGCGACCTTGCCGGATTTATGGCGACCTTGCCGGGGATGTGGCGACCTTGCCGCATTTGTTGCGAACTTGCAGGATTTATGGCGACCTTGCCGCAAATGTGGTGACCTTGCCGGATTTGTGGCGACCTTGCCGGATTTATGGCGACCTTGCCGGATTTATGACTACCTTGATTGAAATGTGGCGACCTTGCCGGATTTGTCGCCACTTTGCCGGATTTGTGGCGACCTTGCCGGATTTATGGCGTCCTTGCTGGAAATGGTGCGACCTTGCCGGATTTATGGCGACCTTGTCGGATTTGTGACGACCTTGCCGGATTTATGGCGACGTTGCCGGAAATGCGGCGACCTTGCCTGATTTGTTGCGACCTTGCCGGAAATATGGCGACGTTGCCGCACTTGTGGCGACCTTGCCGGATTTATGGCGACCTTGCCAGAAATATGCCGACCTTGCCGCATTTGTGCAGACTTTGCCTGATTTATGGCGACCTTGCCGGATTTATGGCGTCCTTGCCGGCACTGTGGCGACCTCGCCGGACTTGTGGCGACCTTGCCGGATTCATGGCGACCTTGCCGGAAATGTGGTGACCTTGCCGGATTTGTGGCGAGGATGCCGGATTTGTGGCGACCTTGTTGGATTTATTGCGACCTTGCCGGAAATATGGCGACCTTGCCGGATTTGTGGCGACCTTGCCGGAAATATGGCGACCTTGCCGGAAATGTGGCGACCATGCCGGATTTGTGGCGACCTTGCCGGATTTATGGCGTCCTTGCTGGAAATGGTGCGACCTTGCCGGATTTATGGCGACCTTGTCGGATTTGAGACGACCTTGCCGGATTTATAGCGGCGTTGCCGGAAATGCGGCGACCTTGCCTGAAATGTGGCGACCTTGACGGATTTGTGGCGACCTTGCCGGATTTATGGCGACCTTGCCGGGGATGTGGCGACCTTGCCGCATTTGTTGCGACCTTGCAGGATTTATGGCGACCTTGCCGCAAATGTGGTGACCTTGCCGGATTTGTGGCGACCTTGCCGGATTTATGGCGACCTTGCCGGATTTATGGCTACCTTGATTGAAATGTGGCGACCTTGCCGGATTTGTCGCCACTTTGCCGGATTTGTGGCGACCTTGCCGGATTTATGGCGACCTTGCCGGAAAATGGCGACATTGCCGGATTTGTGGCGACCTTGCCGGAAATATGGCGACCTTGCCGGATTTTTGGCGACCTTCACGGATTTATGGCGACCTTGCCGGAAAAATGGCTACCTTGCCGGATTTGTGGCGACTTTGCCGGATTCATGGCGACCTTGCCTGATTTATGGCGACCTTGCCGGATTTATGTCGTCCTTGCCGGCACTGTGGCGACCTCGCCGGACTTGTGGCGACCTTGCCGGATTCATGGCGACCTTGCCGGAAATGTGGTGACCTTGCCGGATTTATGGCGACGATGCCGGATTTATGGCGACCTTGCTGGAATGTTGCGACCTTGCTGGATTTGTGGCGACCTTGCCGAATTGATGGCTACCTTGATTGAAATGTGGCGACCTTGCCGGATTTGTCGCCACCTTGCCGGATTTGTCGCCACTTTGCCGGATTTGTGACGACCTTGCCGGATTTATGGCGACCTTGCCGGAAATATGGCGACCTTGCCGGATTTGTGGCGACCTTGCCGGAAATATGGCGACCTTGCCGGAAATGTGGCGACCTTGCCGGATTTATGGCGACCTTGCCGGATTTATGGCTACCTTCATTGAAATGTGGCGACCTTGCCGGATTTGTGGCGACCTTGCCGGATTTATGGCGACCTTGCCGGAAAATGGCGACATTGCCGGATTTGTGGCGACGTTGCCGGAAATATGGCGACCTTGCCGGATTTTTGGCGACCTTCATGGATTTATGGCGACCTTGCCGGAAATTTGGCGACCTTGCCGGATTTGTGGCGACTTTGCCGGATTCATGGCCACCTTGCCGGAACTATGGCGACCTTGTCGGATTTGTGGCGACCTTGGCCGATTTGTTGCGACCTTGCCGGAAATATGGCGACCTTGCCGCACTTGTGGCGACCTTGCCGGATTTATGGCGACCTTGCCAGAAATATGCCGACCTTGCCGCATTTGTGCCGACTTTGCCTGATTTATGTCGACCCTGCCGGATTCATGGCGACCTTGCCGGAAATGTGGTGACCTTGCTGGATTTGTGGCGAGGATGCCGGATTTGTGGCGACCTTGTCGGATTTATTGCGACCTTGCCGGAAATATGGCGACCTTGCCGGATTTGTGGCGACCTTGCCGGAAATATGGCGACCTTGCCGGAAATGTGGCGACCATGCCGGATTTGTGGCGACCTTGCCGGATTTATGGCGTCCTTGCCGGCACTGTGGCGACCTCGCCGGACTTGTGGCGACCTTGCCGGATTCATGGCGACCTTGCCGGAAATGTGGTGACCTTGCCGGATTTGTGGCGAGGATGCCGGATTTGTGGCGACCTTGTCGGATTTATTGCGACCTTGCCGGAAATATGGCGACCTTGCCGGATTTGTGGCGACCTTGCCGGAAATATGGCGACCTTGCCGGAAATGTGGCGACCATGCCGGATTTGTGGCGACCTTGCCGGATTTATGGCGTCCTTGCTGGAAATGGTGCGACCTTGCCGGATTTATGGCGACCTTGTCGGATTTGAGACGACCTTGCCGGATTTATAGCGGCATTGCCGGAAATGATGCGACCTTGCCTGAAATGTGGCGACCTTGACGGATTTGTGGCGACCTTGCCGGATTTATGGCGACCTTGCCGGGGATGTGCCGACCTTGCCGTATTTGTTGCGACCTTGCAGGATTTATGGCGACCTTGCCGCAAATGTGTTGACCTTGCCGGATTTGTGGCGACCTTGCCGGATTTATGGCGACCTTGCCGGATTTATGGCTACCTTGATTGAAATGTGGCGACCTTGCCGGATTTGTCGCCACCTTGCCGGATTTGTGGCGACCTTGCCCGGTTTATGGCGACCTTGCCGGAAAATGGCGACATTGCCGGATTTGTGGCGACCTTGCCGGAAATATGGCGACCTTGCCGGATTTTTGGCGACCTTCACGGATTTATGGCGACCTTGCCGGAAATATGGCTACCTTGCCGGATTTGTGGCGACTTTGCCGGATTCATGGCGACCTTGCCTGATTTATGGCGACCTTGCCGGATTTATGGCGTCCTTGCCGGCACTGTGGCGACCTCGCCGGACTTGTGGCGACCTTGCCGGATTCATGGCGACCTTGCCGGAAATGTGGTGACCTTGCCGGATTTATGGCGACGATGCCGGATTTATGGCGACCTTGCTGGAATGTTGCGACCTTGCTGGATTTGTGGCGACCTTGCCGAATTGATGGCTACCTTGATTGAAATGTGGCGACCTTGCCGGATTTGTCGCCACCTTGCCGGATTTGTCGCCACTTTGCCGGATTTGTGACGACCTTGCCGGATTTATGGCGACCTTGCCGGAAATATGGCGACCTTGCCGGATTTGTGGCGACCTTGCCGGAAATATGGCGACCTTGCCGGAAATGTGGCGACCTTGCCGGATTTGTGGCGACCTTGCCGGATTTATGGCTACCTTGATTGAAATGTGGCGACCTTGCCGGATTTGTGGCGACCTTGCCGCATTTATGGCGACGTTGCCGGAAAATGGCGACATTGCCGGATTTGTGGCGACCTTGCCGGAAATATGGCGACCTTGCCGGATTTTTGGCGACCTTCATGGATTTATGCCGACCTTGCCGGAAATATGGCTACCTTGCCGGATTTGTGGCTACTTTGCCGGATTCATGGCGATCTTGCCGGAACTATGGAGACCTTGTCGGATTTGTTGCGACCTTGGCCGATTTGTTGCGACCTTGCCGAAAATATGGCGACCTTGCCGCACTTGTGGCGACCTTGCCGGATTTATGGCGACCTTGCCAGAAATATGCCGACCTTGCCGCATTTGTGCCGACTTTGCCTGATTTATGGCGACCCTGCCGGATTCATGGCGACCTTGCCGGAAATATGGCGACCTTGCCGGATTTGTGGCGACCTTGCCGGAAATATGGCGACCTTGCCGGAAATGTGGCGACCATGCCGGATTTGTGGCGACCTTGCCGGATTTATGGCGTCCTTGCTGGAAATGGTGCGACCTTGCCGGATTTATGGCGACCTTGTCGGATTTGAGACGACCTTGCCGGATTTATGGCGGCGTTGCCGGAAATGCGGCGACCTTGCCTGAAATGTGGCGACCTTGACGGATTTGTGGCGACCTTGCCGGATTTATGGCGACCTTGCCGGGGATGTGGCGACCTTGCCGTATTTGTGGCGACCTTGCAGGATTTATGGCGACCTTGCCGCAAATATGGTGACCTTGCCGGATTTGTGGCGACCTTGCCGGATTTATGGCGACCTTGCCGGATTT
Organism: Malacoraja senta; assembly: GCA_038087875.1. Taxonomy (NCBI): domain Eukaryota; kingdom Metazoa; phylum Chordata; class Chondrichthyes; order Rajiformes; family Rajidae; genus Malacoraja; species Malacoraja senta. Next base: position 46,075 of record JAXLNO010002198.1, on the reverse strand, counting down.
ATGGCTACCTTGATTGAAATGTGGCGACCTTGCCGGATTTGTCGCCACCTTGCCGGAATTGTGGCGACCTTGCCGGGATTTATGGCGACCTTGCCGGAAAATGGCGACATTGCCGGATTTGTGGCGACCTTGCCGGAAATATGGCGACCTTGACGGATTTTTGGCGACCTTCACGGATTTATGGCGACCTTGCCGGAAATATGGCTACCTTGCCGGATTTGTGGCGACTTTGCCGGATTCATGGCGACCTTGCCGGAACTATGGTGACCTTGTCGGATTTGTGGCGACCTTGGCCGATTTGTTGCGACCTTGCCGGAAATATGGCGACCTTGCCGCACTTGTGGCGACCTTGCCGGATTTATGGCGACCTTGCCAGAAATGTTGTGACCTTGCCGGATTTATGGCGACGATACCGGATTTATGGCGACCTTGCCGGAATGTTGCGACCTTGCTGGATTTGTGGCGACCTTGCCGAATTGATGGCTACCTTGATTGAAATGTGGCGACCTTGCCGGATTTGTCGCCACCTTGCCGGAAATATGGCTACCTGCCCGGATTTTTGGCGACCTTGCCGGATTTATGGCGACCTTGCCGGAAATATGGCGACCTTGCCGGATTTGTGGCGACCTTGCCGGAAATATGGCGACCTTGCCGTAAATGTGGCGACCTTGCCGGATTTGTGGCGACCATGCCGGATTTATGGCGTCCTTGCCGAAAATGTGGCGACCTTGCCGGATTTATGGCGACCTTGTCGGATTTGTGATGACCTTGCCGGATTTATGGCGACGTTGCCGGAAATGCGGCGACCTTGCCTGAAATGTGGCGAACTTGACGGATTTGTGGCGACCTTGCCGGATTTATGGCGACCTTGCCGTCGATGTGGCGACCTTGCCGTATTTGTGGCGACCTTGCAGAATTTTTGGCGACCTTGTGGGTTTTTGTGGCGACCTTGCCGGCAATGTGGCGACCTAGCCGGACTTGTGGCGACCTTGCCTGATTCGTGGCGACCTTGCCGGAATGTTGCGACCTTGCTGGATTTGTGGCGAACTTGCCGAATTTATTGCTACGTTGATTGAAATGTGGCGACCTTGCCGGATTTGTCGCCACCTTGCCGGATTTGTGGCGACCTTGTCGGATTTATGGCGACCCCTCCGGAAATATGGCGACATTGCCGGATTTGTGGCGACCTTGCCGGAAATATGGCGACCTTGCCGGATTTTTGGAGACCTTGACGGATTTATGGCGACCTTTCCGGAAATATGGCTACCTGCCCGGATTTGTGGCGACTTTGCCGGATTCATGGCGACCTTGCCGGAAATATGGCGACCTTGTCGGATTTGTGGCGACCTTGGCCGATTTGTTGCGACCTTGCCGGAAATGTGGCGAACTTGCCGGATTTGTGGCGGCCATGTCGGATTTGTGGCGACCTTGCCGGAAATAGGCGACTCTGCCGGATTTGTGGCGACCTTGCCGGATTTATGGCGACCTTGCCGGATTTGTGGCGACTTTGCCGGATTCATGGCGACCTTGCCGGAACTATGGCGACCTTGTCGGATTTGCGGCGACCTTGGCCGATTTGTTGCGACCTTGCCGGAAATATGGCGACCTTGCCGCACTTGTGGCGACCTTGCCGGATTTATGGCGACCTTGCCAGAAATGTTGTGACCTTGCCGGATTTATGGCGACGATACCGGATTTATGGCGACCTTGCCGGAATGTTGCGACCTTGCTGGATTTGTGGCGACCTTGCCGAATTGATGGCTACCTTGATTGAAATGTGGCGACCTTGCCGGATTTGTCGCCACCTTGCCGGAAATATGGCTACCTGCCCGGATTTTTGGCGACCTTGCCGGATTTATGGCGACCTTGCCGGAAATATGGCGACCTTGCCGGATTTGTGGCGACCTTGCCGGAAATATGGCGACCTTGCCGTAAATGTGGCGACCTTGCCGGATTTGTGGCGACCATGCCGGATTTATGGCGTCCTTGACGGAAATGTGGCGACCTTGCCGGATTTATGGCGACCTTGTCGGATTTGTGATGACCTTGCCGGATTTATGCGACGTTGCCGGAAATGCGGCGACCTTGCCTGAAATGTGGCGAACTTGACGGATTTGTGGCGACCTTGCCGGATTTATGGCGACCTTGCCGTCGATGTGGCGACCTTGCCGTATTTGTGGCGACCTTGCAGGATTTTTGGCGACCTTGTGGGATTTGTGGCGACCTTGCCGGCAATGTGGCGACCTAGCCGGACTTGTGGCGACCTTGCCGGATTCGTGGCGACCTTGCCGGAATGTTGCGACCTTGCTGGATTTGTGGCGAACTTGCCGAATTTATTGCTACCTTGATTGAAATGTGGCGACCTTGCCGGATTTGTCGCCACCTTGCCGGATTTGTGGCGACCTTGTCGGATTTATGGCGACCCCTCCGGAAATATGGCGACATTGCCGGATTTGTGGCGACCTTGCCGGAAATATGGCGACCTTGCCGGATTTTTGGAGACATTGACGGATTTATGGCGACCTTTCCGGAAATATGGCTACCTGCCCGGATTTGTGGCGACTTTGCCGGATTCATGGCGACCTTGCCGGAAATATGGCGACCTTGTCGGATTTGTGGCGACCTTGGCCGATTTGTTGCGACCTTGCCGGAAATGTGGCGAACTTGCCGGATTTGTGGCGGCCGTGTCGGATTTGTGGCGACCTTGCCGGAAATAGGCGACTCTGCCGGATTTGTGGCGACCTTGCCGGATTTATGGCGACCTTGCCGGATTTGTGGCGACCTTGCAGGATTTATGGCGACCATACCGGATTGATGGCGACTTTGCCGGATTTAAGGCGACCTTGCCGGGAATATGGCGACCTTACCGCATTTGTGGCGACCTTGCCGGATTTATGGCGACCTTGCCGGAAATGTGTGACCTTGCCGGATTTATGGCGACCTTGTCGGATTTGTGGCGGCCTTGCCGGATTTATGGCGACCTTACCGGAAATCTGGCGACCTTGCCTGAAATGTGGCGACCTTGACGGATTTGTGGCGACCTTGCCGGATTTATGGCGACCTTGCCGGGGATGTGGCGCCATCCAGGATTTGTGGCGATCTTGTCAGATTTCTGGCGACCTGGCCGGAATTGTGGCGACCTTTCCATATTTGTGGCGACCTCACAGGATTTATGGCGACCTTGCCGCAAATGTGGTGACCTTGCCGGATTTGTGGCGACTTTGCCGGATTTATGGCGACCTTGTGGGATTTGTGGCGACCTTGCCGGATTTATGGCGACGTTGCCGGAAATGTGGCGACCTAGCCGGACTTGTGGCGACCTTGCCGGATTTATGGCGACCTTGCCGGGGATGTGGCGACCTTGCCGTATTTGTGGCGACCTTACAGGATTTATGGCGACCTTGCCGCAAATGTGGTGACTTTGCCGGATTTGTGGCGACCTTGCCGGATTTATGGCGACCTTGTGGGATTTGTGGCGACCTTGCCGGATTTATGGCGACCTTGCCGGCAATGTGGCGAACTAGCCGGACTTGTGGCGACCCTGCCGGATTCATGGCGGCCTTGCGGGAATGTGGTGACCTTTCCGGATTTGTGGCGAGGATGCCGGATTTGTGGCGACATTGTCGGATTTATTGCAACCTTGCCGCAAATATGGCGACCTTGCCGGATTTGTGGCGAACTTGCCGGAAATATGGCGACCTTGCCGGAAATGTGGCGACCATGCCGGATTTGTGGCGACCTTGCCGGATTTATGTCGTCCTTGCCGGAAATGTGGCGACCTTGCCGGATTTATGGCGACCTTGTCGGATTTCAAACGACCTTGCCGGATTTATGGCGACGTTGCCGGAATTGCGGCGACCTTGCCTGAAATGTGGCGACCTTGACGGATTTGTGGCGACCTTGCCGGATTTATGGCGACCTTGCCGGGATGAGGCGACCTTGCCGTATTTGTGGCGACCTTGCAGGATTTATGGCGACCGATTGAAATGTGGCGACCTTGCCGGATTTGTCGCCACCTTGCCGGATTTGTGGCGACCTTGCCGGATTTATGGCGACCTTGCCGGAAATATGGCGACATTGCCGGATTTGTGGCGACCTTGCCGGAAATATGGCGACCTTGCCGGATTTTTGGCGACCTTCACGGATTTATGGCGAACTTGCCGGATATATGGCTACCTTGCCGGATTTGTGGTGACTTTACCGGATTCATGGCGACCTTGCCGGAAGTATGGCGACATTGTCGGATTTGTGGCGACCTTGGCCGATTTGTTGCGACCTTGCCGGAAATATGGCGACCTTGCCGCACTTGTGGCGACCTTGCCGGATTTATGGCGACCTTGCCAGAAATATGCCGACCTTGCCGCATTTGTGCCGACTTTGCCTTATTTATGGCGACCTTGCCGGATTTATGGCGACCTTGCCGGCACTGTGGCGACCTCGCCGGACTTGTGGCGACTTTGCCGGATTCATGGCGACCTTGCCGGAAATGTGGTGACCTTGCCGGATTTATGGCGACGATGCCGGATTTATGGCGACCTTGCACGGAATGTTGCGACCTTGCTGGATTTGTGGCGACCTTGCCGAATTGATGGCTACCTTGATTGAAATGTGGCGGCCTTGCCGGATTTGTCGCCACCTTGCCGGATTTGTCGCCACCTTGCCGGATTTGTGGCGACCTTGCCGGATTTATGGCGACCTTCCCGGAAATATGGCGATCTTGCCGGATTTTTGGCGACCTTCACGGATTTATGGCGACCTTGCCGGAAATATGGCTACCTTGCCGGATTTTTGGCGACTTTGCCGGATTCATGGCGACTTTGCCGGAAGTATGGCGACCTTGTCGGATTTGTGGCGACCTTGGCCGATTTGTTGCGACCTTGCCGGAAATATGGCGACCTTGCCGCACTTGTGGCGACCTTGCCGGATTTATGGCGACCTTGCCAGAAATATGCCGACCTTGCCGCATTTGTGCCGACTTTGCCTGATTTATGGCGACCTTGCCGGATTTATGGCGACCTTGCCGGCACTGTGGCGACCTCGCCGGACTTGTGGCGACCTTGCCGGATTCATGGCGACCTTGCCGGAAATGTGGTGACCTTGCCAGATTTATGGCGACGATGCCGGATTTATGGCGACCTTGCAGGAATGTTGCGACCTTGCTGGATTTGTGGCGACCTTGCCGAATTGATGGCTACCTTGATTGAAATGTGGCGACCTTGCCGGATTTGTCGCCACCTTGCCGGGATTTGACGCCACCTTGCCGGATTTGTGGCGACCTTGCCGGATTTATGGCGACCTTGCCGGAAATATGGCGACCTTGCCGGATTTGTGGCGACCTTGCCGGAAATATGGCGACCTTGCCGGAAATGTGGCGACCTTGCCGGATTTGTGGCGACCTTGCCGGATTTATGGCGTCCTTGCCGGAAATGTGGCGACCTTGCCGGATTTATGGCGACCTTGTCGGATTTGTGATGACCTTGCCGGATTTATGGCGACGTTGCCGGAAATGCGGCGACCTTGCCTGAAATGTGGCGAACTTGACTGATTTGTGGCGACCTTGCCGGATTTATGGCGACCTTGACGGGGATGTGGCGACCTTGCCGTATTTGTGGCGACCTTGCAGGATTTATGGCGACCTTGCCGCAAATGTGGTGACCTTGCCGGATTTGTGGCGACCTTCCCGGATTTTTGGCGACCTTGTGGGATTTGTGGCGACCTTGCCGGATTTATGGGGACCTTGCCGGCAATGTGGCGACCTAGCCGGACTTGTGGCGACCTTGCCGGATTCATGGCGACCTTGCCGGAATGTTGCGACCTTGCCGGATTTGTGGCGACCTTGCCGGATTTATGGCGACCTCGCCGGAAATATGGCGACATTGCCGGATTTGTGGCGACCTTGCCGGAAATATGGCGACCTTCCCGGATTTGTGGCGACTTTGCCGGATTCATGGCGACCTTGCCGGAAATATGGCGACCTTGTCGGATTTGTAGCGACCTTGGCCGATTTGTTGCGACCTTGCCGGAAATGTGGCGAACTTGCCGGATTTGTGGCGGCCGTGTCGGATTTATGGCGACCTTGCCGGAAATAGGCGAATCTGCCGGATTTGTGGCGACCTTGCCGGATTTATGGCGACCTTGCCGGATTTGTTGCGACCTTGCAGGATTTATGGCGACCATGCCGGATTTATGGCGACATTGCCGGATTTATGGCGACCTTGCCGGGGATGTGGCGACCTTGCCGTATTTGTGACGACCTTGCAGGATTTATGGCGACCTTGCCGCAAATGTGGTGACCTTGCCGGATTTGTGGCGACCTGGCCGGATTTATGGCGACCTTGTGGGATTTATGGCGACATTGCCGGATATATGGGGACCTTGCCGGCAATGTGGCGACCTAGCCGGACTTGTGGCGACCTTGACGGATTCATGGCGACCTTGCCGGAATGTTGCGACCTTGCTGGATTTGTGGCGACCTTTCCGAATTTATGCCTACCTTGATTGAAATGTGGCGACCTTGCCGGATTTGTCGCCACTTTGCCGGATTTGTGGCGACCTTGCCGGATTTATGGCGACCCCGCCGGAAATATGGCGACATTGCCGGATTTGTGGCGATCTTGCCGGAAATATGGCTACCTTCCCGGATTTGTGGCGACTTTGCCGGATTCATGGCGACCTTGCCGGAAATATGGCGACCTTCTCGGATTTGTGACGACCTTGGCCGTTTTGTTGCGACCTTGCCGGAAATATGGCGACCTTGTCGGATTTGTGGCGACCTTGGCCGATTTGTTGCGACCTTGCCGGAATGTGGCGAACTCGCCGGATTTGTGGCGGCCGTGTCGGATTTATGGCGACCTTGCCGGAAATAGGCGACTCTGCCGGATTTGTGGCGACCTTGCCGGATTTATGGCGACCTTGCCGGATTTGTGGCGACCTTGCAGGATTTACGGCGACCATGCCGGATTTATGGCGGCTTTGCCGGATTTATGGCGACCTTGCCGGGAATATGGCGACCTTGCCGCATTTGTGGCGACCTTGCCGGATTTATGGCGACCTTGCCGGAAATGTGGTGACCTTGCCGGATTTATGGCGACCTTGTCGGATTTGTGGCGGCCTTGCCGGATTTATGGCGACCTTGCCGGAAATCTGGCGACCTTGCCTGAAATGTGGCGACCTTGACGGATTTGTGGCGCCCTAGCCGGATTTATGGCGACCTTGCCGGGGATGTGGCGACCTTGCCGTATTTGTGGCGGCCTTGCAGGATTTATGGCGACCTTGCCGCAAATATGGTGACCTTGCCGGATTTGTGGCGACCTTGCCGGATTTATGGCGACCTTGTGGGATTTGTGGCGACCTTGCCGGATTTATGGGGACCTTGCCGGCAATGTGGCGACCTAGCCGGACTTGTGGCGACCTTGACGGATTCATGGCGACCTTGCCGGAATGTTGCGACCTTGCTGGATTTGTGGCGACCTTGCCGAATTTATGCCTACCTTGATTGAAATGTGGGGACCTTGCCGGATTTGTCGCCACCTTGCCGGATTTGTGGCGACCTTGCGGATTTATGGCGACCCCGCCGGAAATATGGCGACATTGCCGGATTTGTGGCGACCTTGCCGGAAATATGGCGACCTTGCCGGATTTTTGGAGACCTTGACGGATTTATGGCGACCTTGCCGGAAATATGGCTACCTTCCCGGATTTGTGGCGACTGCCGGATTCATGGCGACCTTGCTGGAAATATGGCGACCTTGTCGGATTTGTGGCGACCTTGGCCGATTTGTTGCGACCTTGCCGGAAATGTGGCGAACTTGCCGGATTTGTGGCGGCCGTCTCGGATTTATGGCGACCTTGCCGGTAATAGGCGACTCTGCCGGATTTGTGGCGACCTTGCCGGATTTATGGCGACCTTGCCGGATTTGTGGCGACCTTGCCGGATTTATGGCGACCTTGCCGGATTTATGGCGACCTTGCCGGATTTATGGCGACCTTGCCGGGAATATGGCGACCTTGCCGCATTTGTGGCGACCTTGCCGGGTTTATGGCGACCTTGCCGTAAATGTGGTGACCTTGCCGGATTTATGGCGACCTTGTCGGGTTTGTGGCGGCCTTGCCGGATTTATGGCGACCTTGCCGGATTTGTGGCGACCTTGCAGGATTTACGGCGACCATGCCGGATTTATGGCGACTTTGCCGGATTTATGGCGACGTTGCCGGGAATATGGCGACCTTGCCGCATTTGTGGCGACCTTGCCGGATTTATGGCGACCTTGCCGGAAATGTGGTGACCTTGCCGGATTTATGGCGACCTTGTCGGATTTGTGGCGGCCTTGCCGGATTTATGGCGACCTTGCCGGAAATCTGGCGACCTTGCCTGAAATGTGGCGACCTTGACGGATTTGTGGCGCCCTAGCCGGATTTATGGCGACCTTGCCGGCGATGTGGCGACCATCCAGGATTTGTGGCGATCTTGTCAGATTTCTGGCTACCTGGCCGGAATTGTGGCGACCTTTCCGTATTTGTGGCGACATTAACGGATTTATGGCGACCTTGCCGCAAATGTGGCGACCTTGCCGGATTTGTGGCGACCTTGCCTGATTTATGGCGACCTTGCGGGATTTGTGGCGACCTTGCTGGATTTGTGGCGACATTGCCGAATTTATGGCTACCTTGATTGAAATGTGGCGACCTTGCCGGATTTGTCGCCACCTTGCCGGATTCGTCAATACCTTGCCGGATTTGTGGCGACCTTGCCGGATTTATGGCGACCTTGCCGGAAATATGGCGACCTTGCCGGATTTGTGGCAACCTTGCCGGAAATATGGCGACCTTGCCGGAAATGTGGCGACCTTGCTGGATTTATGGTGACCTTGTCGGATTTGTGACGACATTGCCGGATTTATGGCGACCTTGCCGGGGATGTGGCGACCTTGCCGTATTTGTGGCGGCCTTGCATGATTTATGGCGACCTTGCCGCAAATGTGGTGACCTTGCCGGATTTGTGGCGACCTTGCCGGAATGTTGCGATCTTGCTGGATTTGTGGCGACCTTGCCGAATTTATGCCTACCTTGATTGAAATGTGGCGACCTTTCCGTATTTGTGGCGACCTTAACGGACGTATGGCGACCTTGACGCAAATGTGGCGACCTTGGCGGATTTGTGGCGACCTTGCCTGATTTTTGGCGACCTTGCGGGATTTGTGGCGACCTTGCCGGATTTATGGCGACCTTGCCGGAAATGTAGCGACCTTGCCGGATTTGACGCGACCGTGCCGAATTTATGGCTACCTTGATTGAAATGTGGCAACCTTCCCGGATTTATGGCGACCATTGCCGGATTTATGGCGACCTTGCTAGAAATATGGCGACCTTGCCGGATTTGTGGCGACCTAGCCGTATTTATGGCGACCGTGCCGGAAATATGGCGACCTTGCCGGATTTGAGGCAACCTTGCCGGAAATATGGCGACCTTGCCGGATTTATGGTGTCCAAGCCGTTTTTATGGCGACCGTGCCGGAAACACGGCGACCTTGCCGGATTTATGGCGACGTTGCGGATTTATGGCGATCTTGCCGGATTTATGGCGACCTTGCCGGAAATATGGCGACCTCGCCGGAATTATGGCGACCATGCCGGATTTATGGCGACCTTGCCGGAAATCTGGCGACCTTGCCTGAAATGTGGCGACCTTGACTGGTTTGTGGCGACCTTGCCGGATTAATGGCGACATTGCGGGGATGTGGCGACCATCCCGGATTTGTGGCGACCTTGTCAGATTTGTGGCGACCTTGCCGGAATTGTGGCGACCTTTCCGTATTTGTGGCGACCTTACCGGATTTATGGCGACTTTGCCTCAAATGTGGCGACCTTGCCGGATTTGTGGCGACCTTGCCGGATTTATGGCGACCTTGCCGGAGATGTAGCGACCTTGCCGGATTTGACGCGACCTTGCCGGATTTATGGCGACCTTGTGGGATTTGTGGCGACCTTGTCAGAACTATGGCGACCTTGCCGGCAATGTGGGGACCTAGCCGGACTTGTGGCGTCCCTGCCGGATTGATGGCGACCTTGCCGGAAATGTGGTGACCTTGCCGGATTTGTGGCGAGGATGCCGGATTTATGGCGACCTTGCCGGAATGTTGCGACCTTGCTGGATTTGTGGCGACCTTGCCGAATTTATGGCTACCTTGATTGAAATGTGGCGACCTTGCCGGATTTGTCGCCACCTTGCCGGATTTGTGGCGACCTTGCCGGTTTATGGCGACCATGCCGGAAATATGGCGACCTTGCCGGATTAGTGGCGACCTTGCCGGATTAGTGGCGACCTTGCCGGAAATATGGCGACCTTGCCGGAAATGTGGCGACCTTGCCGGATTTGTGGCGACCTTGCCGCATTTATGGCGTCCTTGCCGGAAATGTGGCGACCTTGCCGGATTTATGGCGACCTTGACGGATTTGTGGCGACCTTGCCGGATTTCTGGCGACCTTGCCGGGGATGTGGCGACCTTGCCGTATTTGTGGCGACCTTGCAGGATTTATGGCGACCTTGCCGCAAATGTGGTGACCTTGCCGGATTTGTGGCGACCTTGCCGGATTTATGGCGACCTTGTGCGATTTGTCGACCTTGCCGGATTTATGGCGACCTTGCCGGCAATGTGGCGACCTAGCCGGACTTGTGGCGACCTTGCCGGATTCATGGCGACCTTGCCGGAAATGTGGTGACCTTGCCGGATTTATGGCGACGATGCCGGATTTAAGGCGACCTTGCCGGAATGTTGCGACCTTGCTGGATTTGTGGCGACCTTGCCGAATTTATGGCTACCTTGATTGAAATGTGGCGACCTTGCCGGATTTGTCGCCACCTTGCCGGATTTGTGGCGACCTTGCCGGATTTATGGCGACCTTGACGGAAATATGGCGACTTGCCGGATTTGTGGCGACCTTGCCGGAAATATGGCGACCTTGCCTGAAATGTGGCGACCTTGCCGGATTTGTGGCGACCTTGCCGGATTTATGGCGCCCTTGCCGGGAATGTGGCGACTTTGCCGGATTTATGGCGACCTTGTCGGATTTGTGACGACCATGCCGGATTTATGGCGACGTTGCCGGAAATGCGGCGACCTTGCCTGAAATGTGGCGAACTTGACGGATTTGTGGCGACCTTGCCGGATTTATGGCGACCTTGCCGGGGATGTGGCGACCTTGCCGTATTTGTGGCGACCTTGCAGGATTTATGGCGACCTTGCCGCAAATGTGGTGAACTTGCCGGATTTGTGGCGACCTTGCCGGATTTATGGCGACCTTGTGGGATTTGTGGCGACCTTGCCGGATTTATGGGGACCTCGCCGGCAATGTGGCGACCTAGCCGGACTTGTGGCGACCTTGCCGGATTCATGGCGACCTTGCCGGAATGTTGCGACCTTGCTGGATTTGTGACGACCTTGCCGAATTTATGCCTACCTTGATTGAAATGTGGCGACCTTGCTGGATTTGTCGCCACCTTGCCGGATTTGTAGCGACCTTGCCGGATTTATGGCGACCTTGCCGGAAATATGGCGACATTGCCGGATTTGTGGCGACCTTGCCGGAAATGTGGCGACCTTGCCGGATTTGTGGCGACCTTGCCGGATTTATGGCGTCCTTGCCGGAAATGTGGCGACCTTGCCGGATTTATGGCGACCTTGTCGGATTTGAGACGACCTTGCCGGATTTATGGCGATGTTGCCGGAAATGCGGCGACCTTGCCTGAAATGTGGCGACCTTGACGAATTTGTGGCGACCTTGCCGGATTTATGGCGACTTTGCCGGGGATGTGGCGACCTTGCCGTATTTGTGGCGACCTTGCAGGATTTATGGCGACCTTGCCGCAAATGTGGTGACCTTGCCGGATTTGTGGCGACCTTGCCGGATTTATGGCGACCTTGTGGGATTTGTGGCGACCTTGCCGGATTTATGGCGACCTTGCCGGCAATGTGGCGACTTAGCCGGGCTTGTGGCGACCTTGCCGGATTCATGGCGACCTTGCCGGAAATGTGGCGACCTTGCCGGATTTATGGAGACGATGCCGGATTTATAGCGACCTTGCCGGAATGTTGCGACCTTGCTGGATTTGTGGCGACCTTTCCGAATTTATGGCTACCTTGTTTGAAATGCGGCGACCTTGCCGGATTTGTCGCCACCTTGCCGGATTTGTGGCGACCTTGCCGGATTTATGGCGACCTTGCCGGAAATATGGCGACCTTGTCGGATTTGTGACGACCTTGCCGGATTCATGGCGACGTTGCCGGAAATGCGGCGACCTTGCCTGAAATGTGGCGAACTTGACGGATTTGTGGTGACCTTGCCGGATTTATGGCGACCATGCGGGAATGTTGCGACCTTGCCGCATTTATGGCGACCTTGTCGGATTTGAGACGACCTTGCCGGATTTATGGCGACGTTGCCGGAAATACGGCGACCATGCCTGAAATGTGGCGACCTTCACGAATTTGTGGCGACCTTGCCGGATTTATGGCGACCTTGCTGGGGATGTGGCGACCTTGCCGTATTTGTGGCGACCTTGCAGGATTTATGGCGACCTTGCCGCAAATGTGGTGACCTTGCCGGATTTGTGGCGACCTTGCCGGATTTATGGCGACCTTGTGGGATTTGTGGCGACCTTGCCGGATTTATGGCGACCTTGCCGGCAATGTGGCGACCTAGCCGGGCTTGTGGCGACCTTGCTGGATTCATGGCGACCTTGCCGGAAATGTGGCGACCTTGCCGGATTTATGGAGACGATGCCGGATTTATAGCGACCTTGCCGGAATGTTGCGACCTTGCTGGATTTGTGGCGACCTTTCCGAATTTATGGCTACCTTGTTTAAAATGTGGCGACCTTGCCGGATTTGTCGCCACCTTGCCGGATTTGTGGCGACCTTGCCGGATTTATGGCGACCTTGCCGGAAATATGGCGACCTTGCTGGATTTGTGGCGACCTTGCCGAATTTATGGCTACCTTGATTGAAATGTGGCGACCTTGCCGGATTTGTGGCGACCTTGCCGAATTTATGGCGTCCTTGCCGGAAATATGGCGACCTTGCCGGATTTATGGCGACCTTGTCGGATTTGTGACGACCTTGCCGGATTTATGGCGACGTTGCCGGAAATGCGGCGACCTTGCCTGAAATGTGGCGAACTTGACGGATTTGTGGTGACCTTGCCGGATTTATGGCGACCATGCGGGAATGTTGCGACCTTGCTGGATTTGTGGCGACCTTGCCGAATTTATGGCTACCTTGATTGAAATGTGGCGACCTTGCCGGACTTGTCGCCACCTTGCCGGATTTGTGGCGACCTTGCCGGATTTATGGCGACCTTGCCGGATTTATGGCGACCTTGACGGAAATATGGCGACCTTGCCGGATTTTTGGCGACCTTGCCTGATTTATGGCGACCTTGCCGGGTTTATGGCGACCTTGCCGGCAATGTGGCGACCTAGCCGGACTTGTGGCGACCTTGCCGGATTCATGGCGATCTTGCCGGAAATGTGGTGACCTAGCCGGATTTATGGCGACGATGCCGGATTTATGGCGACCTTGCCGGAATGTTGCTACCTTGCTGGATTTGTGGCGATCTTGCCGAATTTATGGCTACCTTGATTGAAATGTGGCGACCTTGCCGGATTTGTCGCCACCTTGCCGGATTTGTCGCCACCTTGCCGGATTTGTGGCGACCTTGCCGGATTTATGGCGACCTTGCCGGAAATATGGCGACCTTGCCGGATTTGTGGCGACCTTGCCGGAAATATAGCGACCTTGCCGGAAATGTGGCGACCTTGCCGGATTTGTGGCGACCTTGCCGGATTTATGGCGCCCTTGCAGGAAATGTGGCGACCTTGCCGGGTTTATGGCGACCTTGTCGGATTTGTGACGACCTTGCCGGATTTATGGCGACGTTGCCGAAAATGCAGCGACTTTGCCTGAAATGTGGCGAACTTGACGGATTTGTGGCGACCTTGCCGGATTTATGGCGACCTTGCTGGGGATGTGGCGACCTTGCCGTATTTGTGGCGACCTTGCCGAATTTATGGCTACCTTGATTGAAATGTGGCGACCTTGCCGGATTTGTCCCCACCTTGCCGGATTTGTCGCCACCTTGCCGGATTTTTGGCGACCTTGCCGGATTTATGGCGAACTTGCCAGAAATATGGCGACCTTGCTGGATTTGTGGCGACTTTGCCGGAAATATGGCGTCCTTGCCGGAAATGTGGCGACCTTGCCGGATTAGTGGCGACCTTGCCGGATTTATGGCGCCCTTGCCGGAAATGTGGCGACCTTGCCGGATTTATGGCGACCTTGTCGGATTTGTGACGACCTTGCCGGATTTATGGCGACGTTGCCGGAAATACGGCGACCTTGCCTGAAATGTGGCGAACTTGACGAATTTGTGGCGACCTTGCCGGATTTATGGCGACCTTGCCGGGGATGTGGCGACCTTGCCGTATTTGTGGCGACCTTGCAGGATTTATGGCGACCTTGCTGCAAATGTGGTGCCCTTTGCCGGATTTGTGGCGACCTTGCCGGATTTATGGCGACCTTGTGGGATTTGTGGCGACCTTGCCGGATGTATGGGGACCTTGCCGGCAATATGGCTACCTTGCCGGATTTGTGGTGACTTTGCCGGATTCATGGCGACCTTGCCGGAAATATGGCGACCTTGTCGGATTTGTGGCGACCTTGCAGGATTTATGGCGACCTTGCCGCAAATGTGGTGACCTTGCCGGATTTGTGGCGACCTTGCCGGATTTATGGCGACCTTGTGGGATTTGTGGCGACCTTGCCGGATTTATGGCGACCTTGCCGGCAATGTGGCGACCTAGCCGGGCTTGTGGCGACCTTGCCGGATTCATGGCGACCTTGCCGGAAATGTGGCGACGTTGCCGGATTTATGGAGACGATGCCGGATTTATAGCGACCTTGCCGGAATGTTGCGACCTTGCCGGATTTATGGCGACCTTGCCGGAAATATGGCGACCTTGCCGGATTTGTGGCGACCTTGCCGGAAATATGGCGACCTTGCCGGAAATGTGGCGACCTTGCCGGATTTGTGGCGACCTTGCCGAATTTATGGCGTCCTTGCCGGAAATATGGCGACCTTGCCGGATTTATGGCGACCTTGTCGGATTTGTGACGACCTTGCCGGATTTATGGCGACGTTGCCGGAAATGCGGCGACCTTGCCTGAAATGTGGCGAACTTGACGGATTTGTGGTGACCTTGCCGGATTTATGGCGACCATGCGGGAATGTGGCGACCTTGCTGGATTTGTGGCGACCTTGCCGAATTTATGGCTACCTTGATTGAAATGTGGCGACCTTGCCGGATTTGTCGCCACCTTGCCGCATTTGTGGCGACCTTGCCGGATTTATGGCGACCTTGACGGAAATATGGCGACCATGCCGGATTTTTGGCGACCTTGCCTGATTTATGGCGACCTTGCCGGGTTTATGGCGACCTTGCCGGCAATGTGGCGACCTAGCCGGACTTGTGGCGACCTTGCCGGATTCATGGCGATCTTGCCGGAAATGTGGTGACCTTGCCGGATTTATGGCGACTATGCCGGATTTATGGCGACCTTGCCGGAATGTTGCTACCTTGCTGGATTTGTGGCGATCTTGCCGAATTTATGGCTACGATTGAAATGTGGCGACCTTGCCGGATTTGTCGCCACCTTGCCGGATTTGTCGCCACCTTGCCGGATTTGTGGCGACCTTGCCGGATTTATGGCGACCTTGCCGGAAATATGGCGACCTTGCCGGATTTGTGGCGACCTTGCCGGAAATATAACGACCTTGCCGGAAATGTGGCGACCTTGCCGGATTTGTGGCGACCTTGCCGGATTTATGGCGCCCTTGCCGGAAATGTGCCGACCTTGCCGGGTTTATGGCGACCTTGTCGGATTTGTGACGACCTTGCCGGATTTATGGCGACGTTGCCGAAAATGCGGCGACTTTGCCTGAAATGTGGCGACCTTGACGGATTTGTGGCGACCTTGCCGGATTTATGGCGACCTTGCCGGGGATGTGGCAACCTTGCCGTATTTGTGGCGACCTTGCCGAATTTATGGCTACCTTGATTGAAATGTGGCGACCTTGCCGGATTTGTCGCCACCTTGCCGGATTTTTCGCCACCTTGCCGGATTTTTGGCGACCTTGCCGGATTTATGGCGAACTTGCCAGAAATATGGCGACCTTGCTGGATTTGTGGCGACTTTGCCGGAAATATGGCGTCCTTGCCGGAAATGTGGCGACCTTGCCGGATTTGTGGCGACCTTGCCGGATTTATGGCGCCCTTGCCGGAAATGTGGCGACCTTGCCGGATTTATGGCGACCTTGTCGGATTTGGGACGACCTTGCCGGATTTATGGCGACGTTGCCGGAAATACGGCGACCTTGCCTGAAATGTGGCGAACTTGACTGATTTGTGGCGACCTTGCCGGATTTCTGGCTACCTGGCCGGAATTGTGGCGACCTATCCGTATTTGTGGCGACCTTCACGGATTTATGGTGACCTGACGCAAATGTGGCGACCTTGCCGGATTTGTGGCGACCTTGCCTGATTTTTGGCGACCTTGCGGGATTTGTGGCGACCTTGCCGGATTTATGGCGACCTTGCCGGAAATATGGCGACCTCGCCGGAATTATGGCGACCATGCCGGATTTATGGCGACCTTGCCGGAAATCTGGCGACCATGCCTGAAATGTGGCGACCTTGACGGGTTTGTGGCGACCTTGCCGGATTAATAGCGACCTTGCCGGGTATGTGGCGACCATCCCGGATTTATGGCGACCTTGTCAGATTTCTGGCGACCTTATCGGATTTGTGAGGACCTTGCCGGATTTATGGCGACGTTGCCGAAAATGCGGCAACCTTGCCTGAAATGTGGCGAACTTGACGGATTTGTGGCGACCTTGCCGGATTTATGGCGAGCATGCGGGAATGTTGCGACCTTGCTGGATTTGTGGCGACCTTGCCGAATTTATGGCTACCTTGATTGAAATGTGGCGACCTTGCCGGATTTGTCGCCACCTTGCCGGATTTGTCGCCACCTTGTCGGATTTGTGGCGACCTTGCCGGATTTATGGCGACCTTGCCGGAAATATGGCGACCTTGCCAGATTTGTGGCGACCTTGCCGGAAATATGGCGACCTTGCCGGAAATGTGGCCACCGTGTCGGATTTGTGGCGACCTTGCCGGATTTATGCGCCCTTGCCGGAAATGTGGCGACCTTGCCGGGTTTATGGCGACCTTGTCGGATTTGTGACGACCTTGCCGGATTTATGGCGACCTTGCCGGTGATGTGGCGACCTTGCCGTATTTGTGGCGACCTTGCCGGATCTATGGGGACCTTGCCGGCAATATGGCTACCTTGCCGGATTTGTGGTGACTTTGCCGGATTCATGGCGACCTTGCCGGAAATATGGCGACCTTGTCGGATTTGTCACGACCTTGGCCGATTTGTTGCGACCTTGCCGGAAATGTGGCGACCTTGCCGGATTCGTGGCGACCTTGCCGGATTTATGGCGACCTTGCCGGGGATGTGGCGACCATCCAGGATTAGTGGCGATCTTGTCAGATTTCTGGCTACCTGGCCGGAATTGTGGCGACCTTTCCGTATTTGTGGCGACCTTAACGGATTTATGGCTACCTGACGCAAATGTGGCGACCTTGCCGGATTTGTGGCGACCTTGCCTGATTTTTGGCGACCTTGCGGGATTTGTGGCGACCTTGCCGGATTTATGGCGACCTTGCCGGAAATGTAGCGACCTTGCCGGATTTGACGCGACCGTGCCGAATTTATGGCTACCTTGATTGAAATGTGGCGACCTTCCCGGATTTATGGCGGCCAAGCCGTTTTTATGGCGACCGTGCCGGAAATACGGCGACCTTGCCGGGTTTATGGCGACGTTGCGGATTTATGGCGTTCTTGCCGGATTTATGGCGACCTTGCCGGAAATGTGGCGACCTTGCCGGATTTGTGGCGACCTTGCCTGATTTATGGCGATCTTGCGGGATTTGTGCAGACCCTGCCGGATATGAGGCGACCTTGCCGGAAATGTAGCGACCTTGCCGGATTTCAGGCGACCTTGCCGAATTTATGGCTACCTTGATTTAAATGTGGCGAACTTCCCGGATTTGTGGCGACCATTGCCGGATTTATGGCGACCTTGCTGGAAATATGGCGACCTTGCCCGATTTCTGGCGACCTAGCCGTATTTATGGCGTCCGTGCCGGAAATAAGGCGACCTTGCCGAATTTGAGGCAACCTTGCCGAAAATATGGCGACCTTGTCTGATTTGAGGCCACCTTGCCGGATTTACGTCGACCTCGCCGGAAATATGACGACCTTCCCTGATTTGTTGCCACGTTGCCGGAATTCTGGCGACCATGCCGGGAATATGGCGACCTTGCCGGATTTGTGGCGACCTTGCCGGAATTATGGCGATGTTGTCGGAAATATGGCGACCTTGCCGGATTTGTGGCGACCTTGCCGGAAATATGGCGACCTTGCCGGATTTGTGGCGACCTTGCTGGATTTATGGCGACCTTGACGGAAATATGGCGACCTTGCCGGGTTTGTGGCGACCTTGCGGGATTTAGGGCGACCTTGCCGGATTTGTGGCGGCCTTGCCGGATTCATGGCGAACTTGCCGGAAATAGGCGTCTGCCGGATTTATGGCGACCTTGCTGGATTTATAGCGACCTTGCCGGAAATATGGCGACCTTGCTGCATTTGTGGAGACCTTGCCGGATTTATGGCGACCTTGCCGAAAATATGGCGGCCTTGTCGCATTTGTGACGACCTTGCTGGATTTATGGAGACCTTGCCGGAAATATGCCGACCTTGCCGCATTTGTGCCGACCTTGCCGGATTTATTGCGACCTTGCCGGAAATATGTCGACCTTGCCGCATTTGTGGCTACCTTGCCGGATTTATTGCGACTTTGCCGGAAATATGTGGACCTTGCCGTATTTGTGGCGACCTTGCCTGATTTACGGCGACCTTGCCGGAAATATGGCGACCTTGCCGCATTTGTGGCGACATTGCCGGATTTGTGGCGACCTTGCCGGATTTATGGCGACCTTGCCGGGAAAGTGGCGACCTTGCCGGATTTGTGGCGACCTTGCCGGATTTATGGCGGCCTTGCCGGGAATGTGGCGACCTTGCCGGTCAATGGCGACCTTCCCGGAATAATGGCGACCTTGCCGGATCTGACGTAAACTTGCCGGATTTATGGCGACCTTGTCGGAAATAAAGCGACCTTGCCGGATTTTTGGCGACCTTGCTGGATTTGTGGCGACCTTGCCGGAAATGTGGTGACCTTGCCGGATTTGTGGCGACCTTGCCGGATTTATGGCGACTTTGCCGGATTTATGGCGACATTGCTGGATTCATGGCGACCTTGCCGGAAATATGTCGACCTTGCCGCATTTGTGGCGACCTTGCGGGATTTATGGCGACATTGCCGGTAATATGGCGACCTTGCCGGATTTGTGGCGACCTGGCCGGATTTATGGCGACCGTGCCGGAAATATGGCGACCTTGTCGGATTAGTGGCGACCTTGCCAGATTTATTGCGACCTTGCCGGAAATGTGGCGTCCTTGCCGGATTTGTGGCGGCCTTGCCGGATTTATGGCGACCTGCCGGATTTGTGCCGAACTTGCCGATTTATGGCGACCTTGCCGGAAATGTGGCGACCTTGCGGGGTTTGTGGCGACCTTGACGGATTTATGGCGGCCTTGCCGGGAATGTGGCGACCTTGCCGGATCTATGGCGATCTTCCCGGAATAATGGCGACCTTGCCGGATTTGTGGCGACCTTGCCGGATTTATGGCGACCTAGCCTGAAATGTGGCGACCTTGACGGATTTGTGGCGACCTTGCCGCATTTATGTCGCCCTTGTCGGGGATGTGGCGACCTTGCCGCATTTGCGGCGACCTTGACGGATTTATGGCGACCTTGCCGGAATTGTGGCGACCTTGCCATAATTGTGGCGACCTTGCCGGATTTAAAGCGACATTGTCGCAAATGTGGCGACCTTGACGGATTTGTGGCGACCTTGCCGGATTTATTGCGACCTTGCCGGCTTTATGGCGACCTTGCCGGAAATATGCCGACCTTGCCGCATTTGTACCGACTTTGCCGGATTTATGGCGATCTTGCCGGAAATATATCGACCTTGCCGCATTTGTGGCGACCTTGCCGGATTTATGGCGACCTTGCCGGAAATATGGCGACCTTGCCGCATTTGTGGCGACATTGCCGGATTTGTGGCGACCTTGCCGGATTTATGGCGACCTTGCCGGGAATGTGGCGACCTTGCCGGATTTGAGGCCACCTTGCCGGATTATAGCGACCTCGCCGGAAATATGGCGACCTACCCGGATTTGAGGCCACCTTGCCGATTTTAGTGACATTGCCGGAAATATGGCGACCTACGTTGATTTGTGGCCACCTTGCCGGAATTATGGCGACCATGCCGGTAATTATGCGGCCTTGCTGGGTTTGTGGCGACCTTGCTGGAATTTTGGCGATCTTGCGGGGAATATGGCGACTTTGCCGGATTAGTGGCGACTTTGCCGGAAATATGGCGACCTTGCCGGATTTGTGGCGACCTTGCCGGATTTATGGCGACCTTGCCGGAAATATGGCGACCTTGCCGGATTTGTGGCGTCCTTGCGGGATTTATGGCGACCTTGCCGGAAATATGGCGACCTCGTCGGATTTGTGGCGACCTTGCCAGATTAATTGCGACCTTGCCGGAAATGTGGCGTCCTTGCCGGATTTGTGGAGGCCTTGCCGGATTTATGGCGATCTTGCCGGAAATGTGGCGACCTTGCCGGACTTGTGGCGACCTTGTCGGATTCATGGCGACCTTGTCGGATATATAGCGACCGTGCCGGATTTTTGGCGACCTTGCCCGATTTGTGGCGACCTTGCCGGAAATGTGGAGACCTTGCCGGATTTGTGGCGACCTTGCCGGATTTATGGCGACTTTGCCCGATTTATGGCGACCTTGCAGGAAATATGGCGACGTTGCCGCATTTGTGGCGACGTTGCCGCATTTGTGGCGACCTTGTCGGATTAATGGCGACCTTGCCGCATTTGCGGTGACCTTGCAGGATTTATTGCGACCTTGCCGGAAAGATGTCGACATTGCCGCATTTGAGGCGACCTTGCCGGATTTATGGGAGACCTTGCTGGAAATATGGCTACCTTGCCGGAAATGTGGCGACCTTGCCGGATTGTGGGCGACCTTGCCGGATTTATGGCGACCTAGCCTGAAATGTGGCGACCTTGCCGGATTGTGGCGACCTTGCCGGATTTATGGCGACCTAGCCTGAAATGTGCGACCTTGACGGATTTGTGGCGACCTTGCCGCATTTATGTCGACCTTGTCGGGGATGTGGCGACCTTGCCGCATTTGCGGCGACCTTGCCGGATTTATTGCGACCTTGCCGGATTATGCGACCTTGCCGGAAATATGCCGACCTTGCCGCATTTGTACCGACCTTGCCGGATTTATGGCGATCTTGCCGGAAATATATCGCCCTTGCGCATTTGTGGCGACCTTGCCGGATTTATGGCGACCTTGCCGGAAATATGGCGACCTTGCCGCATTTGTGGCGACATTGCCGGATTTGTGGCGACCTTGCCGGATTTATGGCGACTTGCCGGGAATGTGGCGACCTTGCCGGATTTGAGGCCACCTTGCAGGATTATAGCGACTCGCCGGAAATATGGCGACCTAGCCGGATTTGAGGCCACCTTGCCGATTTTAGTGACATTGCCGAAATATGGCGACCTACCCTTGATTTGTGGCCACCTTGCCGGAATTATGGCGACCATGCCGGTAATATGGCGGCCTTGCCGGGTTTGTGGCGACCTTGCCAGATTTATTGCGACCTTGCCGGAATGTGGCGTCCTTGCCGGATTTGTGGAGGCCTTGCCGGATTTATGGCGATCTTGCCGGAAAGTGGCGACCTTGCCGGACTTGTGGCGACCTTGCCGGATTCATGGCGACCTTGTCGGTATATAGCGACAGTGCCGGATTTTTGGCGACCTTGCCGGGTTTGTGGCGACCTTGCCGGAAATGTGGAGACCTTGCCGGATTTGTGGCGACCTTGCCGGATTTATGGCGATTTTGCCGGATTTATGGCGACCTTGCTGGAAATATGGCGACGTTGCCGCATTTGTGGCGACCTTGCCGTATTAATGGCGACATTGCCGGAAATATGTCGACCTTGCCGCATTTGTGGCGACCTAGCCTGAAATGTGGCGACCTTGACGGATTTGTGGCGACCTTGCCGCATTTATGTCGACCTTGTCGGGGATGTGGCGACCTTGCCGCATTTGCGGCGACCTTGCCGGATTTATTGCGACCTTGCCGGATTTATGGCGACCTTGCCGGAAATATGCCGACCTTGCCGCATTTGTACCGACCTTGCCGGATTTATGGCGATCTTGCCGGAAATATATCGACCTTGCCGCATTTGTGGCGACCTTGCCGGATTTATGGCGACCTTGCCGGAAATATGGCGACCTTGCCGCATTTGTGGCGACATTGCCGGATTTGTGGCGACCTTGCCGGATTTATGGCGACCTTGCCGGGAATGTGGCGACCTTGCCGGATTTGAGGCCACCTTGCAGGATTATAGCGACCTCGCCGGAAATATGGCGACCTAGCCGGATTTGAGGCCACCTTGCCGATTTTAGTGACATTGCCGGAAATATGGCGACCTACCTTGATTTGTGGCCACCTTGCCGGAATTATGGCGACCATGCCGGTAATTATGCGGCCTTGCTGGGTTTGTGGCGACCTTGCTGGAATTTTGGCGATCTTGCGGGGAATATGGCGACTTTGCCGGATTAGTGGCGACTTTGCCGGAAATATGGCGACCTTGCCGGATTTGTGGCGACCTTGCCGGATTTATGGCGACCTTGCCGGAAATATGGCGACCTTGCCGGATTTGTGGCGTCCTTGCGGGATTTATGGCGACCTTGCCGGAAATATGGCGACCTCGTCGGATTTGTGGCGACCTTGCCAGATTAATTGCGACCTTGCCGGAAATGTGGCGTCCTTGCCGGATTTGTGGAGGCCTTGCCGGATTTATGGCGATCTTGCCGGAAATGTGGCGACCTTGCCGGACTTGTGGCGACCTTGTCGGATTCATGGCGACCTTGTCGGATATATAGCGACCGTGCCGGATTTTTGGCGACCTTGCCGGATTTGTGGCGACCTTGCCGGAAATGTGGAGACCTTGCCGGATTTGTGGCGACCTTGCCGGATTTATGGCGACTTTGCCCGATTTATGGCGACCTTGCAGGAAATATGGCGACGTTGCCGCATTTGTGGCGACGTTGCCGCATTTGTGGCGACCTTGTCGGATTAATGGCGACCTTGCCGCATTTGCGGTGACCTTGCAGGATTTATTGCGACCTTGCCGGAAAGATGTCGACCTTGCCGCATTTGAGGCGACCTTGCCGGATTTATGGAGACCTTGCTGGAAATATGGCTACCTTGCCGGAAATGTGGCGACCTTGCCGGATTTGTGGCGACCTTGCCGGATTTATGGCGACCTAGCCTGAAATGTGGCGACCTTGCCGGATTTGTGGCGACCTTGCCGGATTTATGGCGACCTAGCCTGAAATGTGGCGACCTTGACGGATTTGTGGCGACCTTGCCGCATTTATGTCGACCTTGTCGGGGATGTGGCGACCTTGCCGCATTTGCGGCGACCTTGCCGGATTTATTGCGACCTTGCCGGATTTATGGCGACCTTGCCGGAAATATGCCGACCTTGCCGCATTTGTACCGACCTTGCCGGATTTATGGCGATCTTGCCGGAAATATATCGACCTTGCCGCATTTGTGGCGACCTTGCCGGATTTATGGCGACCTTGCCGGAAATATGGCGACCTTGCCGCATTTGTGGCGACATTGCCGGATTTGTGGCGACCTTGCCGGATTTATGGCGACCTTGCCGGGAATGTGGCGACCTTGCCGGATTTGAGGCCACCTTGCAGGATTATAGCGACCTCGCCGGAAATATGGCGACCTAGCCGGATTTGAGGCCACCTTGCCGATTTTAGTGACATTGCCGGAAATATGGCGACCTACCTTGATTTGTGGCCACCTTGCCGGAATTATGGCGACCATGCCGGTAATATGGCGGCCTTGCCGGGTTTGTGGCGACCTTGCCAGATTTATTGCGACCTTGCCGGAAATGTGGCGTCCTTGCCGGATTTGTGGAGGCCTTGCCGGATTTATGGCGATCTTGCCGGAAATGTGGCGACCTTGCCGGACTTGTGGCGACCTTGCCGGATTCATGGCGACCTTGTCGGTATATAGCGACAGTGCCGGATTTTTGGCGACCTTGCCGGGTTTGTGGCGACCTTGCCGGAAATGTGGAGACCTTGCCGGATTTGTGGCGACCTTGCCGGATTTATGGCGACTTTGCCGGATTTATGGCGACCTTGCTGGAAATATGGCGACGTTGCCGCATTTGTGGCGACCTTGCCGTATTAATGGCGACATTGCCGGAAATATGTCGACCTTGCCGCATTTGTGGCGACCTTGCAGGATTTATTGCGATCTTGCCGGAAAGATGTCGACCTTGCCGCATTTGTGGCGACCTTGCCGGATTTATGGAGACCTTGCTGGAAATATGGCTAACTTGCCGGATTTGTGGCGACCTTGCCGGATTTATGGCGACCTTGCCGGAAATATGGCGACCTTGCCGGATTTGTGGCGTCCTTGCGGGATTTATGGCGACCTTGCCGGAAATATGGCGACCTCGTCGGATTTGTGGCGACCTTGCCAGATTAATTGCGACCTTGCCGGAAATGTGGCGTCCTTGCCGGATTTGTGGAGGCCTTGCCGAATTTATGGCGATCTTGCCGGAAATGTGGCGACCTTGCCGGACTTGTGGCGACCTTGTCGGATTCATGGCGACCTTGTCGGATATATAGCGACCGTGCCGGATTTTTGGCGACCTTGCCGGATTTGTGGCGACCTTGCCGGAAATGTGGAGACCTTGCCGGATTTGTGGCGACCTTGCCGGATTTATGGCGACTTTGCCGGATTTATGGCGACCTTGCTGGAAATATGGCGACGTTGCCGCATTTGTGGCGACGTTGCCGCATTTGTGGCGACCTTGCCGGATTAATGGCGACCTTGCCGCATTTGTGGTGACCTTGCAGGATTTATTGCGACCTTGCCGGAAAGATGTCGACCTTGCCGCATTTGAGGCGACCTTGCCGGATTTATGGAGACCTTGCTGGAAATATGGCTACCTTGCCGGAAATGTGGCGACCTTGCCGGATTTGTGGCGACCTAGCCGGATTTATGGCGACCTAGCCTGAAATGTGGCGACCTTGCCGGATTTGTGGCGACCTTGCCGGATTTATGGCGACCTAGCCTGAAATGTGGCGACCTTGCCGGATTTGTGGCGACCTTGCCGGAAATATGGCGACCTTGCCGGATTTGTGGCGACCTTGCTGGATTTATGGCGACCTTGACGGAAATATGGCGACCTTGCCGGGTTTGTGGCGACCTTGCGGGATTTAGGGCGACCTTGCCGGATTTGTGGCGGCCTTGCCGGATTCATGGCGAACTTGCCGGAAATAGGCGTCTGCCGGATTTATGGCGACCTTGCTGGATTTATAGCGACCTTGCCGGAAATATGGCGACCTTGCTGCATTTGTGGAGACCTTGCCGGATTTATGGCGACCTTGCCGAAAATATGGCGGCCTTGTCGCATTTGTGACGACCTTGCTGGATTTATGGAGACCTTGCCGGAAATATGCCGACCTTGCCGCATTTGTGCCGACCTTGCCGGATTTATTGCGACCTTGCCGGAAATATGTCGACCTTGCCGCATTTGTGGCTACCTTGCCGGATTTATTGCGACTTTGCCGGAAATATGTGGACCTTGCCGTATTTGTGGCGACCTTGCCTGATTTACGGCGACCTTGCCGGAAATATGGCGACCTTGCCGCATTTGTGGCGACATTGCCGGATTTGTGGCGACCTTGCCGGATTTATGGCGACCTTGCCGGGAAAGTGGCGACCTTGCCGGATTTGTGGCGACCTTGCCGGATTTATGGCGGCCTTGCCGGGAATGTGGCGACCTTGCCGGTCAATGGCGACCTTCCCGGAATAATGGCGACCTTGCCGGATCTGACGTAAACTTGCCGGATTTATGGCGACCTTGTCGGAAATAAAGCGACCTTGCCGGATTTTTGGCGACCTTGCTGGATTTGTGGCGACCTTGCCGGAAATGTGGTGACCTTGCCGGATTTGTGGCGACCTTGCCGGATTTATGGCGACTTTGCCGGATTTATGGCGACATTGCTGGAAATATGGCGACGTTGCCGCATTTGTGGCGACCTTGCCGGATTCATGGCGACCTTGCCGGAAATATGTCGACCTTGCCGCATTTGTGGCGACCTTGCGGGATTTATGGCGACATTGCCGGTAATATGGCGACCTTGCCGGATTTGTGGCGACCTGGCCGGATTTATGGCGACCGTGCCGGAAATATGGCGACCTTGTCGGATTAGTGGCGACCTTGCCAGATTTATTGCGACCTTGCCGGAAATGTGGCGTCCTTGCCGGATTTGTGGCGGCCTTGCCGGATTTATGGCGACCTGCCGGATTTGTGCCGAACTTGCCGATTTATGGCGACCTTGCCGGAAATGTGGCGACCTTGCGGGGTTTGTGGCGACCTTGACGGATTTATGGCGGCCTTGCCGGGAATGTGGCGACCTTGCCGGATCTATGGCGATCTTCCCGGAATAATGGCGACCTTGCCGGATTTGTGGCGACCTTGCCGGATTTATGGCGACCTAGCCTGAAATGTGGCGACCTTGACGGATTTGTGGCGACCTTGCCGCATTTATGTCGCCCTTGTCGGGGATGTGGCGACCTTGCCGCATTTGCGGCGACCTTGACGGATTTATGGCGACCTTGCCGGAATTGTGGCGACCTTGCCATAATTGTGGCGACCTTGCCGGATTTAAAGCGACATTGCCGCAAATGTGGCGACCTTGACGGATTTGTGGCGACCTTGCCGGATTTATTGCGACCTTGCCGGCTTTATGGCGACCTTGCCGGAAATATGCCGACCTTGCCGCATTTGTACCGACTTTGCCGGATTTATGGCGATCTTGCCGGAAATATATCGACCTTGCCGCATTTGTGGCGACCTTGCCGGATTTATGGCGACCTTGCCGGAAATATGGCGACCTTGCCGCATTTGTGGCGACATTGCCGGATTTGTGGCGACCTTGCCGGATTTATGGCGACCTTGCCGGGAATGTGGCGACCTTGCCGGATTTGAGGCCACCTTGCCGGATTATAGCGACCTCGCCGGAAATATGGCGACCTACCCGGATTTGAGGCCACCTTGCCGATTTTAGTGACATTGCCGGAAATATGGCGACCTACGTTGATTTGTGGCCACCTTGCCGGAATTATGGCGACCATGCCGGTAATTATGCGGCCTTGCTGGGTTTGTGGCGACCTTGCTGGAATTTTGGCGATCTTGCGGGGAATATGGCGACTTTGCCGGATTAGTGGCGACTTTGCCGGAAATATGGCGACCTTGCCGGATTTGTGGCGACCTTGCCGGATTTATGGCGACCTTGCCGGAAATATGGCGGCCTTGCCGGATTTGTGGCGTCCTTGCGGGATTTATGGCGACCTTGCCGGAAATATGGCGACCTCGTCGGATTTGTGGCGACCTTGCCAGATTAATTGCGACCTTGCCGGAAATGTGGCGTCCTTGCCGGATTTGTGGAGGCCTTGCCGGATTTATGGCGATCTTGCCGGAAATGTGGCGACCTTGCCGGACTTGTGGCGACCTTGTCGGATTCATGGCGACCTTGTCGGATATATAGCGACCGTGCCGGATTTTTGGCGACCTTGCCGGATTTGTGGCGACCTTGCCGGAAATGTGGAGACCTTGCCGGATTTGTGGCGACCTTGCCGGATTTATGGCGACTTTGCCCGATTTATGGCGACCTTGCAGGAAATATGGCGACGTTGCCGCATTTGTGGCGACGTTGCCGCATTTGTGGCGACCTTGTCGGATTAATGGCGACCTTGCCGCATTTGCGGTGACCTTGCAGGATTTATTGCGACCTTGCCGGAAAGATGTCGACCTTGCCGCATTTGTGGCGACCTTGCCGGATTTATGGAGACCTTGCTGGAAATATGGCTACCTTGCCGGAAATGTGGCGACCTTGCCGGATTTGTGGCGACCTTGCCGGATTTATGGCGACCTAGCCTGAAATGTGGCGACCTTGCCGGATTTGTGGCGACCTTGCCGGATTTATGGCGACCTAGCCTGAAATGTGGCGACCTTGACGGATTTGTGGCGACCTTGCCGCATTTATGTCGACCTTGTCGGGGATGTGGCGACCTTGCCGCATTTGCGGCGACCTTGCCGGATTTATTGCGACCTTGCCGGATTTATGGCGACCTTGCCGGAAATATGCCGACCTTGCCGCATTTGTACCGACCTTGCCGGATTTATGGCGATCTTGCCGGAAATATATCGACCTTGCCGCATTTGTGGCGACCTTGCCGGATTTATGGCGACCTTGCCGGAAATATGGCGACCTTGCCGCATTTGTGGCGACATTGCCGGATTTGTGGCGACCTTGCCGGATTTATGGCGACCTTGCCGGGAATGTGGCGACCTTGCCGGATTTGAGGCCACCTTGCAGGATTATAGCGACCTCGCCGGAAATATGGCGACCTAGCCGGATTTGAGGCCACCTTTCCGATTTTATTGACATTGCCGGAAATATGGCGACCTACCTTGATTTGTGGCCACCTTGCCGGAATTATGGCGACCATGCCGGTAATATGGCGGCCTTGCCGGGTTTGTGGCGACCTTGCCAGATTTATTGCGACCTTGCCGGAAATGTGGCGTCCTTGCCGGATTTGTGGAGGCCTTGCCGGATTTATGGCGATCTTGCCGGAAATGTGGCGACCTTGCCGGACTTGTGGCGACCTTGCCGGATTCATGGCGACCTTGTCGGTATATAGCGACAGTGCCGGATTTTTGGCGACCTTGCCGGGTTTGTGGCGACCTTGCCGGAAATGTGGAGACCTTGCCGGATTTGTGGCGACCTTGCCGGATTTATGGCGACTTTGCCGGATTTATGGCGACCTTGCTGGAAATATGGCGACGTTGCCGCATTTGTGGCGACCTTGCCGTATTAATGGCGACATTGCCGGAAATATGTCGACCTTGCCGCATTTGTGGCGACCTTGCAGGATTTATTGCGATCTTGCCGGAAAGATGTCGACCTTGCCGCATTTGTGGCGACCTTGCCGGATTTATGGAGACCTTGCTGGAAATATGGCTAACTTGCCGGATTTGTGGCGACCTTGCCGGATTTATGGCGACCTTGCCGGAAATATGGCGACCTTGCCGGATTTGTGGCGTCCTTGCGGGATTTATGGCGACCTTGCCGGAAATATGGCGACCTCGTCGGATTTGTGGCGACCTTGCCAGATTAATTGCGACCTTGCCGGAAATGTGGCGTCCTTGCCGGATTTGTGGAGGCCTTGCCGAATTTATGGCGATCTTGCCGGAAATGTGGCGACCTTGCCGGACTTGTGGCGACCTTGTCGGATTCATGGCGACCTTGTCGGATATATAGCGACCGTGCCGGATTTTTGGCGACCTTGCCGGATTTGTGGCGACCTTGCCGGAAATGTGGAGACCTTGCCGGATTTGTGGCGACCTTGCCGGATTTATGGCGACTTTGCCGGATTTATGGCGACCTTGCTGGAAATATGGCGACGTTGCCGCATTTGTGGCGACGTTGCCGCATTTGTGGCGACCTTGCCGGATTAATGGCGACCTTGCCGCATTTGTGGTGACCTTGCAGGATTTATTGCGACCTTGCCGGAAAGATGTCGACCTTGCCGCATTTGAGGCGACCTTGCCGGATTTATGGAGACCTTGCTGGAAATATGGCTACCTTGCCGGAAATGTGGCGACCTTGCCGGATTTGTGGCGACCTAGCCGGATTTATGGCGACCTAGCCTGAAATGTGGCGACCTTGCCGGATTTGTGGCGACCTTGCCGGATTTATGGCGACCTAGCCTGAAATGTGGCGACCTTGACGGATTTGTGGCGACCTTGCCGCATTTATGTCGACCTTGTCGGGGATGTGGCGACCTTGCCGCATTTGCGGCGACCTTGCCGGATTTATGGCGACCTTGCCGGAATTGTGGCGACCTTGCCGTAATTGTGGCGACCTTGCCGGATTTAAAGCGACATTGCCGCAAATGTGGCGACCTTGACGGATTTGTGGCGACCTTGCCGGATTTATTGCGACCTTGCCGGATTTATGGCGACCTTACCGGAAATATGCCGACCTTGCCGCATTTGTACCGACCTTGCCGGATTTATGGCGATCTTGCCGGAAATATATCGACCTTGCCGCATTTGTGGCGACCTTGCCGGATTTGTGGCGACCTTGCCGGAAATATGGCGACCTTGCCGCATTTGTGGCGACATTGCCGGTTTTGTGGCGACCTTGCCGGATTTATGGCGACCTTACCGGGAATGTGGCGACCTTGCCGGATTTGAGGCCACCTTGCAGGATTATAGCGACCTCGCCGGAAATATGGCGACCTAGCCGGATTTGAGGCCACCTTGCCGATTTTAGTGACATTGCCGGAAATATGGCGACCTACCTTGATTTGTGGCCACCTTGCCGGAATTATGGCGACCATGCCGGTAATATGGCGGCCTTGCCGGGTTTGTGGCGACCTTGCCGGATTGATGGCTACCTTGCCGGAAATATGGCGACCTTGCCGGATTTGTGGCGTCCTTGCGGGATTTATGGCGACCTTGCCGGAAATATGGCGACCTCGTCGGATTTGTGGCGACCTTGCCAGATTTATTGCGACCTTGCCGGAAATGTGGCGTCCTTGCCGGACTTGTGGCGACCTTGCCGGATTCATGGCGACCTTGTCGGATATATAGCGACAGTGCCGGATTTTTGGCGACCTTGCCGGGTTTGTGGCGACCTTGCCGGAAATGTGGAGACCTTGCCGGATTTGTGGCGACCTTGCCGGATTTATGGCGACTTTGCCGGATTTATGGCGACCTTGCTGGAAATATGGCGACGTTGCCGCATTTGTGGCGACCTTGCCGTATTAATGGCGACATTGCCGGAAATATGTCGACCTTGCCGCATTTGTGGCGACCTTGCAGGATTTATTGCGATCTTGCCGGAAAGATGTCGACCTTGCCGCATTTGTGGCGACCTTGCCGGATTTATGGAGACCTTGCTGGAAATATGGCTACCTTGCCGGAAATGTGGCGACCTTGCCGGATTTGTGGCGACCTTGCCGGATTTATGGCGACCTTGCTGGAAATGTGGCGACCTTGCCGGGTTTGTGGCGACCTTGCCGAGATTTATGGCGGCATTGCCGGGAATGTGGCGACCTTGCCGGATTTGAGGCCACCTTCCGGAATTATGGCGACCATGCCGGAAATATGACGACCTTGCCGGATTTGTGGCGACCTTGCCGGAATTATGGCGATCTTGCCGGATTTGTGGCGACCTTGGCGGATTTATGGCGACCTTGCCGGAAATATGGCGACCTTGCCCGATTTGTGGCGACCTTGCGGGATTGATGGCGAGCTTGCCGGAAATATGGCGACCTTGTCGGTTTTGTGGCGACCTTGCCAGATTTTATTGCGAACTTGCCGGAAATGTGGCGTCCTTGCCGGATTTGTGGTGGCCTTGCCGGATTTTTGGCGACCTTGCCGGAAATGTGGCGACCTTGCCGGATTTGTGGCGACCTTGCCGGATTTATGGCGACCTTGTCGGGAATGTGGCGACCTTGCCGGATTTGTACCGACCTTGCTGATTATGGCGACCTTGCCGGAAATGTGGCGACCTTGCCGGATTTGTGCCGACCTTGCCGGATTTATGGCGGCCTTGCCGGGAATGTGGCGACCTTGCCGGATCAATGGCGACCTTCCCGGAATAATGGCGACCTTGCCGGATTTGACGTAAACTTGCCGGATTTATGGCGACCTTGTCGGAAATATAGCGACCTTGCCGGATTTTTGGCGACCTTGCTGGATTTGTGGCGACCTTGCCGGAAATGTGGTGACCTTGCCGGATTTGTGGCGACCTTGCCGGATTTATGGCGACTTTGCCGGATTTATGGCGACCTTGCTGGAAATATGGCGACGTTGCCGCATTTGTGGCGACCTTGCCGGATTCATGGCGACCTTGCCGGAAATATGTCGACCTTGCCGCATTTGTGGCGACCTTGCGGGATTTATGGCGACATTGCCGGAAATATGGCGACCTTGCCGGATTTGTGGCGACCTGGTCGGATTTATGGCGACCGTGCCGGAAATATGGCGACCTTGTCGGATTTGTGGCCACCTTGCCAGATTTATTGCGACCTTGCCGGAATTGTGGCGTCCTTGCCGGATTTGTGGCGGCCTTGCCGGATTTATGGCGACCTTGTCGGGAATGTGGCGACCTTGCCGGATTTGTGCCGACCTTGCTGATTTATGGCGACCTTGCCGGAAATGTGGCGACCTTGCCGGATTTGTGGCGACCTTGCCGGATTTATGGCGGCCTTGCCGGGAATGTGGCGACCTTGCCGGATCAATGGCGACCTTCCCGGAATAATGGCGACCTTGCCGGATTTGACGTAAACTTGCCGGATTTATGGCGACCTTGTCGGAAATATAGCGACCTTGCCGGATTTTTGGCGACCTTGCTGGATTTGTGGCGACCTTGCCGGAAATGTGGTGACCTTGCCGGATTTGTGGCGACCTTGCCGGATTTATGGCCACTTTGCCGGATTTATGGCGACCTTGCTGGAAATATGGCGACGTTGCCGCATTTGTGGCGACCTTGCCGGATTCATGGCGACCTTGCCGGAAATATGTCGACCTTGCCGCATTTGTGGCGACCTTGCGAGATTTATGGCGACATTGCCGGAAATATGGCGACCTTGCCGGATTTGTGGCGACCTGGTCGGATTTATGGCGACCGTGCCGGAAATATGGCGACCTTGTCGGATTTGTGGCCACCTTGCCAGATTTATTGCGACCTTGCCGGAATTGTGGCGTCCTTGCCGGATTTGTGGCGGCCTTGCCGGATTTATGGCGACCTTGTCGGTAATGTGGCGACCTTGCCGGATTTGTGCCGACCTTGCTGATTTATGGCGACCTTGCCGGAAATGTGGCGACCTTGCCGGATTTGTGGCGACCTTGCCGGATTTATGGCGGCCTTGCCGGGAATGTGGCGACCTTGCCGGATCAATGGCGACCTTCCCGGAATAATGGCGACCTTGCCGGATTTGACGTAAACTTGCCGGATTTATGGCGACCTTGTCGGAAATATAGCGACCTTGCCGGATTTTTGGCGACCTTGCTGGATTTGTGGCGACCTTGCCGGAAATGTGGTGACCTTGCCGGATTTGTGGCGACCTTGCCGGATTTATGGCGACTTTGCCGGATTTATGGCGACCTTGCTGGAAATATGGCGACGTTGCCGCATTTGTGGCGACCTTGCCGGATTCATGGCGACCTTGCCGGAAATATGTCGACCTTGCCGCATTTGTGGCGACCTTGCCGGATTTATGGCGGCCTTGCCGGGAATGTGGCGACCTTGCCGGATCAATGGCGACCTTCCCGGAATAATGGCGATCTTGCCGGATTTGACGTAAACTTGCCGGATTTATGGCGACCTTGTCGGAAATATAGCGACCTTGCCGGATTTTTGGCGACCTTGCTGGATTCGTGGCGACCTTGCCGGAAATGTGGTGACCTTGCCGGATTTGTGGCGACCTTGCCGGATATATGGCGACTTTGCCGGATTTATGGCGACCTTGCTGGAAATATGGCGACGTTGCCGCATTTGTGGCGACCTTGCCGGATTCATGGCGACTTTACCGGAAATATGTCGACCTTGCCGCATTTGTGGCGACCTTGCGGGATTTATGGCGACGTTGCCGGAAATATGGCGACCTTGCCGGATTTGTGGCGACCTGGCCGGATTTATGGCGACCGTGCCGGAAACATGGCGACCTTGTCGGATTTGTGGCCACCTTGCCAGATTTATTGCGACCCTGCCGGAATTGTGGCGTCCTTGCCGGATTTGTGGCGGCCTTGCCGGATTTATGGCGACCTGGCGGATTTGTGCCGACCTTGCCGATTTATGGCGACCTTGCCGGAAATGTGGCGACCTTGCGGGATTTGTAGCGACCTTGCCGGATTTATGGCGGCCTTGCCGGGAATGTGGCGACCATGCCGGATCTATGGCGATCTTCCCGGAATAATGGCGACCTTGCCGGAAATGTGGCGACCTTGCCGGGTTTGTGGCGACCTTGCCAGATTAATGGCGACCTTGACGGAAATGTGGCGACCTTGCCGGATTTGTGGCGACCTTGCCAGATTTATTGCGACCTTGCCGGAAATGTGGCGTCCTTGCCGGAAATGTGGCGACCTTGCCGGATTAGTGGCGACCTTGCCGGATTTATGGCGACCTTGCCGGGGATGTGGCGAATATTGCCGGATTTGTGGCGACCTTGCCGGAGTTATGGCGACCTTGCCGGAAATACGGCGACCTTGCCGGATTTGTGACGACCTTGCTGGATTTATGGCGACATTGCCGGAAATATGGCGACCTTGCCGGATTTGTGGCGACCTTGACGGATTTGTGGCGACCTTGCCGGATTTATTGCGACCTTGCCGGATTTATGGCGACCTTGCCGGAAATATGCGGACCTTGCCGCATTTGTACCGACCTTGCCGGATTTGAGGCCACCTTGCCGGATTATAGCGACCTCGCGGGAAATATGGCGACCTAGCCGGATTTGAGGCCACCTTGCCGGATTTATGGCGACATTGCCGGAAATATGGCAACCTTTCCTGATTTGTGGCCACCTTGCCAGAATTATGGCGACCACGCCGGAAATATGGCGGCCTTGCCGGGTTTGTGGCGACCTTGCTGGAATTAAAGCGATTTTGCCGGAAATATGGCGACCTTGCCGGATTAGTGGCGACCTTGCCGGATTGATGGCGACCTTGCCGGAAATATGGCGACCTTGTCGGATTTGTGGTGACCTTGCCAGACTTATTGCGACCTTGCCGGAAATGTGGGGACCTTGCCGGATTTGTGGCGGCCTGATCGGATTTATGGCGACCTTGCCGGAAACGTGGCGACCTTGCCGGATTTATGGCGACCTTGCCGGAAATGTGGCGACCTTGCCGGATTTGTGGCGACCTTGCCAGATTTATGGCGACCTTGCCGGGAATGTGGCGACCTTGCCGGATTTATGGCGACCTTCCCGGATTAATGGCGACTTTGCCGGAAATGTGGCGACCTTGCCGGATTTGTGGCGACCTTGCCGGATTTATGGCGACCTAGCCTGAAATGTGGCGACCTTGACGGATTTGTGGCGACCTTGCCGCATTTATGTCGACCTTGTCGGGGATGTGGCGACCTTACCGCATTTGCGGCGAGCTTGCGGGATTTATGGCAACCTTGCCGGAATTGTGGCGACCTTGCCGTAATTGTGGCGACCTTGCCGGAAATATGCCGACCTTGCCGCATTTGTACCGACCTTGCCGGATTTATGGCGATCTTGCCGGAAATATGTCGACCTTGCCGCATTTGTGGCGACCTTGCCGGATTTATGGCGACCTTGCCGGAAATATGGCGACCTTGCCGCATTTGTGGCGACATTGCCGGATTTGTGGCGACCTTGCCGGATTTATGGCGACCTTGCCGGGAATGTGGCGACCTTGCCGGATTTGAGGCCACCTTGCCGGATTATAGCGACATCGCCGGAAATATGGCGACCTAGCCGGATTTGAGGCCACCTTGCCGATTTTAGTGACATTGCCGGAAATATGGCGACCTACCTTGATTTGTGGCCACCTTGCCGGAATTATGGCGACCATGCCGGTAATATGGCGGCCTTGCCGGGTTTGTGGCGACCTTGCTGGAATTATGGCAATCTTGCGGGAAATATGGCGACTTTGCCGGATTAGTGGCGACCTTGCCGGAAATATGGCGACCTTGCCGGGTTTGTGGCGACCTTGCCGGATTTAAGGCGACATTGCCGCAAATGTGGCGACCTTGACGGATTTGTGGCGACCTTGCCGGATTTATTGCGACCTTGCCGGATTTATGGCGACCTTGCCGGAAATATGCCGACCTTGCCGGAAATATGCCGACCTTGCCGCATTTGTACCGACCTTGCCGGATTTATGGCGATCTTGCCGGAAATATGTCCACCTTGCCGCATTTGTGGCGCCATTGCCGGATTTATGGCGACCTTGCCGGAAATATGGCGACCTTGCCGCATTTTTTGGCGACATTGCCGGATTTGTGGCGACCTTGCCGGATTTATGGCGACCATGCCGGGAATGTGGCGACCTTGCCGGATTTGAGGCCACCTTGCCGGATTATAGCGACCTCGCCGGAAATATGGCGACCTAGCCGGATTTGAGGCCACCTTGCCGATTTTAGTGACATTGCCGGAAATATGGCGACCTACCTTGATTTATGGCCACCTTGCCGGAATTATGGCGACCATGCCGGTAATATGGCGGCGTTGCCGGGTTTGTGGCGACCTTGCCGGGATTTATGGCGCCATTGCCGGGAATGTGGCGACCTTGCCGGATTTGAGGCCACCTTCCGGAATTATGGCGACCATGCCGGAAATATGGCGACCTTGCCGGATTTGTGGCGACCTTGCCGGAATTATGGCGATCTTGCCGGATTTGTGGCGACCTTGCCGGATTTATGGCGACATTGCCGGAAATATGGCGACCTTGCCCGATTTGTGGCGACCTTGCGGGATTTATGGCGACCTAGCCGGAAATATGGCGACCTTGTCGGATTTGTGGCGACCTTGCCAGATTTATTGCGAACTTGCCGGAAATGTGGCGTCCTTGCCGGATTTCTGGTGGCCTTGCCGGATTTATGGCGACCTTGCCGGAAATGTGGCGACCTTGCCGGATTTGTGGCGACCTTGCCGGATTTATGGCGACCTTGTCGGGAATGTGGCGACCTTGCCGGATTTGTGCCGACCTTGCTGATTTATGGCGACCTTGCCGGAAAAGTGGCGACCTTGCCGGATTTGTGGCGACCTTGCCGGATTTATGGCGGCCTTGCCGGAAATGTGGCGACCTTGCCGGGTTTGTGGCGCCATTGCCGGGAATGTGGCGACCTTGCCGGTTTTGAGGCCACCTTCCGGAATTCTGGCGACCATGCCGGAAATATGGCGACCTTCCCGGATTTGTGGCGGCCTTGCCGGATTTATGGCGACCTGCCGGATTTGTGCCGAACTTGCCGATTTATGGCGACCTTGCCGGAAATGTGGCGACCTTGCGGGGTTTGTGGCGACCTTGCCGGATTTATGTAGGCCTTGCCGGAAATGTGGCGACCTTGCCGGATCTATGGCGATCTTCCCGGAATAATGGCGACCTTGCCGGATTTGTGGCGACCTTGCCGGATTTATGGCGACCTAGCCTGAAATGTGGCGACCTTGACGGATTTGTGGCGACCTTCCCTCATTTATGTCGACCTTGTCGGGGATGTGGCGACCTTGCCGCATTTGCGGCGACCTTGACGGATTTATGGCGATCTTGCCGGATTTGTGGCGACCTTGCCGGATTTATGGCGACATTGCCGGAAATATGGCGACCTTGCCCGATTTGTGGCGACCTTGCGGGATTTATGGCGACCTAGCCGGAAATATGGCGACCTTGTCGGATTTGTGGCGACCTTGCCAGATTTATTGCGAACTTGCCGGAAATGTGGCGTCCTTGGCGGATTTGTGGTGGCCTTGCCGGATTTATGGCGACCTTGCCGGAAATGTGGCGACCTTGCCGGATTTGTGGCGACCTTGCCGGATTTATGGCGACCTTGTCGGGAATGTGGTGACCTTGCCGGATTTGTGCCGACCTTGCTGATTTATGGCGACCTTGCCGGAAAAGTGGCGACCTTGCCGGAATTGTGGCGACCTTGCCGGATTTATGGCGGCCTTGCCGGGAATGTGGCGACCTTGCCGGATCAATGGCGACCTTGCCGGATTTGACGTAAACTTGCCCGATTTATGGCGACCTTGTCGGAAATATAGCGACCTTGCCGGATTTGTGGCGACCTTGCCGGATTTATGGCGACTTTGCCGGATTTATGGCGACATTGCTGGAAATATGGCGACGTTGCCGCATTTGTGGCGACCTTGCCGGATTCATGGCGACCTTGCCGGAAATATGTCGACCTTGCCGCATTTGTGGCGACCTTGCGGGATTTATGGCGACATTGCCGGTAATATGGCGACCTTGCCGGATTTGTGGCGACCTGGCCGGATTTATGGCGACCGTGCCGGAAATATGGCGACCTTGTCGGATTAGTGGCGACCTTGCCAGATTTATTGCGACCTTGCCGGAAATGTGGCGTCCTTGCCGGATTTGTGGCGGCCTTGCCGGATTTATGGCGACCTGCCGGATTTGTGCCGAACTTGCCGATTTATGGCGACCTTGCCGGAAATGTGGCGACCTTGCGGGGTTTGTGGCGACCTTGCCGGATTTATGTAGGCCTTGCCGGAAATGTGGCGACCTTGCCGGATCTATGGCGATCTTCCCGGAATAATGGCGACCTTGCCGGATTTGTGGCGACCTTGCCGGATTTATGGCGACCTAGCCTGAAATGTGGCGACCTTGACGGATTTGTGGCGACCTTCCCTCATTTATGTCGACCTTGTCGGGGATGTGGCGACCTTGCCGCATTTGCGGCGACCTTGACGGATTTATGGCGACCTTGCCGGAATTGTGGCGACCTTGCCGTAATTGTGGCGACCTTGCCGGATTTAAAGCGACATTGCCGCAAATGTGGCGACCTTGACGGATTTGTGGCGACCTTGCCGGATTTATTGCGACCTTGCCGGCTTTATGGCGACCTTGCCGGAAATACGCCGACCTTGCCGCATTTGTACCGACTTTGCCGGATTTATGGCGATCTTGCCGGAAATATATCGACCTTGCCGCATTTGTGGCGACCTTGCCGGATTTATGGCGACCTTGCCGGAAATATGGCGACCTTGCCGCATTTGTGGCGACATTGCCGGATTTGTGGCGACCTTGCCGGATTTATGGCGACCTTGCCGGGAATGTGGCGACCTTGCCGGATTTCAGGCCACCTTGCCGGATTATAGCGACCTCGCCGGAAATATGGCGACCTACCCGGATTTGAGGCCACCTTGCCGATTTTAGTGACATTGCCGGAAATATGGCGACCTACGTTGATTTGTGGCCACCTTGCCGGAATTATGGCGACCATGCCGGTAATTATGCGGCCTTGCCGGGTTTGTGGCGACCTTGCTGGAATTTTGGCGATCTTGCGGGGAATATGGCGACTTTGCCGGATTAGTGGCGACCTTGCCGGAAATATGGCGACCTTGCCGGATTTGTGGCGACCTTGCCGGATTTATGGCGACCTTGCCGGAAATATGGCGACCTTGCCGGATTTGTGGCGTCCTTGCGGGATTTATGGCGACCTTGCCGGAAATATGGCGACCTCGTCGGATTTGTGGCGACCTTGCCAGATTAATTGCGACCTTGCCGGAAATGTGGCGTCCTTGCCGGATTTGTGGAGGCCTTGCCGGATTTATGGCGATCTTGCCGGAAATGTGGCGACCTTGCCGGACTTGTGGCGACCTTGTCGGATTCATGGCGACCTTGTCGGATATATAGCGACCGTGCCGGATTTTTGGCGACCTTGCCGGATTGTGGCGACCTTGCCGGAAATGTGGAGACCTTGCCGGATTTGTGGCGACCTTGCCGGATTTATGGCGACTTTGCCGGATTTATGGCGACCTTGCTGGAAATATGGCGACGTTGCCGCATTTGTGGCGACGTTGCCGCATTTGTGGCGACCTTGCCGGATTAATGGCGACCTTGCCGCATTTGTGGTGACCTTGCAGGATTTATTGCGACCTTGCCGGAAAGATGTCGACCTTGCCGCATTTGAGGCGACCTTGCCGGATTTATGGAGACCTTGCTGGAAATATGGCTACCTTGCCGGAAATGTGGCGACCTTGCCGGATTTGTGGCGACCTTGCCGGATTTATGGCGACCTAGCCTGAAATGTGGCGACCTTGCCGGATTTGTGGCGACCTTCCCGGATTTATGGCGACCTAGCCTGAAATGTGGCGACCTTGACGGATTTGTGGCGACCTTGCCGCATTTATGTCGACCTTGTCGGGGATGTGGCGACCTTGCCGCATTTGCGGCGACCTTGCCGGATTTATGGCGACCTTGCCGGAATTGTGGCGACCTTGCCGTAATTGTGGCGACCTTGCCGGACTTAAGGCGACATTGCCGCAAATGTGGCGACCTTGACGGATTTGTGGCGACCTTGCCGGATTTATTGCGACCTTGCCGGATTTATGGCGACCTTGCCGGAAATATGCCGACCTTGCCGCATTTGTACCGACCTTGCCGGATTTATGGCGATCTTGCCGGAAATATATCGACCTTGCCGCATTTGTGGCGACCTTGCCGGATTTATGGCGACCTTGCCGGAAATATGGCGACCTTGCCGCATTTGTGGCGACATTGCCGGATTCGTGGCGACCTTGCCGGATTTATGGCGACCTTGCCGGGAATGTGGCGACCTTGCCGGATTTGAGGCCACCTTGCAGGATTATAGCGACCTCGCCGGAAATATGGCGACCTAGCCGGATTTGAGGCCACCTTGCCGATTTTAGTGACATTGCCGGAAATATGGCGACCTACCTTGATTTGTGGCCACCTTGCCGGAATTATGGCGACCATGCCGGTAATATGGCGGCCTTGCCGGGTTTGTGGCGACCTTGCCGGATTGATGGCTACCTTGCCGGAAATATGGCGACCTTGCCGGATTTGTGGCGTCCTTGCGGGATTTATGGCGACCTTGCCGGAAATATGGCGACCTCGTCGGATTTGTGGCGACCTTGCCAGATTTATTGCGACCTTGCCGGAAATGTGGCGTCCTTGCCGGATTTGTGGAGGCCTTGCCGGATTTATGGCGATCTTGCCGGAAATGTGGCGACCTTGCCGGACTTGTGGCGTCCTTGCCGGATTCATGGCGACCTTGTCGGATATATAGCGACAGTGCCGGATTTTTGGCGACCTTGCCGGGTTTGTGGCGACCTTGCCGGAAATGTGGAGAACTTGCCGGATTTGTGTCGACCTTGCCGGATTTATGGCGACTTCGCCGGATTTATGGCGACCTTGCTGGAAATATGGCGACGTTGCCGCATTTGTGGCGACCTTGCCGTATTAATGGCGACATTGCCGGAAATATGTCGACCTTGCCGCATTTGTGGCGACCTTGCAGGATTTATTGCGATCTTGCCGGAAAGATGTCCACCTTGCCGCATTTGTGGCGACCTTGCCGGATTTATGGAGACCTTGCTGGAAATATGGCTACCTTGCCGGAAATGTGGCGACCTTGCCGGATTTGTGGCGACCTTGCCGGATTTATGGCGACCTTGCTGGAAATGTGGCGACCTTGCCGGGTTTGTGGCGACCTTGCCGAGATTTATGGCGGCATTGCCGGGAATGTGGCGACCTTGCCGGATTTGAGGCCACCTTCCGGAATTATGGCGACCATGCCGGAAATATGACGACCTTGCCGGATTTGTGGCGACCTTGCCGGAATTATGGCGATCTTGCCGGATTTGTGGCGACCTTGGCGGATTTATGGCGACCTTGCCGGAAATATGGCGACCTTGCCCGATTTGTGGCGACCTTGCGGGATTGATGGCGAGCTTGCCGGAAATATGGCGGCCTTGTCGGTTTTGTGGCGACCTTGCCAGATTTATTGCGAACTTGCCGGAAATGTGGCGTCCTTGCCGGATTTGTGGTGGCCTTGCCGGATTTTTGGCGACCTTGCCGGAAATGTGGCGACCTTGCTGGATTTGTGGCGACCTTGCCGGATTTATGGCGACCTTGTCGGGAATGTGGCGACCTTGCCGGATTTGTGCCGACCTTGCTGATTTATGGCGACCTTGCCGGAAATGTGGCGACCTTGCCGGATTTGTGGCGACCTTGCCGGATTTATGGCGGCCTTGCCGGGAATGTGGCGACCTTGCCGGATCAATGGCGACCTTCCCGGAATTATGGCGACCTTGCCGGATTTGACGTAAACTTGCCGGATTTATGGCGACCTTGTCGGAAATATACCGACCTTGCCGGATTTTTGGCGACCTTGCTGGATTTGTGGCGACCTTGCCGGAAATGTGGTGACCTTGCCGGATTTGTGGCGACCTTGCCGTATTTATGGCGACTTTGCCGGATTTATGGCGACCTTGCTGGAAATATGGCGACGTTGCCGCATTTGTGGCGACCTTGCCGGATTCATGGCGACCTTGCCGGAAATATGTCGACCTTGCCGCATTTGTGGCGACCTTGCGGGATTTATGGCGACATTGCCGGAAATATGGCGACCTTGCCGGATTTGTGGCGACCTGGTCGGATTTATGGCGACCGTGCCGGAAATATGGCGACCTTGTCGGATTTGTGGCCACCTTGCCAGATTTATTGCGACCTTGCCGGAATTGTGGCGTCCTTGCCGGATTTGTGGCGGCCTTGCCGGATTTATGGCGACCTTGTCGGGAATGTGGCGACCTTGCCGGATTTGTGCCGACCTTGCTGATTTATGGCGACCTTGCTGGAAATGTGGCGACCTTGCCGGATTTGTGGCGACCTTGCCGGATTTATGGCTGCCTTGCCGGGAATGTGGCGACCTTGCTGGATCAATGGCGACCTTCCCGGAATAATGGCGACCTTGCCGGATTTGACGTAAACTTGCCGGATTTATGGCGACCTTGTCGGAAATATAGCGACCTTGCCGGATTTTTGGCGACCTTGCTGGATTCGTGGCGACCTTGCCGGAAATGTGGTGACCTTGCCGGATTTGTGGCGACCTTGCCGGATTTATGGCGACTTTGCCGGATTTATGGCGACCTTGCTGGAAATATGGCGACGTTGCCGCATTTGTGGCGACCTTGCCGGATTCATGGCGACTTTACCGGAAATATGTCGACCTTGCCGCATTTGTGGCGACCTTGCGGGATTTATGGCGACATTGCCGGAAATATGGCGACCTTGCCGGATTTGTGGCGACCTGGCCGGATTTATGGCGACCGTGCCGGAAACATGGCGACCTTGTCGGATTTGTGGCCACCTTGCCAGATTTATTGCGACCTTGCCGGAATTGTGGCGTCCTTGCCGGATTTGTGGCGGCCTTGCCGGATTTATGGCGACCTGGCGGATTTGTGCCGACCTTGCCGATTTATGGCGACCTTGCCGGAAATGTGGCGACCTTGCGGGATTTGTAGCGACCTTGCCGGATTTATGGCGGCCTTGCCGGGAATGTGGCGACCTTGCCGGATCTATGGCGATCTTCCCGGAATAATGGCGACCTTGCCGGAAATGTGGCGACCTTGCCGGGTTTGTGGCGACCTTGCCGAGATTTATGGCGGCATTGCCGGGAATGTGGCGACCTTGCCGGATTTGAGGCCACCTTCCGGAATTATGGCGACCATGCCGGAAATATGACGACCTTGCCGGATTTGTGGCGACCTTGCCGGAATTATGGCGATCTTGCCGGATTTGTGGCGACCTTGGCGGATTTATGGCGACCTTGCCGGAAATATGGCGACCTTGCCCGATTTGTGGCGACCTTGCGGGATTGATGGCGAGCTTGCCGGAAATATGGCGACCTTGTCGGTTTTGTGGCGACCTTGCCAGATTTATTGCGAACTTGCCGGAAATGTGGCGTCCTTGCCGGATTTGTGGTGGCCTTGCCGGATTTTTGGCGACCTTGCCGGAAATGTGGCGACCTTGCTGGATTTGTGGCGACCTTGCCGGATTTATGGCGACCTTGTCGGGAATGTGGCGACCTTGCCGGATTTGTGCCGACCTTGCTGATTTATGGCGACCTTGCCGGAAATGTGGCGACCTTGCCGGATTTGTGGCGACCTTGCCGGATTTATGGCGGCCTTGCCGGGAATGTGGCGACCTTGCCGGATCAATGGCGACCTTCCCGGAATAATGGCGACCTTGCCGGATT
This sequence comes from Malacoraja senta, assembly GCA_038087875.1. NCBI lineage: Eukaryota > Metazoa > Chordata > Chondrichthyes > Rajiformes > Rajidae > Malacoraja > Malacoraja senta. Next base: position 1,894 of record JAXLNO010002198.1, on the reverse strand, counting down.
TGACGTAAACTTGCCGGATTTATGGCGACCTTGTCGGAAATATAGCGACCTTGCCGGATTTTTGGCGACCTTGCTGGATTTGTGGCGACCTTGCCGGAAATGTGGTGACCTTGCCGGATTTGTGGCGACCTTGCCGTATTTATGGCGACTTTGCCGGATTTATGGCGACCTTGCTGGAAATATGGCGGCGTTGCCGCATTTGTGGCGACCTTGCCGGATTCATGGCGACCTTGCCGGAAATATGTCGACCTTGCCGCATTTGTGGCGACCTTGCGGGATTTATGGCGACATTGCCGGAAATATGGCGACCTTGCCGGATTTGTGGCGACCTGGTCGGATTTATGGCGACCGTGCCGGAAATATGGCGACCTTGTCGGATTTGTGGCCACCTTGCCAGATTTATTGCGACCTTGCCGGAATTGTGGCGTCCTTGCCGGATTTGTGGCGGCCTTGCCGGATTTATGGCGACCTTGTCGGGAATGTGGCGACCTTGCCGGATTTGTGCCGACCTTGCTGATTTATGGCGACCTTGCCGGAAATGTGGCGACCTTGCCGGATTTGTGGCGACCTTGCCGGATTTATGGCTGCCTTGCCGGGAATGTGGCGACCTTGCTGGATCAATGGCGACCTTCCCGGAATAATGGCGACCTTGCCGGATTTGACGTAAACTTGCCGGATTTATGGCGACCTTGTCGGAAATATAGCGACCTTGCCGGATTTTTGGCGACCTTGCTGGATTCGTGGCGACCTTGCCGGAAATGTGGTGACCTTGCCGGATTTGTGGCGACCTTGCCGGATTTATGGCGACTTTGCCGGATTTATGGCGACCTTGCTGGAAATATGGCGACGTTGCCGCATTTGTGGCGACCTTGCCGGATTCATGGCGACTTTACCGGAAATATGTCGACCTTGCCGCATTTGTGGCGACCTTGCGGGATTTATGGCGACATTGCCGGAAATATGGCGACCTTGCCGGATTTGTGGCGACCTGGCCGGATTTATGGCGACAGTGCCGGAAACATGGCGACCTTGTCGGATTTGTGGCCACCTTGCCAGATTTATTGCGACCTTGCCGGAATTGTGGCGTCCTTGCCGGATTTGTGGCGGCCTTGCCGGATTTATGGCGACCTGGCGGATTTGTGCCGACCTTGCCGATTTATGGCGACCTTGCCGGAAATGTGGCGACCTTGCGGGATTTGTAGCGACCTTGCCGGATTTATGGCGGCCTTGCCGGGAATGTGGCGACCTTGCCGGATCTATGGCGATCTTCCCGGAATAATGGCGACCTTGCCGGAAATGTGGCGACCTTGCCGGGTTTGTGGTGACCTTGCCAGATTAATGGCGACCTTCCGGAAATGTGGCGACCTTGCCGGATTTGTGGCGACCTTGCCAGATTTATTGCGACCTTGCCGGAAATGTGGCGTCCTTGCCGGAAATGTGGGGACCTTGCCGGATTAGTGGCGACCTTGCCGGATTTATAGCGACCTTGCCGGGGATGTGGCGAATATTGCCGGATTTGTGGCGACCTTGCCGGAGTTATGGCGACCTTGCCGGAAATACGGCGACCTTGCCGGATTTGTGACGACCTTGCTGGATTTATGGCGACATTGCCGGAAATATGGCGACCTTGCCGGATTTGTGGCGACCTGGCGGATTTATGGCGACCGTGCCGGAAATATGGCGACCTTGCCGGATTTGTGGCATGGCAAGGCAAGGCAGATTTATTTGTATAGCACCATTCGTGCAAACAGCAATTCAAGGTGCTTTACAGGAGAGAAAAAATAAAATAGTCAATAAATAAAAATTGGAACATAAGCAATACGACAAATGTATGAATAATAAAACAATGTCAATGAAGCAAATAAAACAATTTTAAAAAGCATATAAAAAGTGT
>JAXLNO010002197.1:0-107078 GCA_038087875.1 Malacoraja senta | reverse complement strand
GGTGACTGTGGTGGGGAGGGGAGAAATATGTGTGCACCATTTTTGGGGTGGGAATGGGTAAGGTCAGGTCGGGGGGAGTTCCCCCCCACCAGGGGTACCATGTAATCCTGTGCTACCTGCTCATGGTCGGATAGTCGGCGACTAAACCGTCTCCCCCACCTGATTTACCAGGTGAGGAGGTAGCTGTGGGCCCCCAGCAAGACCAAAAACTAGACCTGTCAAAGGTCTAGCGAACCAATGGCCATCCACACTTCAGTAGAAGTTGCGATCACTGTCGTACATAGAATTGTAAGGAGTGATGATAAAGCACACACACCAATATCCTATACTTCCAGTGGCGGAAGTCCGCAGGAACTGGAGGACAGAGATGTGTGGTCCATCCGTCACCATTCCCGTCGGAAACCAGCACCACTGTGTCGCTAATGTTTTTCAACGATGATGAATGAATGAACGATGAGATGCTGCGTAAAGAAAGGGGGAAGATCAGGAATATCGCTTGAAATTGGAGAAATAAATGCTCATACCATTGGGTTGTAAGCTATGCATGAAGATCATTGAATTTTCACCTGTTAAAAGGAAATTTGAGTAATTACACTCATTTGATTTTGTATCTCCTTTTCTACTCTCACTAGCTACAAGAAAGTTAATTCTATTGTCCAGAATGATCTCAGTATCTTCTGATTCTCTCTGAGAAGTAGCAACAGATTTGACTCAAAGAAACAGGCTGCTGGAGATACTCCCCGGGACAGATCTGGCTGCCTGTTCACAGAACATTCCTCAGCCACTCTCCACCTCAAAGACAAGAGAGACAAGGCCAAGGAGAAGCTCAAGCAGGAAGTTGCAAAGGTTGTCAACAGGTGCAGTAAGGTTACAATAAAAGGACTAAGTCATTCAAGAAGGACACCGATCCAAAACGCCATCTGTCCATTCCCTCTACAGATGCTGTCTGACCTGTTGAGTTTACCAGCACTTTGTGTTTTGCTCAAGATTCCAGCATCTGCAGTTCCTTGTGTCTCCAACAAGGCAAACTTTGTAGGTCAATCAGACCACATTGTTCCTCAGGTGTCGGTCGAGAAGTAGATCGCTCTGGCCTTTTTTTTCAGGAAAGAAGTCCTTCTGAGCATAGCAATGTCATAAGGTTAATGTCCTGATGCTTCCAACAGAGCTAATATCTGCAGAACTGTTAGTTGAATGAATTTGGCCCAGGGATGGTTATAGAACCATTCTCCTAATAGAGTGGTGACTCCAATCTCTTTTGCTTCAATGCCGGCCACCATAACCCCCCTCTGCAATTGGATCCTCGACTTCCTCATTCACAGACCACAGTCTGTTCATTTGGTGGAAATGTGTCAGCCTCGATAACCATCAGCACGGGAGCACCTCAAGGCTGCGTGCTCAGCCCCCTGCTGTACTCACTCTATACTCATGACTGCGTAGCCGGTCACAGTGCGAACTCCATCATCAAGTTCGCTGACGACACCACTGTGGTGGGACGTATCACTGATGGGGATGAGTCAGAGTATAGAAGAGAGATCGAGCAACTGTCCATATGGTGCCAGCACAATAACCTGGCCCTCAACACCAACAAAACGAAGGAACTGATTGTGGACTTTAGAAGGAGTAGGATGGGGACCCACAGTCCCGTTTATATCAACGGGTCGATGGTTGAAAGGGTCAAGAGCTTCAAATTCCTGGGGGTCACATCTCTGAAGATCTTTCCTGGTCCGAGAACACTAATGCAATTATCAAGAAAGCTCATCAGCGCCTCAACTTCCTGAGAAGATTACGGAGAGTCGGTTTGTCAAGGAGGACTCTCTCTAACTTCTACAGGGGCACAGTAGAGAGCATGCTGACCGGTTGCATCATGGCTTGTGTCGGCAACTTGAGCGCCCTGGAGAGGAAAAGACTACAAAAAGTAGTAAACACTGCCCAGTCCATCATCGGCTCTGACCTTCCTTCCATCGAGGGGATTATCGCAGTCGCTGCCTCAAAAAGACTGGCAGTATCATCAAAGACCCACACCATCCTGGCCACACACTCATCTCCCTGCTACCTTCAGATAGAAGGTACAGGAGCCTGAAGACTGCAACAACCAGGTTCAGGAATAGCTACTTCCCCACAGCCCATCAGGCTATTAAACCTGCTCGGACAAAACTCTGATTATTAATAACCCATTATCTGTTATCTGCACTTTATCAGTTTATTTATTCATGTGTATATATATCTATATTATGGTATATGGACACACTGATCTGTTTTGTAGTAAATGCCTACGATGTTCTGTGTGCTGAAGCAAAGCAAGAATTTCATTGTCCTATCAGGGACACATGACAATAAACTCACTTGACTTGACTAACGGCTACAGTAGCAGCTCATAAGTTCATAAGACATAAGCTACAAGAGCAGAATTAGGCCATTCAGCCCATTGAGTCTACTCCACCATTCAATCATTGCTGATCTATCTTTCTCTCTGAACCCCATTCTCCTGCCTTCTCCCCATAACCTTAGACATCTGTGCCAATCAAGAACCTGTCAATCTCCGCATTAAAAAACCTAGTGACTTATCCTCCGCAGCTGCCTGTGGAAATGATTTCCACAGATTCACCACCCTCTGGCTTAATAAGTTCCTCTTCATCTCCTTTCTAAAGGTACTTCTTTCTGTTCTAAGGCTGTGCCCTCTGGTCCTAGACTTATGGAAACATCCTCTCCACATCCACTCTATACAGGCCTTTGACTATTCAGTAAGTTTCAATGAGATCCCTCTTCATCCTTCCAAACTCCAGCGAGTACAGGCCCAGACCCATCAAGCATTCATCATATGTTAACTTAGTCATCCCCAGGATCATTCTCGTAAACCTCCTCTGAACCTTCTCCAATGCCACTCCATCCGTCCTCAGATACGGAACGCAAAACTGCTCACAATACTCCAAATGTGATCTGACCAGTGGCTTACAAAACCTCATCATTGCATCCCTGCTTTTATATTCTAGTCCTCTCAAAATGAATACTAACATTGCATTTGCCTTCCTTACTACCAATTCAAACTGCAAATTAACCTTTTGGGAATCCTGTACCAACACTCTCCAATCCCTTTGCACCTCAGATTTCTGAATCCTGTCCCCAATTAGAAAATAATCCATACCTTTATTCCTATTACGAAAATGCATGACCACACACTTTGCTATGCTGTATTCCACCTGTCACTTCTTTGCCCACTCTCCTAACCAGTCCAGTTCTTCTGCAGACTCCCTACTTCTTCTACACTACCTGCCCCTCCATCTATCTTCACATCATCCACAAACTTGTCCCCAAAGCCATCAATACCATCATCCAAATCATTAATATTCAACGTGAAGAGTAGCATCCCCAACAACGACCCCTGCGGAACACCACTAATCACTGGCAGCCAACCAGAAAAAGCCCCCTTTATTCCCACTCTTTGCCTTCTGCCTTTTAGCAAACCTTCTATCTATGCTAGTATCTTCCCTCTAATACCATGGGCCCTTACCTTGTTTAGCAGCTTCACGTGCAGCACCTTATCAAAGGCTTTCTGAAAATCCAAGTATATAAGCAGTCATATGAACATAGAATCACAGAGCTATATAGCACGACAACTGGCCCTTTGGGCCACCTTGTTCATGTCGACCAAGTTGGCAAACTAGGCTAGTCCTGTTTGCCTGCATATGACCATATCCCTCTAATCCCTTACTATCTATATATATTTGTCTAAATGTCTTTTACAAGTCATAATTGTATCCGCTTCTGTAATGTCCCGTGGCAGCTCATTCCAAATACGGACTAACCTCTGAGTGAAAGAGTTACCCCTGAGGTCCTTCTTAAATGTCTCCCCTTACTATGCTCTCCAGTTTTAAAAACCTCTACCGTGGGAAAAACAGTGAGAATTCCCGTTAACCATGCAAAAATCACTGTCGGAAGTTGTGTTGTATTTTACCTCAGGTGAATGAGGATAACCAGTGTAGCTGTATATAATTTAGTACTTGGGTTTCAGTAGTGGACAGATTTGACTGGAAGGACCGATGTATTGATTCCTGGAGAGATCGCATGGAATTATTGATGGTGCCTTCATTTTTCATCAGCCCATCACTCAATGCCAAAAACTATCACTGCAAAGGGTTAGACGGGTAAGTCTTCGCAAAAACCAAATACCACAAATAAATTTTGCACATAAAAATGACGCATGTAATGAAGATGGTATATTGCCGTTAAATTAACAGAGGGGTTGACATAATGCATGAATGAAACATTTGCTAATTTAATCTTACACGTCTACTTTGGATCTCCAGTAACCAAGGCAACGCAGCGGTTTGATTTTCCTGATGATTTTGCAACCACCCATCAATGTTTCCTGCTGGTTCATGAAAATGTTGTCTTGGAGATTTACAAATGGCCAGCTTAAAGGGACGATTCTGTCAGACATCACTGACTTTGGCTTAGTTCATATATGAAAAGACTACATTCAAAGATTATACTGTCAAATGCAATTGACTTCCAGATTCAAGAACAGCTTCTTCCCAGCAATCATAAGACTTTTGAACACTGCACAGCACTAACCTCAGCAACTATAATCCTCTATGGACTGTGTCTTTGGTTGCACCACAGATTTCAGTTTTGCACAAATATGTTTACCTAGTATTACAGTTATTAATTAATGTATTTTTGATAATTATATGTTATCAAATTATATGCCACAGTTTAAGAATAAGGGGTAAGTCATTTAGAATGGAGATGAGGAAAAACTTTTTCACACAGAGGGTTGTAAATCTGTGGAATTCTCTGCCTCAGAAGGCAGTGGAAGCCAATTCTCTGGATGCTTTCAGAGTTAGATGCTCTTAAAGATAGCGGAGTCAGGGGATATGGGGAGAAAGCAGGAACGGGGTACTGATTGTGGATGATCAGCCATTATCACAGTGCTGGCTCGAGGGGCCAAATGGCCTACTCCTGCACCTATTGTCTATTGTCTGTCTGTGTTTTATAGAACAGTACAGTGCAGAAACAAGCTATTTGGCCCACAATGTCTGTGCTGAACATGATGCCAAGATAAACTAATCTCCTCTGCCTGCACATGATCCATATCTCTCCATATCTTGCATGTATTTAAGTGCCTCTTAAATGCCACTATTATTTCTGTCTCCACCACCACCCCTGGCTGCACGATCTAGGCACCCACCATGGTCTCTGGGAAAAAAAACTAGCTCTGCACATCTCCTTTAAACTTTGCCGCTCTCACCTTAAAACTCTGCCTTCTAGTCTTTGACATTTCCACTCTGGGAAAAAGGTTCAGACTGTGTACCCTATCTCTGCCTTTCATAATCTTATATGCTTCTATCAGGACTCCCCTCAATCTTAGACATTCCAGAGAAAACAATGCAAGTTTGTCCAGCCTCTCCTCCTTGATATTACTCCCTAATGCAGGCATCTTTCTGGTAAATCTCTTCTGCACCCTCTCCTCAGCCATTACATCCTTCCTGTAATGGGTCGACCATAAATTCACACAATACACCAAATGTGGCCTAACAAAGTCCTATAGAGCTGCATCACGACTTCTTGACTTTTATATTCAATGCCCTGACCGGTGAAGGCAAGCATATTATACACCTTCTTTACCACTATCTACTTGTGTTGCCAATTTCAGAGAGTTACTGTATATACTTGGACCCCATTGCATATCATTGTATATCAATGCTTTTATTGCATTAACAAACCTGTTAAGCTGAAGCATGTAAGGAGCTCCTGGTTCTGATCAGTACACATGATAATTTAACACTCTTGATTCTTGAGTTTGCCAAGTGAAGGGCCACTATTTTTAAACTGCAGAACACTGACGGAAATCCAGGGCAGATTAAGCAAATAATGGGTTGGAGCCTTTATTAAGTTGAAAGTTGCTGAAAGAAATTGCTTCCTCGGACGCACTCAGTGCACAGCACTTTGATGATATCTGACTGTGTTAGCTCCGTCTGCTGGGAGCGTGTACCAAGACATTAGACCCCTAAAGGAATTTAAGATATACTGAACCGTCGACTTCGGTCTGACCTGAATCCCACCAGGGAGAGGGAAATGGCCGTCTTTGCAGACACATATCTGTCAGCACTGTCACATGTGTCACACTGTCTGACTGTTCTCCCCTTCATCACCACTTGAGTTTGGTGACTCACCACATTTAATGTCAACGTCTGAAACAGTAAAAGATTTCTTTTCAATACGAATGTATCTAAAATTACACACTCACATACAAATCCAGCCGTGAATGCAGAAAATAAATTGCCTTAAATCTGTTTTGCTTTTTATCTGGAAGGCAATGGAAAGTACACAACCTAAATATTTCATGTCATATCTCACTGAATATAAAAACATTTGACAGGCTCCAAAGTGTTGAAGGACATTTGAAAAACACTGGCTGGATAACCTCATAAATCTGTCCTCTTTCCGATTAATTAAAGTTTTCTTAATGACAAAATTAATTCTTATCAATCTGTTAAACTAAAGCATTGCTTGGTACTGCATTCTCATCATCATCGTTGAAAACATCAACGGGCACGGTGCCTTACAATGCTATGTACGACAGTGATCGCAACTTCTACTGAAGTGTGGATGGCCGTTGGCTCGCTAGGAACTCATCCGCCTTTGACAGGTCTTGTTTTTGGTCCTACTGGGGGTCCACATCCCTCTCCTCACCTGGCAAACCAGGTGGGGGAGACGGTTTAGTAGCCGACTATCCGACCATGGAGAAGGTAGCACGGGACTACATGATGCTCGTGGCAGGGGGAACTCCCACCGACCTGACCATACTGCATTCTGAGTATATGATACACTATCAGAGTCTAGCATCGCCCAAAGACATTGTAAAAGAAATCATGTTCCCACAGAGTCTTTTTTCCAGGGTTGGGGAATCAAGAACTAGAGGAAGAAGGGTCTCGACCCAAAACGTCTCCCATTCCTTCTCTCCAGAGATGCTGGATGTCCCGCTGAGTTACTCCAGCTTTTTGTGTCTATCTTCAAGAACTAGAGGTGATAGGGGAAAGATTTAATAGGGCTGTGGGGAAACTTTTTCCACACAGAAGGTTGTGGGTATATGGAATAAGCTGCCAGCGGAAGTTGTTGATTAAGGTAAAATAGGTGAAAGGCCTGGATAGAGTGGATGTGGAGATGTTTCACTGGTGGGAGAATTTAGGAGCAGAGGCCATAGCCTCAGAATAGAAGGCCATACCTTTAAAAAGGAGATTTAATTATGGGGGCTCGTTCAAACTTTTGAGTAAACCCTAGACGTTTTGTGTACTTTGATAGGCTTCGTGTGGCAGTGGTAGTCTGTTTGTGTAATCATTTTTTTCTGCTTTGTGGTTCTAGTAACCTGTTGTTTTGGCTATTTTGGTAGCATTTGTGAGCAGGAAAAATGGAATTTAAGGTGGAAGAGTTTGTTGAGACTCCTAGCCTAGAGATGTTTCATCAATGTACTAAGGAAAATTTAGTGTTGCTTGCAGATAAATATGGCGTTTTTATTAATAAACGGGCAAACAAACAGTCAATTAAGACGTTGTTATGGACTGCTTTGGTTGACCAAGAGGTGTTGCCTAGTAGTCCTGACAGTCATAAATCTATACAGCCAGTTCAGAACATGGAGGCCATCATTAAACTGAAGGAGATGGAGCTTGAGTCACAGAGAATGGAACTCATGCATGTTCTTGAAATGAAACGGCTTGAGGAGGAAACCAAAAGGGCTGAATTTCAGCTGCGGGAGAAAGAATTAGATATTTCCCGGTTCTCTTCTAAAGAGCATGAGTTTGATGTGAGCAGAAATATTCATTTGGTTCCACCGTTCAGTGAAAAAGATGTTGATAAATATTTCACTTTGTTTGAGCGTGTGGCTATATCACTGAAATGGTCTAAGGGCGTGTGGACATTGCTGTTGCAATGCGTCCTTGTTGGTAAAGCGCGTGAGGTATATTCGTCATTGTCTGTAGACAATAGCCTTGACTATGAAATTGTAAAATCTGCCATCCTCGGAGCGTATGAGTTGGTTCCCGAAGCGTACCGCCAAAAATTCCGGCATTTCAGAAAATATGATAACGAAACATATGTTGAATTTGCTCGCGAAAAGGAGGCTCTGTTTGAACGCTGGTGTGCTTCTCAGGGGGTAAAAGATTTTGCCCAGTTAAAGTCCTTAATGTTAATGGAGGATTTTAAAAACTGTCTTCCTGAAAGAGTAACAACATATCTCAATGAGCAGAAAGTCTCAGACGTGTCTAAGGCCGCTGTATTGGCGGATGAATATGTGCTCACTCATAAGGCAGTTTTTGGGGAGCGATCCTCTGGTTTTAGTGGGAGACCAGTTGATCGTGGTGGTGTTGCTGGTAACAGTATAAAAACTTTTTCTGTGCCAGTTGATAGCAGCACTTCAAAGCAGTGGGAAGTCAAACCTGATAAAACTGACAGTGATTTGGGGGCTAAGGACAGTCCAATGTGTTTCTACTGTAAGGAGAGAGGGCACATTTGTAAAACGTGTCCCATTCTTAAAAAGAAAAAAGCGAAGCCGGTGGTTTTGGTCAACACACAGAAGGCACATACAATCCCTGTGGTGCCTGAGACTGATGATTTGGTGGATTTTTCTCCTTTTGTCATGAGGGGTTTTGTGCCTGTGGAGGATGGGGACAGTAAAGTACCTGTGACAATCTTGCGTGATACTGCTGCCTCTCAGTCCTTCATTTTGGAAGATGTGCTACCATTTTCAGCTGAATCATCTGTTGGTTCTAGTGTCCCAGTTGTAGGGTTTGGTATTGAGGGCATGGGAGTGCCATTGCATACTGTTAACATTGAGTCTGAGCTTGTTTCGGGTCGAGTATCTGTGGGGATACGGCCACGTTTTCCCATAAAGGGAGTGTCGTTGATTCTGGGTAACGATTTGGCTGGGGGAAAAGTTTTGGTCACTCCTGAAGTGACGCCTGTTCCTATGTTGCAATGTCCAGATAAACTTGCTGAGCAGCATCCAAAAGTTTTTGCATCATGTGCTGTCACTCGCGCTATGGCTAGAAACCAAGCTACGTTTAATGATGAAATTGACTTGAGTGAGTGTTTCCTTGTGGATCAGGATGGTGGATCCTGTGTTGCGCAGGGTGTGTCTGCATCACAAGTTGGTGAAATGTCTGAGACTAAACCGGTGTCGTTGTCACGTGACCAGTTGGTTGCTGAGCAGAAATGTGATGCCGATTTGTCTGCTTTGATTGACAGCGCAGTGTCAGAGGTGGAAGTGGATTCCTTGTCAAAGGGATATTTTCTGAGGGATAACTTGCTAATGCATAAATGGTCTCCTTTGAATGCATCTGGTCAGGATGACTGGAGCGTTGTTAAGCAGATTGTAGTGCCACATAGGTATCGGAATGAAATACTTACTTTGGCTCATGATAATCATCTTGCTGGCCATTTAGGAGTTAATAAAACATACGACCATATATTACGACATTTCTTTTGGCCTGGGTTAAAGAGGGATGTAGTGCAGCATTGCAAGTGTTGTCATGCATGCCAAGTAGCAGGTAAACCGAACCAGACTATCGTTCCTGCACCCTTGTATCCGATACCTGTAGTTGGTGAACCTTTTGAACGTATTATGATAGACTGTGTGGGTCCACTGCCTCGAACGAAAGCTGGCAACAAGTTTTTGTTAACCATAATGTGTGCATCTACCCGTTTTCCAGAGGTGATTCCATTACGGAAGATAACTGCTCCCACTATAGTGAAAGCTCTTACTATGTTTTTTTCCTTGTTTGGTCTACCTAAGGTGATACAAAGTGACCAGGGATCAAACTTTATGTCTAAAGTATTTGCTCAAGTGTTGAAACAACTAGACATCAAACATTGTCATTCAAGCGCTTATCATCCTGAGAGCCAGGGCGCTCTCGAGCGTTTCCATCAGACATTAAAGTCTATGTTGCGTACGTACTGTCTGGAATTTGAGAAGGACTGGGATGATGGCGTTCATCTGGTGATGTTTGCAGTACGAGAGGTCGTGCAGGAATCTTTGGGTTTTAGTCCTGCTGACTTCATTTTTGCCCATACAGTACGTGGTCCTTTAAGAGTCCTAAAATAAAAGTGGTTACAGGAAGAAACTAAACAAAATGTTTTGGATCACGTCAGTAACTTTAGATTTAGACTGCGGCGGGCATGTGAATTGGCTATGGAAAATCTTGAAACTGCCCAGACAAAAATGAAAGAATGGTTCGATAAGAACGCTAAGAGCAGAGACTTTTTACCAGGTGACAAAGTTTTGGTATTGTTGCCAATTCCTGGGTCTAGTCTGCAGGCTCGTTATAGCGGCCCTTATCTGGTAGAAAAGAAAATGGGTGAGAGAGATTACCTAATTGACACTCCTGATCAGAGGCGTAAAAATCAGCTTTGTCATGAAAACATGCTCAAACGATATCACGAGAAAAAGGCTGTGGGTTTTGAATCGGAGACGCTGTGTCCCACACTATCGTCCAAGCCTGTTTTGACTGCGATGGTGCTGCCCCCTGACACTGGTGCTGAAGTGGGTCAGGCACGTTTGTCTGTGGCTGTGACGAATGGTAAGCTGTAGTTCATGGAGCTCTCCTTGTCTGTTGGCTGCTAAGGCTAATGGTGACGACCGGTTCTGTACTGACTTTCGTAAGGTTAATAGCGTAACCAAAACCGATTGTTTTCCTCTCCCACGTATGGAGGATTGCGTGGATCGTGTCGATAGTGCCTCTTTTGTCACAAAATTGGACTTATTGAAGGAATATTGGCAAGTCCCTCTAACTGAGCGTGCGAAAGAAATCTCTGCATTTGTTACATCTGATGATTTCCTTCAATATACTGTCATGGCTTTTGGTATGCGTAACGCGCCGGCAACATTTCAACGGTTGGTAAACGTAGTGTTGTCTGGTCTGTCTTATTGTGAGGCATACCTTGATGATTTGGTTGTGTGCTCCAGGTCGTGGATTGACCACATCGACCACTTGACAGAGGTATTCAAATGACTCGCTCATGCAAACTTGACCATCAATCTTGGAAAGTGTGAATTTGGCCAGGCCACGGTAACGTATCTTGGTAAAGTGGTGGGCCGGGGTCAGGTTCGCACTCTCCAGGCAAAGATAGAGCATATTGTCGCATTTCCAGCTCCTACCTCTAGGACTGAGCTCCGTCGTTATCTGGCAATGGTGGGGGTACTATAGAGGGTTCTGTCCAAATTTCTCTGTGGTGGCTGCTCCTTTAACGGATCTGTTAAGTCCGAAAGTCGTTTTTGAGTGGTCCGATGTGTGTCAAACTGTTTTTGAACAAACAAAGAGCCTTCTTGTGTGCGCACCCGTGCTTGCAGCACCCGATTTTGAACGGCCGTTTAAGTTGGCAGTTGATGCTAGTGACAGTGGAGTTGGTGGAGTTCTTCTCCAAGATGGTTCTGATGGGGTGGAACATCCAGTTTCATACTTTTCTACAAAGTTTAATCGCCATCAGAAATGGTACTCTACCATCGGAAAAGAAACTCTTGCAATGTTAATGGCTCTAGATCATTGTGAGGTTTATGTTGGTTCCTCGAATGTTCTCGTCGTCGTATACACAGATCACAATCCACTGGTGTTCTTAAATAGGATGAGAAATAAAAACCGACGGTTAATGAGCTGGAGTTTACAGTTGCAGGGCTACAATCTGGAAGTCAGGCATATCCGTGGCAGGGATAATGTCTTGGCTGACGCATTGTCGCGCCAGTGATGTCTGAGCTGCTAAATAGTTTCTGAAATTTGGTGGTGGTCTTTATTTTATTTTCAGAAACATATTCAGTAACTTAGGGTGGGGGTGTTATGCGTTCCCTCTGCTGGTGTTAATTATGTACTAACCTGTTTCTCTGATTACCATTAGTACCTCCTGCTGCCTGGCTGCTCCTGACCTGATTGGAGGCTCCTGGCCCAAGCTGCATCACGTGAGCCTGATGACGGAGCCTCAGCTTAAAAAGACCATGTGACTGGCAGTCTCTCTCTCTGTCTCTCTCTTCCCCCTCAGACTGGCGGCAGCAGTCTGGTGTTGGTTTAGTTTGTTTGATTGCATAGTGTTCTTTATGTAACTCTTCATTCTGTATTAACTTATTTTGCTTGGGAAGGATGGGACTGGCATTATTGTTTTCATGGTTTTGTTTCAGGTTTATTTTAACACGGAGGCAGGTTTAGAGTCTCTGCTCCGACGGCCCATTGAGTGGTCGGCCAGAGCACCCTTTATCTTTTGTTTGCTAGCCCATCCGACCCCCCCCCTCCCCCCCCTCTGTTTGTTTGATCCAGGTTTTAGTTCTTTTTGTTAGTGAAAAATAAATAATATTTCCATTTGAACCTGGTTTTGTATTATGTTATTGGCCTTTGAGGTATTTAATTTTGGCGGCCGTAACAGATGAGGAGGAATTTATTGCATCAGAGTGTGGTGTATCTGTGGAATTCATTGCCACAACAGGCTATGGAGGCTATCAATAGAAAATTTTAAGATGGAGATCGGCAGATTCTTGATTATTTCGGGTGTCAGGGGTTATGGGGAGAAGGAAGGAGAATCGCGTTGAGAGAGAAAGATAGATCAGCCATGATTGAATAGACTTGATGGGCCAGATGGCCTAATTCTGCTCCTAGAATTTATGAACCCATGAACTTATGAAAAGTAATAACATTTAAAAGATACTTGGATGGGTACACAGATAGGAGGGGTTCAGAGGAATATGGGTCAGGCACAGATGAATGAGATTAGTTTAGATGGAGCATGTTGGGTGGCATGGACATGTTGGGCTGAAGGGACTGTTTCTGTGCTGTATGAGTTCAAGATTCCATCAGCTTGATATAAGCAACAAAACCTTTTGTGGATACATGTGGTTTGTCTCACGAGGACATGAACAGGCAGGGAATGGAGGGATACAGGCATGTGCAGGCAGGGAATGGAGGGATGCGGATCATGTGCAAGCAGATGTCTAGTTTAAATTAGCAATGTGGTCGGGACTAACATCATGGGCCGAATAGCTTGTGTCTGTGTTGTACCGTTCAATGCGATATGTCCATTCCTTTTTCTTGTTGGCTCTCATAGTACCAGTCTTACAAATCTGTATTCAATCCACAAAAGCAATTAGAAACCAGGAATAGAAAAATGAGCGTGACCCAGGGGTCGTGGAAACAACATGTTAAACAGGCACGGTTTGTGAGAATCTTAACTACATCCATGACATTCCTAAGATCCACAGCAACCTCAGAAAAACACAAAATAGGGCAGCACAGTGGCGCAGCTGGTAGAGGTGCTGCCTCACAGCACCAGAGTACCAAGTTCGATCCTGACCTCGGGTGCTGTCTGTGCCGTGTTTACACAATCTCCCTGTGACCTTGTGGGTTTCCTCCAGGTGCTCCAGTTTCTGCCCACATCACAAAGACACGCGGGTTTGTAGGTTAATCGGTCTCTGAAAATTGCTCCTAATATGCAGGGAGTGTATGAGAAAGTGGGCTAACATAGAGATAGTGTGGAAACAAGGAATTGCAGAACTGGTCAGCGTGGACTCACTGGGTGGAAGGGTTTGTATCCATGCATCTTTAATTTAAACTAATTGTATCTTTAATTTAAACTAAACAAAATGTTGACTTAGAGTCCAGACCCTAAACGTTGTCTGTTCATTCGCTCCACAAATGCTGCCTGACTCGCCAAGTTCCTCCAGCACTTTGTGTTTTGCTCCAGATTCCAACATCTGCAATTTATTGCATCTTCAGCAACTCTGTAGTGTTGAGATAATCTCTTTAACAAGCATTGCTTCATCAAATTTCTGAAATGTTGTCACCATGCTTTTGGCAGCAAGAATAAGAAAGCACACAATTCTGTAAAGGCATCTGAATTCTTGCACAGAACCCTCTATTATCTTAAGGAAGTTTGTGTTGATTTCAAGGATCTCTGGCTGCTGCCTTTACTAATTTGTCTCCAGGAACTTTTTGTGAATAGTCTAGTCTGTGTGGCTGTGAGTGTAAACGTATTAATTTCACATTTTAAAAATTGATAGGAATAAAAAGATTTTTTACACTTATAACAAAGAACCATTTATTGTTTATTGTTTAAAAATACAGCATAGAAACAGGCTCTTTTGCCCACTGAGTCCTTGCCAACCATTGATCACCTATTCACACTGGTTCTATGTTATCCTACTTTTGCATCCACTCCCTACACATCAGAGGCAATTTACAGAGGTCAATTAGCCAAACCCACACGTCTTTGGGATATGGGAGGAAACCAGAGCACTCAGAAGAAACCCACGTGGTCACAGGGAGAATGTGCAAGCTCCACACACAGACTGCACCTGAGGTCAGGATCGAACAAGGGTCTCTGACACTGTGAGGTAGCAGCTCTACCACTACGCCACTGTGCCACTCTAAGGAAGTGGTTGAGTCAGGTACAACAACAACATTTAAAAGACATTTGGACAGCTAGACGGATAGAATGGTTTAGGGTGATATGGTCATGCACATACAAATGGGACTAGCTTAGATGGGGCATCTTGGTCGGCTTCTGGATGAGTTGGGCTGAAGGGCCAGTTTCCGTGCTGTATATATGATTATGACTCCTAATTTAAAACTTCCATGAGAATACTTGAGGAACAAGAAATTAAGTGAGATAGACACAAAATGCTAGACTCTGAGTAACTCAGCGGGACAGGCAGCATCTCTGGTGAGAAGGAATGGGTGACGTTTCAGATCGAGAAGAAGGTTCTCGACACGAAACGTCACCCATTTCTTCTTTCCAGAGATGCTGCCTGTCCCGTTGAGTTACTCTAGCATTTTGTGTCTATCTTTGGTTTAAACCAGCATTTGCAGTTCCTTCCTACACAAGAGATTAAGTAAACTGGTGTAACCAAATATTCTATCTTGTTTTTAGAGATGAGGTGGCACAACGATAGAGTTGCTGCCTTACAGCACCAGAGACTCGGGTACGATCCTGACCACAGGTGCTGTCCGTATGGAGTTTGCACATTCTTCCTGTGACTGCATGGGCTTTCTCCAGGTGCTCCAGTTTAGATATTTATTTGTTGTCATTTGAACCTAAGTTCAAACGAAATTCTGTTTCCTCCCACATTCCAAAAATATGCATGTTCGTAGATTAATTGGCTTCTGTAAATTTTTCCAAGTGTGTAGGATAGAACTGGTGTACAGGTGATCATTGCTGATTGTGGACTTGGTGGGCTGAAGGGCCTGTTTCCACGCTGTATCTCTAAGCTATATAATGTGGGAACAGGCCCCTTGGCCTACCAAGATGGCACAGACCAACGATCACCCTCACACTTGTTCTATCCTACATGCCAGGGACAAATGAAAGAAGCAATTAACTTACAATCCCATGCATCTTTAGGATGTGGGAGGAAACCGGAGTACCTGGAGAAAGCCCATGCGGTCACAGGGGGAATATGCAAGCTTAATGTGTCAGGTGTTATAGGGAGAAGGCAGGAGAATGGGGTTAGGAGTGAGAGATGGACCAGCCATGATTGAATGGCAGATTAGATTTGATGGCCCAATTCTGCTCCTATCAGTGGTCAGGATTGAACCCGGGACTCTGGCGCTATAAGGCAGCAACTCTACCACTGCACCACTATGCAGTTATAAAGTTCCTGTGTTAAACTTTCTCTATCTGAGGGTTGCCGGAGAACATAGAATAGTTAAGAAAAAGGTATAAAGAGAAAGCTGTTCAATATCTGAAACAGATAATGTAGAGATGTGGGCAGAGGCAGTTCCGTGGCATTAGTTTGAGATTGCTTTAGCACAGAACAAACATAGACGGAATGGAAAGACTCACCCCATCTCTGCATCAGTTCTCTGGTGAGCATAAAATGAAATGGCCCTATTTTCTGTAGTGATTGTCTCACTTGCAGCGTGTGAAATTGGACTGTCATTTTCTTGTGATTCAATTTCTGGCTGTGCGAGACAAATCCTCATATAAAAAACAATTAATGTATTCAATTTTCTGTGTCCCTGCCCGGTCATTTGAATCTCAATACAGACAGCAACTAATTAAGGTGAAAATTACATGATCATTTTTCCCCTATGAAAGGCAGCTTTTTTTCAACTATTAGATAAATGCAATAAAGATTTCATTTTATCCTTGGCTCGTCACATCTCTGCCTTGCACAAGTGGAAATGTGGATTCAAGGAACTGCAGATGATAGTTTACCAAAAAAGACACAAAGTGCTGGAGTATGTCAGCAGGTCAGTGCAAATGCAGGTTTGAGTGCAAGACATTGGTGAGGGCACATTTGGAGCATTCTGTCCAGTTCTGCTCAGCCTGCTATTCGAAAGATGCCATTAAACTGGAAAGGGTGCAGTGAAGATATACAAGGATGTTGCCGGGACTTGAGGGCCTGAGCTACAGGGAGAATTTGGGCAGGCTGGGACTTTATTCTTTGGAGCACAGAATTCTGAGGGATGATCATAAAGAGGTGTATAAAATCATGAGAGGAAAGTTTTTTCCAAGGATAGAGAAGTAATAAGTAGAAGGCACAGTTTTAAGATGAGAGGGGAAGATTTAATAGGAACCTGATGAGCAACATTTTCACACATGGGGTGGTGGGTATATTGGAACAAACTGCCAAAGGAGTTGGTTGAGGCAGGTAAAATAACAACATTTAAAAGATGACACAAAGTGCTGGAGTAACTCAGCAGGTCAAGCAACACCTCTGGAGAACATGGATAGGTGATGTTTCAGCTCAAGATCCTTCTTCAGAATGATGAAATCAGTCTGAAGAAAGGGACCTGATGCAAAATGTTATCTATCCATGCTCTCGTGAGATTCTGCTGGACCCACTGAATTACTCCAGTACTTTATGTCTTTTTTTGTAAACCAGCATCTGCAGTTCCTTATTTCAACACTTAAAAGACAGTTGGATAGGTGCATGGATAGGAAATGTTTACAGAGATATGGGCAAACACAGGCAAATGGGACTCACTTAGATCTGGCATCCGGTCGGCATGGCCAAGTAATGCCAAAGGGCCTGTTTCCCTGCTATACAGATCTGTGACTCTACAACTGTGCAACAATTGTATTAAATATTCTGAAATCGCATTGCTCAAATACCATATAAATGCTTTCATTAATTTCATGTTCCTTTAGTTGGGATTGATGACACAATTACCTGAGGGCCAAAGTCTGGCTATGTATTCTGATTCAGTGATATCCAGTTTCAAAATACGAGTGATCAGAATTATTATTCCCAAATGTTTTATCATTCTGATTAAACATGGTGTGGTTTTTCCTCATTACTACTGTTTCAGGCAGTCCTCCTTCATGAAGTCACTGTGCTGCCACCATTGGTACACTTGCCTTCATTGGGAATGGTATTGAGTACAACAGTTTGGACATCGTGATGCAACTGCACAAGTCATTGGTAGGACCACACTTGGAGTACTGTGTGCATTTATGGTCACCTAGCTATAGGGAGGATTATGTTGGAAAGGGTGCAGAAGAGATTCACCAGGATGTTACATGAGCTTGCGGGCTTGAGTTATAGCTGAAAGGTTGAATCGCTGGAACTTTCTCTTTGGAGTGTAGGAGGCTGAGGGGTGACCTTATTGAGCTCATGAAGGGCAAGGATAAAGTGAATGCTTAGTCTTTTCCACAGGGTAGATGGTACTAAAACTAGAGGACATACAGTAGGCTTAAGGTGAGAGGGGAGAGATTTAAGAGGGACCTCAGGGGCAACTTTATCATTCAGAAGGTAGGCTGTATCTGGAACAAGCTGCCAGAGGAAGCTATAGAACTGGATACAATTATGGCTTTTTAAACTATATTGCGACAGATATATGAATAGGGAGGGTTTAGTGAGATATGGGCCAAATGCAAGCAAATGGAACTCTCCAAATATGCCAACTTGGTTGGCATGGTTAAGGTGGGCTGAAGGGCCTGCTTCCATGCTGTATTGCTCTGTGACCCTATTATACTAACAGACTGTTGTTCTTTCATTTCTGCAACATGTTGACAGAATGATAATCCCAGAACAGAATCAAATTAGCTTTAAAACGTTAAACACTGATGGCCACCTGGGTCCCAGCTCACACCCCAGTTCCCGTGTGTCCTGTAATGGGTGGATCAGCGTCATTGAGACCGCAGTGATGCTCCATCAGCTTTCAAAGAAATCCAATGTCTTTTCGATAGTGTTTAACTTGCTGAAATCACGGACAGAATCTGACAAATATGTGGCGCATTTCCAGTCACCACAGCGCTGGATGTGGGAGCCTTCCCACACATTTATCTCTGGATCCCCTGAGGATGTGAACGATCATTTATAACATAGCTATCCCTTACTGCTGAGGAGACTGGAAATGCCAAGAGGGACTAATTTGAGACATGGACCCACACACACTTACATGCACATACACCACTCACACAATACACACACACCACATTCACGCATATAAACACACACACCGTTCACAGACACTTACACACACACGTACCACTCACAAACACAAACTCACACACACACCGCACTCACATGCACACACACCAGACACTCACCACATGCACACATATTTACATAATCAGACACATACACAGCTTCTGCATCTTCAGTTGTGTGTACACATTGATCTGAACACAACACTAACCTCAGCAACAATATTCTTTTATGGGCTGTTTTGGTTGCACTATGAACTTCTGTTTTTGCATTACTTTGATTACCTGGTATCATTAATTTGTTGTATTATTGATTGCTGTGCGTCATTGCATTTACGAACCTGTTAAGCTGCAGCAAGTAAGAATTTCACTGTTTCGTTGCCGGTGCATTTGACAATGAAACACTCTTGGCTTGACATGTAAACTGGATCTTCCAGTCTCCAGCAGACACAATCTACACGACTACACACTGCTCATGGATCCCGCTCTGACCTGCGCGAGATAACCACTGATGAGGTGTTTGCGCAGTAATCAACCAGAACCAGAACACCGTGAACGGCAACAGCTTCAATTATGCAAGTCAGAATATAACTTGGCAACTTTGAAGGTTCATGTTTGGGCAAAATTATGTTCAGTTCAAAAGCCCCCTGCAAATCATTCCCATCCCTATCCTTTCTTGTGAAACAATTTGCAATTTTCCTTATCTGATGGAAGAAATCCCAACTGGAAAATAAACTGAAGATACCAGATCCTGGCCGGGAACATTAAACTCTGATATCACGGTTGGTTGTTGGGCTCCTGTAACCTTAGACAAGATAAGGACTGTGCTCTGTCCTGCACCTCAGTTGTTGCCTTCTGATATAATGAATATGTTCTGTTTCCATTGTATCAGACGGTTATGAAATGAAAAGAAATATAACTTAATTTCCAAGGTAGGGAATAAACATCCCTTCTATAATCAGTCTGTCATTCTGTATCCTGATGGAGTAAGGCTACCTTCTGTACAAATCCTACAGCTATGATCATTACCCCTCATTAGAGCAGCCTGATAAATGATGACTAAAGCATTTTACTCTTCAAGTGTTCCCTACATTGGCAGTGTGTGACAACTCCTCCCACTTATTCAACCCATACTTAGATACATCTGGCATTAGACTGTTCATTTACAAACAGCTCCACCCACTCTCTTACACAGGAGATCTTGAGTCCAGTTTAGTTTAGTTTAGAGATACTGTACAGCGTGGGAACAGATCCTTTGGCCCACCGAGTCCAAGCTGACCACCCACTACACTAGCACTACATCCTACACATTTACCAAAGCTAACTAACCTACAAACCTGGAAGTCTTTGGAGTGTGGGAGGAAACCGGATCACCCGGAGACAACCCACACAGTCACAGGGAAAACGTACAAACTCTGTACAGACTGCACTCGTAGTCAGTCAGGATCAAACCCACTGTAAGGCAGCAGCTCTACCACTGCACCACCATGCCGCTCCAGTTATACTTCTCACCTTGCAGCCCTTTGTGTCTGTAGCTGCAATTGTGATTAGTTAATTCAGAAAAAGCACAGCATATTTCAATAACTTTAAATGACCAGTTCAATTCTATTCTCAGTCCTGATCCTGCTGTAAATGTCTTCTGTATGTTTGTCACTTGGTGACTAATCACTAATGCTGATCTGAGTTCCATGTTGTTATTCAGTTTTCTGAATAATGCCACGGATCACAGCACCTGTTGAAACATGACCCTGGTGTTTCCTGAGTTGCGGCCTTTTTAGACTTGTGTTTAAAAGCATGAGTCTTTCTGTGGGCGTTCTGAGTGACACACCCTTTTTATATTCACTGCTTACCCCTGCTTCAGTTCAGCTTTTAAGTTTCAAGTTTATAGTCGGATGCACGAGTACAGTGAGGTAGCCTACAATGAAAACTTTGCTTGGAGCAGTATCACTGGAACCTAGACTCAGACATAGAACAGACATAGTACAGCCAGGGACAGGCCCTGTGGTCCACAATGTCTGTGCTGAACATGATGCCAAGATAAACTGATCTCATCTGACGACACAATATCCATTGCCTGCATATCCATGTGAAACAACACACGAAAATATAAATGATACATAAACTAGATATAAACTTCTAAACAAAAGAGTGTGCAAACCGTTTAGGAGATTAGTATAAAAACATATTTAAAAAAGAGAAAAAACAAGTCCATGGTATGTACAAGTAGTCTGTAGTGTTCTGTTGTCAAGGTAGGATTAAGGTTGTGCAGGTAGACAAAAATGCTGGGGAAACTCAGCGAGTGAGGCAGCATCTATGGAGCGAAGGAATAGGTGACGTTTCGGGTCGAGACCCTTCTTCAGTCAGGCTCTTTCCAGCATCTACAGATCTCTCTTAAACATCAAGGTTGTGCAGGTCTGTTCAAGAATGATGGCTGTAGGAAAGCTGTTGTTTCTGAATCTGGTGGTGTGTGACTTCAGGTTTCTGTACCTCCTTCCCGATGGTAGCAGCAAGAAGAGATGGCATGGATGGTGGGGATTTGGCGTGATAGCTCTTGGAGTAAAACAACAACTGCTACCTCACTAGATTCCTGGAATGGACAGTAACCTGCGCAGATATTCTTTTGCAAATCCGCTGCAGAATTGCAAGTATTGGGCAATGAAGCAACTATCTAAATGAACATCACCAAGTTGGCAGGCGGAAGAGATTAGTCTAACTTCCCATCATGTTCAGCATGGACATTGTGGGCCAAAGGGTCTGTTCCTGCCTTGTACTATTCTATGGTTTATTAAGGCAGCCTCATCTCCTGACATAGCAACACTAATGGTGGTGACTGAGCAGTCAGGCACATTGGCCACAAATGTTCTGGTGTTGTGTTTAATCTGCAATATTTCCACTGATGTCTCAATCTTAGCTAAAATTAGGAGGGTTCTTAAATATGGACCAGGCCTTTCTTGGTATTCTCTTATCTGTAACCCACCCAGAGTACTAATCAAATAAAAACACAAGTTCATCCTATAGTTTAAATTCCCCTCTATATACCAGGAACGTTACCCAAAGGTTAACTCCACTAACAGAGATAAGTTAAGAGAGATACAGCGTGGAAACAGGCCCTTTGGCCCACTGAGTCCACGATGACCAGCAATCCCTGAACACTAACACAATCCTACAAACTAGGGACGATTTACAATTTTTACTGGTCAATTAACCTACAAACCAGTACGTCTTTGGAGTGTTGGAGGAAACCGGAACACCCGAAAAAACCCACACGGTCACAGGGAGAATGTACAAACTCCGTGCAGACATCACCCTTAGTCAGGATCGAATCCAGGTCTCTGGAGCTATAAGGCAGCAACACGACCGCTGCACCTCCGTGCCGCCCTAAGTTCCAAACAAGTTTAGTGCAGAATAGTGTGCAAGAGATACTGATATCTTTATCAATAAAATACATTTTATTTTATTTTTTTACAGTTATCTTTTTATTACAACTACCTTCCTACAACCATCAGGTTCTTGAACGAACCTACACAACTCTATCCTATCTTGACAATGGAGCACTGCAGAACCATGGACTTCTTGCACAACCATGGACTTATATTATCTCTTCCTATTATGTTTCTTGTTTTTGCACTAATGTGCAGAAATGCACTAATTTCTTGTTTTTTTGTGCTTTATCTTCTTTCTTTTAGAATTGTATGTGCAAATTATGTGGGATTTGTTTTTGCGTGTTGTCTGAGTCTATACGCATGCGATGTTGCTGCGAGCAAGACTTTCGTTGTACCTGGACCTCACCGCACTCGTACACATGATAATAAACATGAAACGTGAAACATTTGTGTGATTGTGGAAAGGTTGGCAGTAATGCTGAATCTCTTGAGACTCTGCCCAGCCTCACTGCTGCATTGGAGATTGAACCTTCCTCTGTACAGCTGGTGATATGGTCTAACTCAGACCCTGACCCATTTGTTGTCTTTGTCCCAAGGCCATGAAGCCCGCAACAATTCAGAACACACTGCCCAAATGGCTGGCAGGTTCACCCACTGCAGTGAACGTACGTCAAAACACAACTAACTCCAAGTATTTTACTGAGATATCAAAAATGAAAACTATTCCATCTTCCATTTGGAGTGCCTGACATAGCCTTAATGAAGGTACAGAGAAAATACTGGTTGAAAGGGTGGCACGGTGGCATAATGGTAGAGTTGCTGCCTTACAGCGCTAGAGACCTGGGTTCGATCCTAACTACGGGTGCTTGTCTGTACGGAGTTTGTACGTTCTCCCTGTGACCTGCGTGGGTTTTCCCTAGTTTCTTCCCACACTCAAAAGACGTACAAGTTTGTGGGTTAATTGGGATGGTATAACTGTCAAATTGTCCCTAACGTGTGTAGATTAGTGTTAATTTGCTGGGGTTCACTGGTCAGCATGGACTCGGTGGGCCGAAGGGCCTGTTTCCGTACTGTATCTCAAAACAAAACTTTAATAAACATAAACAAAATAACAGTGTGTTATGGTAAGACTGCTGAAGGTGACAGAGTCGTTGTTGACGTTTACATCAAGTTGTCACTCAAGATTAAACGAGTTGCCATAATATGGATGATAGAAATGAACGCCAGGTTCCAGAGTTTCCAAATAAGCTAATCATACAACTTGCAAGAGAATTAGAAATTTAGTTGCACAGTATTTTGGTGAGGCCACACTTGGAGTATTGTATTCAGTTTCGGTCATCCTCCTATAGAAAATATGTCATTTAGCCGGAAAGAGTGTAGAGAAAATGTTCAGGGATGTTGCCAGGACTTGAAGGCCTGAACTGTAGGGAGAGGTTGGGCGGGCTAGGACTTTATTCCTTGGAGTACAGGAGGCTGAGGGATGATCTTATAGAGGTGTATAAAATCATGAGGGGAATAGATAGGATATATGCACGGAGTCTTTTATCCAGCGTAGAGGGAACAAGAACTGGAAGGCATAGGTTTAAGGTGAGAGGGGAAAGATTTAATAGGAACCTGAGGGGTAACTTTTAATCGCAGAGGGTGATGGGTAAATGGAATGAGCTACCAGAGGACGTAGTTGAGGCAGGTAAAATAACAGCATTTAAAAGACACTTGGACAGGTACATGGATTGGAAAGATTTAGAGGGGGTATGGGCCAAATATGAGCAAATAGGACCAGAGATGGGACATCTTAGTCAGCATATTCGTGATGGGTTAAAGAGCCTGTTTCCCTGCTGTATGACTGTATGACTAAATTATATCTTTCTGAATGTACTTGTAATGTGTTGTGCAAGAAATTATCAGTGATGTAAACCACTGGATAATAATCTGCTTAACGTCAGCATGAATCAGTCAATTCAAGAATGGATTGTCAGTCGCCTTCCTTCTCTGAGCAGTCTGCAGGAAATGCTTTCTAAACTGAACTGCATACAATTCACTGGTGGGTAAAATCAGTGCACTAATTTGCCTTAGAGCTAAACAGCATGGAAACCAGCCATTTAACCCATCTCGACCATACTGACCCAGATACCCCATCTAAGATAATCTAATTTTCCCGTGTTTGGCACAGATCCCTCTAAACCTTTCCTATCCATGTACTTGTCCAAATGTATTTTAAATTGTGTTTTTTTACCTGCCTTAACTACTTCCTCGTAGCTTGTTCCATATACTCACTTGCCTATGTGTGAAAAAAGTTGCCCCTTGTGAAAAAATCTCTCCCCTCTCACCTTAAACTTTTGCCCTCTAGTTTTTTACTTCCCTATCCTGGGGAAAAGACTGTGCATATTAACCTTGTATCATAACTTTATAAACCTGCAATAGGTTACCCCTCAGCCTCCTTCACTACTACATGCCCCAGCCTATCCAGCATCTCCTCATACCTCAAACTCTCCAGTACTCCTAACATCCTCGAGAATCTGCATGCAGCTTTTTAAATTATATTTTCTTACAGCAGGGCACCTAAAACATACAGTCCAAATGCAGTCTTACCAACAACCTGTACAGCTGCAACATGACGTCCCAATTACCGTACGCAATGCCCTGAGCGATGAATGCAAACATACCAAGCACCTTCTTCACTACCCTCTATACCTGTGCTGCCATTTTCATGGAACAAGCTATGGTGATCTATACATATGTGGATAATCGCTGAATAAAGCATGCAATGATGTATGATTGAGAGCGTACTGACTGTTTGTATCACAGCCTGGTTCAGTAATTTGAATGTCTAGGAACGAAAGGGATTTCAGAGAGTGGTGGACACTGCCCAATCCTTCACAGGTACTGACTTCACCATCAAAGAGGTCTAAAGGAGGAGGCACTTCCTCAAATTGGCTTCCGCAGCCAATTTCATCAAAGACCCACATCGCCCTGCCCATGTTCTGATCTCACGACTGCCATTGGGAAGAAGGTACAGGAAGGAACATGAAAAATATCACCACCAGGTTCAAGAACAGCTTCCTCCCAGCAACCATCCAGCTCTTAAACGCTGTGCAACTCCAACCTCAGCAACCACTATCTTCTATGGACTATGGTATTACACTATAATAGTTATCTGGTATTACATTAATTAATTATCATTATTTATTATTTATTATTGTATATTTGTGTTTGGGTTACTGTGTTGATGAACCTGAAGCTGCAGCAAGTAAGAATTTCATTATTCCATTACCAGTACACATGACTGTCTGAAGAAGGGTCGCGACCCGAAACGTCATCCATTCCTTCTCTCCAGAGATGCTGCTAGTCCAGCTGAGTTACTCCAGCATGTTGTGTCTACCGCTAAGTTATCACAGATGTCTTTTATGGAGATAACAAATAATGGTTCCTGAAATTTCTGCATAGATGGAAGCCTCCAAAATGTATTCAAATCTACATTAAACCTGATTAACGAACAACAAATTCATCAAAAATCCTGGTACATTGCTCAGGGTTTTTACGAATTGCACATATAAATATTGAAAGAATTAGTCTTCATTCCATTGAGCCATTCAGTTATATAATATAAACAAGACAGCAGAAAACACGGAAGCTAAATATACCATGCTCAAAAATCTTTTTTTTTTAAATGAATGGCTACTATGATCAATTGGTTAATGGCCTATTTTTACAACAAGATGCAAACTAAAAAGAAACATTGGAAACAGATGTCTAATGATTTTAACCCTGACGGATGTTGAGAGAGAAGTGAAGCATTTATTCCTGGAATACTATAACCTCACAGAATGGTTTGTCATGAACCAATGCATTCTGAAGTAGATGCACCAAGCTTAACCCTACATTTTGTCTGAGAAAATTGCAAAAGAAGATGTTTTCTAAAATAATTCAGAGTTTGGCCAGTGTCAGTTATTTGAGGGCCCTGCCTGTATGTGCACATATCACTGAAAGCTATTGGGAAATGAAGTATTATATCACAGAGCCATAGAGTCCAATATTACAAGCTATGCTAGGATTGATGCCGTGGCCAAGAAAGCTCACCAATGCCTCTACTTTCTCAGAAGGTTGAGGAAAATCAGCATTTCTCCAATGACTCTGAACAATTTCTATAGATGCACCGTGGAAACCATCTTATCCGGTTGCACCACAACTTGCTTGGCCCAACCAGGTAGAGCAGTGCTGGTTTGAGCAACCAAATGAGATTCTTCGCAACTTTGAGTCGATGGACTGGCCCATATTCAAGGACTCTGCGGCTAACAATGCTTAGTATGCTGTTGATGCCACAGAGTTCATCAGCAAGTATGTAATGGACTGTGCACCAAAGAAGACAATACTGTATGTGTGTTCCCCGACTGGAAAGCACGGATGATCCGTGAGGTCCACTCCCAGGTGAAGTTCAAGTCTGTAGGAAGGAACTGCAGATGCTGGTTTAAACCAAAGATAGACACAAAAAGCTGGAGTAACTCAGACTGATGAAGGGTCTCGACCCGAAACGTCACCTATTCCTTTTCTCCAGAAATGCTGTCTGACCTACTGAGTTACTCCTGGTTTTTGTGTCGATTTTTGAACTTCAAGTCTGCTGTGTTCAAGTCAATCGAGAAATCAAGACAATCAGTACAATAAATCTATCTACGATCTCCACAGAGACAATAAGGATGCCAAGAGGGAATTCCAGACCAATATGGCGTCTCAAGGCTATGACACGGAAACCCGTAAATTGTAACAAGGCTTGAACGCTATAACTGGCTACAAAGCAAAGGTGGGAGGTATCGCCAGCAACAATGGGTCCCACCTCGATAACTCAATGTACTTTACGCCCACTTTGAACAGAAGGTCAGTGGAGAAACGTCACCCACCCCGCCACTCTCAGCTGTGCCTGTACCAGCTGTCACTGAGGCAGATACAAGATCGACCTTCCTGAGAGTGAATCATCATAAGGACCGGTGCAGATCAGCTGGCAGAGGTATTCACCGATCTTTAACCTAGCACTGCACCATCCTGAGGTCCTCACCTGCTTCTCGAAGACCACTATCAGCCCAGTGCAAATGACTACTATCCAGTGGCTCTGACATCTGCCAACATGAAGTGCTGTGAGCAACTGGTGATGGGTTAAAAAAAAGGTGCTCAGAAGAATACGCTGAAGGTTTCTTATTTGAGAGAATTAGCAAAATCCAACTAAGGACACTATCTGTGATGTTATTTCCTCCAAGTGGGGGAACTGTGCTCCTAACACAACATTGGCTATTGTGTTCAGCCTGTGAGAAGGAGGGTGTTTATCGCCTGTAGTCGCCATAGAAACTATGAAGTCTCATGTGATATTTGGACACAAAACGGCAGCTATAACTCATCCTGTGTGCAGTCAGCAACACGTTTTGGTATCTTGCCATCCGAGAGTTAATATTTTTTCTCACTTTCACTTGGAGAGATAAAAAACTGAGGAGTTGGTGTTCAATTGTATGTGAATAACCCCAGGACTGACCCTGCCTTGGAATGCTGGCAATGTCCCTTATGTAAATACAGCCATGCAGGGAAACAGCCGGCAGCTGTTTGCAGTACATCTCTCCTCAACCCTCGATGTGATGGTCTGGTGTGGTGCTTGTCATTTCCCCGTCCGTTAGCCATGATGGGTGAACAATCCTGAACTGCAAATACATTGCTGTTGAGATAATCATTAACTTCATTCTGCTGAGCGGGGAGCTGAGTTGTGCTTCCTATCGTTTAGACGATGTCCACACTTTCACAATGTAGGCTTGAAGAGCAGAGGACTGTAAAATATACAGAGATATTCTTAGGTGGTTGGTTTGATTGAGCGGCACAGTCGCCTCTTTAAAGTGCTAGAGACCCAGGTTCGATCCTGACTACGGGTACTGCCAGAATGGAGTTTGTACGTTCTCCCTGTGACCGGTGTGGGTTTTCTCCGGGTGCTCCAGTTTTCCTCCCACGCTCCAAAGACGTACAGGTTTGTAGGCTAATTGGCTTGGTAACATTGTAAATTGTCCCCAGTGTGTATAGGATAGTGTTAAGGGCCTGTCCCACTTACGCAAATTTTCAGCAGACTGTCTGCGACTCATCTGAAAACCGCGAGTTGGAATGACCGTCAGCGCGGAACACACACACACAAACACATTGCAAAGGCGGAGGCCAGGGAAAGCGGGGGAGCGCTGTCTGAAATTCACACGGTGCAAAGCCAAGATGATACCCGCGATGAACAGGAAGGTTAAAGACGGCTAGCACTGTTTACAGTAAGTTCTTTAAAAGAGTGGGGGAGGGGGGGGGGAGGGGGGGACGGGAGAAGGCGGGGAGACACTTTTAAGAAGCCAGACAACTTTTAAGAAGCCAAAGATACACAGCTGTGAAGTTTAGCGGGCATTTAACATTACCGGTCGGTTTTCCTTGGTTCTGAAAACTCGTGCTTACGTTTTCTTTTTGCCAATGAGCCGGAAATTAAAATGCCCGGCCAGCAAAGGAGATTAACTAAAACTACCTATGGCTACCTCGACTACGTACAACGACATGGCTACCCCGCTACCACTGCACTACAACTTCAAAAGTATCGATCTTCTCCATGGCGACCAATTTTTGGTCACAGAAAATTTTTCAACATGTTGAAAGATTTTGCGCAACCATACTGAGGCCGCGAATAGTTACCACCATGCGGGAACTCCTCTCGACCATGATGGAGACTCATCAGAGACCACCTACGAACATGTGGCGAGCTTGTGGCGAGCGCAGAGTCTCCTGAACTCGCAAAATAAGGTCGCCCAAGTGGGACAGGCCCTTTGGCGTGTGGAGGGATCGCTGGTTGGTTCGTAGGTGTTTCCGATCTGTATCTCCAAACTAAACTACAATGAACTAAAACTAAACTAAACTACAATAATTCTCAAGACCAGTGCCCTGCAATGATGCGTTCTCAGTCCCATACTGTACACCCTATACTGTAGCTTCATGACTGTGCGGCTAAATTCTGGTCCAACTTCATCTACAAGTTTGCAGATTACTGTGATGGGTAAGATCATAAACAATGATGAGATTGTGTACAAGGAGTACACACATGATGTCAAGACGGCAACATCACCCTTGCGTATAGGAACTAGTGAGACCACACCTGGAGTATTGTGTGCAGTTTTGGTCTCCAAATTTGAGGAAGGCCATTCTTGCTATTGAGGGAGTGCAGCCTAGGTTCACAAGGTTAATTCCCAGGATGGAGGGACTGTCATATGTTGATAGAATGGAGCGGCTGGGCTTGTATACTCTGGAATTTTGAAGGATGGGAGGGGATCTTATTGAAACATATAAGATTATTAAGGGATTGGACACGCTAGACGCAGGAAACATGTTCCCGATATTGGGGGAGTCCAGAACCAGGGGCCACAGTTTAAGAATAAGGGGTAAGCCATTTAGAACGGAGATGAGGAAAAACTTTTTCACACAGAGGGTTGTGAATCTGTGGAATTCTCTGCCTCAGAAGGCAGTGGAGGTAAATTCTCTGTGTGCTTTCAAGAGAGAGTTGGATAGAGCTCTTAAAGATAGCAGAGTCAGGGGATATGGGTTAAAGGCAGGAACGGGGTACTGAGTGTGGATGATCAGCCATGATCACATTGAATGGCGGTGCTGGCTCGAAGGGCCGAATGACCTACTCCTGCACCTATTGTCAATGTCAGAAAGATGAAGGAACTAGTTATTGACTTTGGGAAACATGGAGGAGTTCATTGGGCCACGGGGAGTTGATGCCCCAATCCGCATCGATAGTGTCAAAGTGGAGGTGGTCAAGAGATTCAGGTTTCTAACTGAAACTATCAGCGATAATTTATTTTGGTCTAAACACATTGAAACTATGGACAAGAAAGTACACCCATGATTCTACTTCCTCGGAAAGCCAAGGGTATGTCACATATCTCCAATGACTCCAATGACTCTTACCAACTTCCACAGATGCACCATAGAACGTATATGATCCAAATGCATCACAGCTTGATTTGGCAACAGCTCTGCCGAAAATTGCAAGGAATTTCAGAGTTGTAAATGCAGCCAGGACCATCACACAGACCACACTCGTCCAACCCCCATCAACTCCATCTACACTTCATACTGCCATGGGAGAGCGGCAACATAATCAAGGACCACTCATAACCCGGTCAGTCCCTCTTCTCCCTTCTCCCGTCGGACAATAGATACAAAAGCTTGAACGCACGCACCACCAAATTCAAGAACAGCTTCTTTCCCAATGTTACCAGACTAGACTTTGCAACTTTTTAAAAATCTGTGCTTTCTCTGTAGCTGTAACACTTTTTCTGCATTCAGATTATTTTCTCCTTTGCTCTACTTGATTATATTTATGTACAGTATAATGTGACTGGATACCACGGAAAGCAACGTTTTTCACTGCATCTCAGTACAATAAATCAGAAAGTAATTCCTTCCTCATTCATTTTATCTTTGCAGCAGTTTGCAATGACTGGCCTTCAGACAAAAGATAATTTGGATAGGAAAGCTTCAGAAGAGTATAGTGCAAATGCGGCACCTCAAATGGGGCATCTTGGTCAGCATGGACAAGTTGGGCCGAAGGGCCCGTTTCCAGACTGTATGATTGTAATTCATTGAATGCAGAATAGGCCGAGGGCCTAGGTGCTCGTGAGTCAACTGCCAGCCCACCAGCCGTGAGTGAGTGAGCTGCCAGCACACCAGGCTTGAGTGACTAAGCTGCCAGCCCAAGAATCCATTCGGCCCACAATGTCCATACTAGCCCTCTGGAAACCAGTCCCTTCAGCCCACAACACCCATACTAGCACTTCAGAAAGCCCCCCCCCCCCACCCCACTGGCCACTGGCCACCAATATTGGAAATGGTGGAGAGGTGGAATATAGCGTTGGGGGACCAGCCCTCCCATGTGAACATGGGAAGTGGTGAAATCATTGGACAAAGTCAGCATGGATTTACAAAAGGTAAATCATGTCTGACGAATCTTATAGAATTTTTCGAGGATGTAACTAGTAGCGTGGATAGGGGAGAACCAGTGGATGTGGTGTATCTGGACTTCCAGAAGGCTTTCGACAAGGTCCCACATAAGAGATTAGTATACAAACTTAAAGCACATGGCATTGGGGGTTCAGTATTGATGTGGATAGAGAACTGGCTGGCAAACAGGAAGCAAAGAGTAGGAGTAAACGGGTCCTTTTCACAATGGCAGGCAGTGACTAGTGGGGTACCGCAAGGCTCAGTGCTGGGACCCCAGCTATTTACAATATATATTAATGACCTGGATGAAGGAATTGAAGGCAATATCTCCAAGTTTGCGGATGACACTAAGCTGGGGGGCAGTGTTAGCTGTGAGGAGGATGCTAGGAGACTGCAAGGTGACTTGGATAGGCTGGGTGAGTGGGCAAATGTTTGGCAGATGCAGTATAATGTGGATAAATGTGAGGTTATCCATTTTGGTGGCAAAAACAGGAAAGCAGACTATTTTCTAAATGGTGGCCGACTAGGAAAAGGGGAGATGCAGCGAGACCTGGGTGTCATGGTACACCAGTCATTGAAAGTAGGCATGCAGGTGCAGCAGGCAGTGAAGAAAGCGAATGGTATGTTAGCTTTCATAGCAAAAGGATTTGAGTATAGGAGCAGGGAGGTTCTACTGCAGTTGTACAGGGTCTTGGTGAGACCACACCTGGAGTATTGCGTACAGTTTTGGTCTCCAAATCTGAGGAAGGACATTATTGCCATAGAGGGAGTGCAGAGAAGGTTCACCAGACTGATTCCTGGGATGTCAGGACTGTCTTATGAAGAAAGACTGGATAGACTTGGTTTATACTCTCTAGAATTTAGGAGATTGAGAGGGGATCTTATAGAAACTTACAAAATTCTTAAGGGGTTGGACAGGCTAGATGCAGGAAGATTGCTCCCGATGTTGGGGAAGTCCAGGACAAGGGGTCACAGCTTAAGGATAAGGGGGAAATCCTTTAAAACCGAGATGAGAAGAACTTTTTTCACACAGAGAGTGGTGAATCTCTGGAACTCTCTGCCACAGAGGGTAGTCGAGGCCAGTTCATTGGCTATATTTAAGAGGGAGCTAGATGTGGCCCTTGTGGCTAAAGGGATCAGAGGGTATGGAGAGAAGGCAGGTACGGGATACTGAGTTGGATGATCAGCCATGATCATATTGAATGGCGGTGCAGGCTCGAAGGGCCGAATGGCCTACTCCTGCACCTAATTTCTATGTTTCTATGTTTCTATGACCCAACGGGTCCCACTTAGTCTAGTCCAAAATAAAGTTTAGTTGCTCAAGGGCTTGAATCAGTATTTTATTGACTGAACTAGACTGGGGGGAAGCTTAGAAAGAGCTATTTACAACATCTGACCCGCTTCCACCGGATATGTACCATGGAGGAGGATTTCAACCAGGCCACAACCACCCTCTTCACTGCCCATAGACAGAGGGGGTGTGGCAGACGGAAAATTAAGACACATTGTCAGATTTTCTAAAAAGCATTCAAGGGCCCAGACCTAGGCCGGGTTTGAAACTGATAACTAATAACAGGATACAGTAACATGGCTGTCCAGGCCCACAAAATAATCAAATGTCGCTTTGAACAATTCCAAAGGGGATTTGTCACACTGCAGGGACACAAAGTAATGTCAGCATTTAAGAGGGCTAAAAACCTGAGGGATATCCTGGTCAGTACAAGTCTACACACAAGCTCAAACTATGGCCAAAGACGGTGTTAGGGCCTGCACCCACTTGGTAATAGCCAAAAACATAGAGAACAGTGTGACAGGGAAGGGATGCCAGATTGCATAGAGGATAACCTGTGAGCAAATGAATGTGGTGTATGCAATTAAATGTAAGGAGTGTAACTTACAATACATAGGCGAAACAGGTAACAGCGTCAGAGTCAGACTGACAGGCCACTTTAGCAACATCACAAGGGGAGACCAGTCCATACCCATTAGCAGACACTTCCAGCAACACGGAATCCAGTCCCAAGAGATCATGGGCCTAGAAACAAACATAAATTGGTCAACAGGGCGACGGAAGAGAGCAGAGAGGTTATGGATTGAAGCGTTACAGACACAAGAATCCAATGGCCTTAATCTAGCATAAACTCAAACCTAGGGTGGATCCTGACTTGTTCCTACAAATCTACAGAAGGGCAAGTGCAAAGGCGAATAGATTTGGACAAGGGTGATGAGACCGTGGGCCAGAACCAAGTGGCAGTACATAGTGAAAAGAAATCTCCAGGGAGAGATCGCTGAGCACCAGAGGGCATTTTGTCCCACTGTCCGATAAATCATAACCTAACCCTGAACCTGACCCTAACCCTCTTCCACTGAGAGGAAAATGCCTAAACCTAATCCTGCCCCTGACCCTAACCCTAACCCTAGCTCTATATTTTTATTTATCACTAGACTAAGTAGGACCTAATGGATCCCTGTCACACGAGGCTTGGTCCCCCAACGCAATATTCCACCCTTCACCCATAGCCCCCAACTGCACAGGCGCAGCTCATTTTCCCTCATCCCTAGCTCTCCTCCTCCTCTTCAGCCTCCCTCTTCTTTCCCCTCTCCTCCTCTCATCCCCAACCGCTCTCTCCATCTCCTTTCCCCTACCCTCAGTCCCTCCCTCCCTCCATAACTCCTCTCCCCTCCCTAACCCCCTCCTATCCCTCTATAGGTCACCTCCCCCCACTCCTTACCTCCCCCTATGCCCAGTCCATCATCGGCTCTGACCTTCCTTCCATCGAGGGGATCTAGCGTAGTCGCTGCTTCAAAAAGGCTGGCAGTATCATCAAGGACCCACACCATCCTGGCTACACACGCATCTCCCTGCAACCTTCAGGTAGAAGGTACAGGAGCCTGATGACTGCAACGGTTCAGGAATAGCTACTTCCCCACAGCCATCAGGCTATTAAACTTGGCTCGGACAAAACTATGAACATTAATAGCCCATTATCTGTTACTTGCACTTTATCAGTTTATTTATTCATGTGTGTATACATTTATATAATGATATATGGACACACTGATCTGTTTTGTAGTCAATGCCTACTATGTTCTGTTGTGCTGAAGCAAAGCAAGAATTTCATTGTCCTATCAGGGACACATGACAATAAACTCACTTGAACTATCCCCCCCACTATCCCTCCTCACCCCCACTGCCCTCCTCTCCCTCTATTCCCCACTCCCTACCTGCTCAACTCCCCCCTCCTCTCCCTCTATTCCCCCTCCTCCCCCACTTTCCTCACCTCCTCCCCCTTCTTTTCCCTCTCCTCCTACCCTCCCCCAATCCCTCCCTCACCTCTCCTTTTCCCTCCCTCAGTCATTCCCTCCCTCCCTTCATAACTCCTCTCCCTTCCCTACTCCCATCCTCTCCCTCTATCCCCTCTCCTCCCCATCACTCCCTCCTCACCTCCCCAGGATCTCCCAGCTCCTCTCCCTTCTTGTGTGCCCCGGAGGAGCATTAGCCATCGGCACCCTTAGAGCCAGGCCTCGGATCCTCGGCTTAGCCCGGAAGCACCAGCAGCTACGGTGATAACATGTGTGCTGGAGGGGGGTGTTGGGGGTGGTGGAAGAGCTTGGAGTAAAGACAGGGGAAGAGCCATGGGGGAGAGGGGGGTATCACGGGGGAGGGGGGCAGGAGCCAGTGAGGAGGACCAGAGGTGAAGTGGCTGGAGCTGCGGGGCATTGCGATGGCGGTCGCAGCGGGCACTGGATGCTCTCCTCCACCGGGATCAGACCCTCCGCTTTCCGTTTGGCGACAACTCCAACTCTGCACTGGGCCAGGCCGCTTCCGGACCCTCCGAAAATTGTCCGATTGGAGACTTTCGCCGGCCACCTGCAGCGTCCCTCAGCTCCAGTAAAGACGCGATGGCGCAGGAAGGGGCGGACCATCCCGTGGAGTGACCGGAGAAGAGACCAGTCCACGCAGCACTGACTGGCAGGAGAGGAGATCGATCTACGCATGCGCGGTTTTAACCATTTTTAAACCTTGCTAACTTTTACAATATACTACCGATCGGACTGAAACTTGTTGCACTCACTGCACAGGATAACGGTGAGTGAGCTCACAAAAATCGTAGCGCTATCACATACCATATTTGCGCAAATAGAAAAACCGCGCAAACCGGAAGAGCACAAGATCAGAGTTTTAGTTATGTATAGATTTTTATTTCACAGTTCACAATATCATAACTTTACAAAGATAAATCAGTTGTAAAACAAAATTATCAGCAAGTGTTAGCATTACCTTTCTTCCTTCGAAACCTTGCTATTGTTGTGATGTTATTAGGATCCCAGTATGCTCGCTGCCTAGCTAGCATGAAACATAGCGCATGATTGGTCAATTGGCGTCCGACTCAATGTCAAACGTGCTTTGATTGGACAATTACTACACGGAAAATTTGAGGTTTTTCTCATATTTCTAAAATATGTGCAGGTTTTGTTCTTGAGAAGTTTCAGGTATGAATTCTATCATATTTGTACACAATATGTTATAAATACAGGTAGATACGTGATTTGGGTCACAAAATGAAATGAAAAAGTGCCTCAACCCACGGTCTAGAACATTTGAGGAAGTTCTGATAAGCTGTATGAAAACCTTTCTGGTACTTTACTAAGGAGGAAAGAGAAAGGTGCTGTGACCCAGGGATTGTGTATAATCACTCTTAACATATTTTAAGGTTGTGAGTCATTGCATTCATAAGAAATGCAGCAAAAGAAACCAAAAGTACATTCTGACAAAGAGTCATTCAGAATGAGGTGGGTGATGAGACATGTTTGCACAATTTCCAAGCAAATGCATCATTTTACCTGCGTGTATGATGGACTGAATTATGTTTTATTGGTGATGGCGGTCCAACAGTGAGACCACCCTCCCCTAACAGACACACCCCTACGAAGCCCCCATTCATGTGCTGTACTGTTCTATATTCTGTTAGGTTCTATGTAAATGGCTTTCTCCCCATTACTTTAATTAATATTCACATTTTTTTGGATTCATTTAAATTCGCTTAATGTTTATTTCGTTTATTTAACTTAAGTAATTACTTTTTGAAATGATGTGTATAACTATTTAATTCTCTTCCTGTTGATTTTAAATATCGTTCTGACAGATTTTTGGAAGACCTTAGAGCCGATGAGGTGTCAGGACACATCAGGCTGCTCTGGATGTGACCTGGGTTCCACCTCCTGAGGACTAGTTGGCATTGTAGGAGATGGCCAGCACAATTGGAGCTGCAGGGAAATAGGAGACTAATGCAGCCATGGGATTGAGTTGGGGCTGAACACAGGTGTGGTGTCACAGACCAAGAGCAATACAGCCATTTGCGCTTGAACACTGCATTACACTAACCCCAGCAACTGTGATCATCGTGAACTGTGTCTTTGTTTGCACTAATATACTTAGCCAATATTACAGTTATTGATTTATTGTATTATTGATTATTATATTTTATAATACAGTATAACGTGTTTTATCATGTTCATAGGTCTGCTCAGCTGCAGCAAATAAGAATTTCATAGTTCAGTTGCCAGCACATACGACAATTGAACAAACATGACTTTTGATGATACTCTCCCCAGAAACAGTCTTTATTCATCAATGAAAATGCTTTTTCCAGTAAACGACAGTAGTTTAATTGCTCCCACATTCATGCCTCATTGTTTCTCCTCAAAAAATTGCCATTCTGTAGCTTGGATCACTAAGTCATCACAGATGTCTTTGTTGGAGATGACAACTGATTGTTCTTAAAATCTCTGACTAAATTGAAGCTTCCAAAACGTATTTATTCAAATCTACATCAAACGTCCGTGGTGTCGCTGTTGAAGCGAATTATGACTCACCGGCACCTGTATTAGTTTAACTGAAGACTGATGGGATGATGTTGGAGGGTTGATGTTTAAGGACTGTTTCGCAAGCCAAGACACCCCACAGTTTCTTGGAATTATTCACAATAGACAATAAAATAATCTGACTATAGCAACTGTCCAATTACCAACAGGAGCTCTCTGAGTGTTACAGTTTTAACACTTCCTAAAAGGAACAAAAATAATTACTTGATACTTATTTGTTATATATCTTTTCATGTTATGCTCAGCAGTGGAGTGGATAGACAATATTACTGCATTCATGTGGAATGTTAATGGCTTGTCCCAGGTGGGGGAAAACACAAAATGCTTTGTCAATAAGAACTAATATAAATTCACAAAGAAAGGAGGAGGGCAAAGCCACAGGGAGATAAAGTTTATTGAAGTTTCTGGATTCATTAGCAGTTTAAGTGCTTTAAGGGATGGTATTTCACATATGGTAAACCAAAACACAGAATAACTTGCCTTTAAGTAGATTATTTCAGGATGTTTGGAGCTTGCAATCCACTCAACACCAAAGGGGTATCTCTGAGGGGACTTTTCACATGTGGGATACACAGCTGACCATCTCCCACAAACACCAACATGCCACATTTAAGATCATTAACCTTAGTCTTTTTTCATGTGGCTTCCAGTGTAACATTAGTCACTCTTATGGAGTGAGAGTTTATCTCAGTAAATTCACCAAATTTGTGTCATAGAGCACAGAAACAGGCCCTTTGGCCAAACTCGTCCATGCCCACCAAGATGCCCCATCTAAACTCATCCATTTGGCCCAATTCCCCCTAAACCGTTCTATCCATTTACCTGCCCAAATGTCTTTTAAATGTAGTTATTGAACCGGCCTCAACTATTTCCTCTGGCAGCTCGTTCCATATATCTACCACCTTCTGCGCGAAAAAGGTTGCCCCTCATGTTTCAATTAAATCATTTCCCTGTCACCTTAAATCTATGTCCTCTGGGTTCTCGATTCTCCTGCCCTGGGAAAAAGATTGTGCATTCACCATATCTATTCCCCTCATAATTTTATACACTGCTATAAGATCAGCCTCCTGCACGCTAATAAATACAGTCCCAGCCTGTCCAACCTCTCCATACTGTTGTGGATAGATTGTGGCTATGGGGGTGCATATTCTGATTAGGAGAGACGTAGAAAGGGTACACAGTAAGAACCTTTTTCCCCAGTGAAAAAGCCAAAGTCTAAAGGGCATAGCTTTAAGGTGAGAGGGGCAATATTTAGACTAAATGTGTGGGGGCAGGTTTTTTTAAAACACACAGGTTGGTGGGCTACCGGGGGTGGGTGGTGGAGTCCGTTACAATAGTGGCTTTTAAGAGGCTTTTGGATAGGCATATGGATATGCAGGGAGTGGAGGGATATGGATCATGTGCAGGCAAAGGAGATTAGTTCAATTTGGCATCACGTTTAGCATGGATATTGTTGGCCAAATGGCCTGTTCCTGTGCTGTACTGTTCTATGTTGTATGTTTTGGTGATTTCATTCAGTGTTATGGGGCTGGTCCCAGGATCACGTTGCCTCTGGGAGTCCATGCTGTCTCACCAGATGCCCGCAGGCTGCTGCTTTCACCCCCTGCTCATCTGACGTCTGGACAATGAGAGCTACGCACCCAGACAGCCGGTTCTCAAATAGCACAGCTCGAGCAAACACACTGAAATTAAATTCCCAAACCTTACGTCGTTCCGACTAAACAAATACAGCCTCTACAAGCTGAGCCAGAAGAAACAGTCAACACCACCCTCCTCTTCTCCAGAGTCCCACAATTAAAGTTGGTGGGACTTTACACATTTCTGCAGATGTACCATAGAAAGCATACCGTTGGGTTGCCTCACAGTTTGGTTGGGAACAGCTCAGCCCAAGACCACAAGAAAATTGCAGAGAGTAGCCGATGAAGCCCAGTCCACCACACAGACCAGACTTCCCACCTTTGACTCCAACTACACTTCATGGTGCCGCGGGAAAAGCAGCCAACATAGTCCCAGATTGATCATTCCCCTCCCTGCTCCGCCAGGCGGAAGATACAAATGCTTGAAAGCACGTACCATCAGCCTCAGAACAGCTTCTTCCCTTCTGTTCTGTGCTTGTGAATGGTCTTTTCATAAGCTAGGGTAGTGACCGATTCACCACTACCTCATTGTGAACATTGCACTTTGTCTATGGAACTGGTGCACTATGATTACTGAGAATTATATTCTGCACTCTGCATCTTTACACCTGAGATTGACATGATTGTATTTATATACAATATTATCTAATCAGTTTGGCTGGCGAGCAAAACAAAACTTTTCACTCTACCTCAGTACACATGACAATAATAAACCTAAACCTAGACATAAACTCAGTCAACAGCTGGAGGTTTTAAGTCTGTTTGTAGTGGGCCCCAAGACAAAAATTCACAGCCCACCCCCACTTGTGTTCCACGCCCTGCAGAAGAACTATAAAGTGCTCAAAGAACAGCTCATGTGTTTCCAATGGCTCTGTAAAAAGTTGGCCAGAGAACAGAGGGAAATGTACCCAACTATCGTCATCCAGCCAACAACAATATTCAGATGGGTTTGATTTGATGTGGAGTCAAATCTTACCCAAACAATTTGTCAGTGGCCACATCAGGCCCACTATAGAAAGTTGGAAATCATTTGTGCAAAAGGAATTATTACTGCAATGTATTTTTAATCAGCAACAATGTTCAACTTTGCAAGTTTTCTCTGAAAAATAAGATGTCTGCCACGAATTTGTTACTTGGCATACACTGCTTTCAGCACAGTCTTGAACTCAGATGTGTTAAAAAAGGAACTGCAGATGCCGGAAAATCAAAGGTACACAGAAATGCTGGAGAAACTCAGCGGGTGCAGCAGCATCTATGGAGCGAAGGAAATAGGTAACGTTTCGGGCCGAAACCCTTCTTCAGACTGTCTATGGAGGGTTTCGGCCCGAAACGTTACTATTTCCTTCGCTCCATAGATGCTGCTGCACCCGGCTGAGTTACTCCAGCATTTTTGTGTACCTTGAACTCAGATGGTTGGCTTGATGAAAATGACTCCAATGTCCTTTAAAAATAGCTGTACAAAATTAAATGCAGAAACTACTGCACCCAGGCACTGATATTACATATATGAAAGGGAAAGATATTGTGCCATAGAATCATACAGCATGGAAACAGTCCTTCAGCCCAGCTTAACCATGCCGATCATGATGCCCCATCTAAGTTAATCTCATTTGCCCACATTTGGCCCAGATCCTGTTAAACCTTTCCTATCCATGTACCTGTGCAAGTTTCTTTTAAATGTTGCAATTGTACCTGCCTCATCTACTTCCATCAGTCTGAAGAAGGGTTTCGGTCCGAAACGTTGCCTATTTTCTTCGCTCCATAGATGCTGCTGCACCCGCGGAGTTTCTCCAGCACTTTTGTCTACCTGCTTCCTCCAGCAGCTGGTTCGATATATCCACCACCCTCTGTGAAAAAGTTGATCCTCAGGCTCCTGTTAAATCTTTCCCCTATCACTTTAAACAAAGCCCTCCAGTTTTGATTACTCTACCATGGGAAAAAAGACTATATATTCCACCTAGAGTATCTATTCCCCTCATGATTTTTTACACCGTTACAAGATCACCCCTCATCCTTCTGCACTCCAA
The DNA here is from genome assembly GCA_038087875.1 of Malacoraja senta. NCBI lineage: Eukaryota > Metazoa > Chordata > Chondrichthyes > Rajiformes > Rajidae > Malacoraja > Malacoraja senta. The sequence goes on along the minus strand of JAXLNO010002197.1, from coordinate 66,755 downwards.
GGAATAAAGTCCTAGCTTCCCAATCTCTCCCTATAGCTCAGGCCCTCGAGTCCTGGCAACATCCTCGTGAATCTTCTCTGCGGAATCTGTGTATTAGTGAATCATGTACAGACATTAAATCTTCTCATAAGTTCACGTCGTAGGAGCAGAATTAGACCATTCAGCCCATTGAGTCTACTCGCCATTCATTCATGGCTGATCTATCTTTCCCTCTCAATCCATTCTCCTGCCTTCTCCCCGTAACGCTTGATGCCCATACTAATCAAGAACCTGTCAATCTCCACTTTAAAAATACCCAATGACTTGGCCTCCGCAGCTGTCTGTGATAATGAATTCCACAGATTCAACACCCTCTGATGAAATAAATTCCTTCTCATCTCCTTTCTAAAGGTACATTATTCTATTCATAGGCTGTGCCCTCTGGTCCTAGACTTGCACATTAGTTAAACATCCTCTCCACATCCACTCTCTCCAGGCCTTTCACTATTCCGTAAGTCTCAATGAGGTGCCCTCTCATCCTTCTAAACTCCAGCGAGTACAGGCGCAGAGCCATGAAATCAAGAGCGGAACTCGCTATCAAAACATGGAGGGGACGGGGGACACAATTTTTTGGCGACCGCGCGCGCATGCGCACACTCACACACACGCGCGAGGCTTCGGAGGCTCAATCCAGCGCTAAATGCAGCTCAACACTGCCTGTCTCACCGGGTTAACTACAGCCCTGCCTGGACTGACGGGACACCAGCGCTGCTTCGCGCTGGCCATATTTCCCGCAAGTCCAGGAAGGCTGTAGGCTCACCTGGCGGGACAGGCAGAGTTAGCTGGGTTTAGCGCTGTTTCTCTGCGCTGGCCCGTCTGATTCCCGACCAAAGATCCTATCGCGGAGGATCTTTGCTGCCGACCTCTCTGGCCATCCGTGGGGGGGGGGGCACTCGGGAGGGGACAGGACAGCGCCAGAGACCCGGCCGGGATCGATCCTGCCTGCGGATGAGGCGCAGGTCTGTGCCACGTCTCACTCCTCCAATCATCACGCTGAATCATGTCCCGCCCCTATTGCCTGCTGACCGACGTCTCTCTCGTCCAATCAGCGCCCTCGATCATCAGTCCCACCCCCACTGTCTCGCGGAAAGCGGAGATTTCACTGGGTTTAAAATCCGGATTACAAAAACTTGGGGGGGATGTCCCCCACCTCTCAAAACATGGAGGGGACGTGTCCCCTCTGGCCCCCCCGGGTTTTCCGCCCCTGCATGAAATGCTCATCATGAGTAAACGCAATCATCTCTGGGTTCATTCTCGTAAACCTTCTCTGGACCCTCTCCAACATCAGCACATTGCTCCTCGGATATGGGCCTCAAACCTCCTCACAATACTCCAAATGTGGTCTGACCAACACCTTATAAAGCCTCAGCATTACTTCCCTATTTTTATATTCTAGTCCATTTGAAATAATTGTTAACATTGCATTTGCCTTCCTTACTACCGATTCTACCTGTAAATTAACCTTTTGAGAATTCTGCACCAGCACTGTCAAGACCCTGTGCACCTCTATTTTTGAATCCTCTCCCCATTTAGAAAATAGTCTACACCTTTATTCCTTCTACCAAAGTGCATGACTGCACACTGTGCCACGTTGTATTCCATCTGCCACTTCTTTGCCCACTGTCCCAACCTTTCCAAGTCCTTCTGCTGACTTGTCCCTTCCTCTATACTACGTGCCCTTCCACCTGTCTTCGTATCATCCACAAACATGGCCACAAAGTCATCAATTCCATCATCCAAATCATTAATATTCAACGTGAAGAGTAGCAGCCCCAACACCGACCCCTGCGGAACACCGCTAGTCGCTGGCAGCCAACCACTAAAAGCCCCCTTTATTCTCTCTCTTTGCCTCTGACTTTCAGCCAATATTCTATCCATGCTTGTATATTCCCTCTAATACCATGGGCTCACATCTTATTTAGCAGCCTCAAGTGCGGCACCTTATCTAAGACCTTCTGAAAATCCAGATAAACTACATCCACTGATTCTCCTTTGACTACAATCAATGAGGTTAGGTGACAACACTCCTCCATAATAATTCTCAGTGCTAGTGTTCCACAAGGATGTATTCCCAGTCCCCAGCCACACACTCACGACTGCATGCCCAAATTTGGCTCTAACTCCATTTACAATTTTGCAGATGACACCATTGTGGTGGGCTGAATCACAAACGGAGATGGAGTACAAGAGGAAGATAGAGAACTTAGTGACATGGTGTCAGGACAATAACGTCGCCCTCAAAAACAGCAAGACGAAGGAGCTAGTTATTGACTTCAGGAAACATAGTGGAGTACATGACACAACTGGCATCAATGGTGCGGAAGTGGAAATGGTAGAGATCTTCAAGTTCCTCGACATGAATATTACCAATAACATTGATGACAATTTCCTGAGGAGACTGAGGAAATTTGGCATGTGGCTCTTACAAAATTCTAGAGATGCACTAACCTGTGGGTTGTTTCACAGCTTGGTTTGGGAACCGCTCTGCCCAAGACCACAAGAAATTGCCAAGAGTTGCAGACGTAGCCCAGTCCATCACACAGACCAGACTTCCCACCATTGACTCCATCTACAAATTATGCTACCTTGGAAAAGCAGCCAACATAATCAAAGACGAACCATCCCAGTCATTTCTTCATCTAACTGTTCCCATTTGGCAGGATGTACAAGAAGGTACAGAAGCTTGAAAGTGCACACCACCAGGACTCAGGAACAGCTTCTTCCCCTCTTTTATCAGGTTTCTGACTAGTCCTTCCATAAGCACTGTTTGATTCACCCCTTCTCCATTGAGGACATTGGAATTGTTTAAGCACTACAATTTGATGCGCTACAATGCTGAGAATTATATTCTGCACCCTGTATCTTCCACTTTGTTCTATCTATTATACTTGAGTTAGAACTAATTGTATCTGTGTATGGTATAGATGATCTGTGTTGCACAGCATATAAAACAAGCATTTCACCTCGATACAGTGACAATAATAAACCTAAATATTCTGCTCTCTGTATCTTCTTCTTTGCTCTATCTGCTGTACTTGAGCATGACTTGATTGTATTTATTAACAAGATTATCTGATCTGTTTGGATAGCATGCAAAAGAAAGCGTTTTACTGTACCTCGGTAAACTTGACAATAATAAACCTAAACCTAAAGAAGGGTCCCGACCTGAAATGTCATCTGTCCATACTTTCCACAAATGCTGCCTCACCCACTCAGATCCTCCAGCACTTTGTGTTTAACTAAACGCTTGTTTTTCTTTCAATATTTCTGAGCTGACTATCAACAATGGCAACAGCGCTGTTATATTTAAGCAGAGCCATAACAACAGCGGGGATAGACTGTGAGGATAGGAATCTTGCAGGAGAGCTTTCCCAGATCTCCTGCTGATATTAACTGCAGGGTGGCTTTTAAACCTTCTCAGCACATTTCCGGCTTCTCTGCCCACTGATTGACAGGCGAGACAAGGCAGGGAACAAACGCTTGATAAGCAGGATATGGCGGGGGAAGGGTGAACAGGGACTCGGAGAACAGGGCAGATTAAATTGAAATTCAGTGTTCACTTTCCATGGTAATATTCAGCCATAAATGTCCTGCCTGGTGATATTTATGCCACATTTCATGAAGCAGTGAGAAAATTATCTGTCACAGAATATCCATCACTGTTTCATGGTTCTAAACCTGGAGCATGGTCTTGCATAGTATTTTCCATGGCTGGATTAAACATAACGTGTGCTGCTTGTGTAGCAGGGAGTTGCTAGTCCATTGTGGATATTGACCTCACCACTATCAAAGGGGATTTACAGGAAGTGCTGACTCAAAAATGCAGCCAAAATGGTCAAAGACCCCCCCCCCCAAACACCCACGCCACACTCATCTCACTACTACCATCGGAAAGAAGGTAAAGGAGCCTGAAAACCGTGACCACCAGGTTCAAGAACAGCTTCTTCACAGCATCCATCAGAATCTTGAACATGGTACAACACTAACCTCAGCAAAAATAATCTTCTCTGGTCTGTCTTTGGTTACACTACAGACTTTGGTTTTGCACTATTATAGTTACCTAGTAATACAGCTATTAATTTATTGTATTATTGATTATTGTGTATTTTGCTGTGTTTTATGGAGTTAGAATTTCATTGTTCCATTGCCTGTACATATGACAATTAAAAACTCTTGACTCTTGTCTCTGGTCTACTTGGAATACTACTTACACAGACCAAGATCCCAGAGCAGCACATACAGTAGAGTGTGCAAGAGGGGCAGTCAAATTTCCAGAGTGGCATGTTCATTCTGAAAACGGCTGTATTGTGTTCCACTCCACAAATAATTGATTGTCCGACATGCATTACAGAAAGAAACAGCACTACTTATCAAAATCACATACTGATTATTACATCATGTGTTTAGCAGGGAGAAATAATTCAAGGTGACATGCATTGTAATAATACTGGCTATCGTTCAGTTGTATTCATTAGAAAGATATTTAGTTTAGTTCAGAGATACAGTGTGGAGACAGGCCCTTCAGCCCACCATGTCCATGCCCACCAACAATCACCCATACACTAGGTATGTTACAAAACCTACCTTCAGCGGCGCTGCAGTTCTGTCACTGGCCGTGTGCGCGACTTTGGCGCCTTTGAGGGGGGGGGGCGGGGTTAAAATGCATTTTTTCTCCTACCTGTCCTCGATATATTTTCTCGGGGTGCAAGGTTTTGCTGAAGATTTGTTCCGACGGCCGTTCTGTGAATTATTTTTTTTTTAATCGCTGGACCATTTCAGCGCTGGAGTAAAATGAAAATCAGCTTCTAATGCCGTGAACGCCGACAACGGGGACGGATTTCACGCACGGGACAGGTAAAGGAAAGCCGTTTATTTTACATATAAACGTGCTTCTTAGGATGCCTTTAATCCAAATTTTACGTTGCGAAAAGGTAATTATGTAAATATACAAACCGGCAGTATTTTTCCTGCCGATATGGGGTTTAAATTCACCGCATCCGCAACTTTCCAATCGATCGCGTTCCACAAAATCCCACTCGCAAGATGATTTAAATGGCCATTAATTTACGGGAATTAAACACTCAATTCCTTCCATTTGGCCTATAAATTCATGACTATGAGATTTAAAAATCATGTTATATTGTGAATTCTTGCGTGAATGTTATTTGGACACTTAGGCTATTTAAAAATGTTAATCTTTTCTTAAGAAATGGATAGATGTTTAGATCTAGTAATTGCATTTTGTAATTAGCTATAATTGGGTAACTAACTATGCTTTAATTTCAGGTCATCCAAGTAAGATTGTTTCATATTTGTTTCAGAATACTTCAATCTATAATAACTAAAAATTTATTTCAATTCTTTTAATTTTTAAGAAAGTTATGGGCTTTTGACTGTCCTCGATCACAGCTTTTGTGTTAAGTCAATGGAAAAGCAATAGGGAACAAGATGCTAATTTCCGAGTATGAAAATGGCCATAACTTTTTTTAATACTGAAGATATGAAAGTGAATTAGGTGTCAAATTAAACTTCTTTTTATGCTTTATCTGATGGGATAAATTGCAGACCTGATTTTTAAAATCTCAAAATTTTGTAACATTGCTACATACACTAGTTTTATCCTACACATGAGGGACAATTAACAGAAGCTAATTAATCTCACGTCTTTCACACCGTTGGAATGTGGGAAGAAACCGGAGCACCCGGAGATGACCCACGTGCTCGAGGGAGAATGTACAAATACAGTGCAGATTGTGGATGGGGGTGATTGTGGATGATTAGCCATGATCACAATGAATGCCGGTGCTAGCTCAAAGGGCCGAATGGCCTACTCCTGCACCTATTGTCTATATCACCCGTAATCAGGATCGAACACGGGTCTCTGTCGCTGTAAGGCAGCAACTCTACCACTGTTGCCACCATGCCAGCCATTGTTTTATAGACAGTACATCTTACCAGACGGGCAGTGATCCACCACATTAGTATTTTAATTACTTTTATGTCTGAGCAACATATTCACCCAAAATACTCCCACCATCGACTCCATCTACACTTCACGTTGCTTTGTGAAACATGTGAGACATGGGACTTTCTACCTGTCACTCCAATATTACAATGCTGTAAAACTGCATTATGCATTCTAGTATTTTTCTTTTTGCATTACCCGTTATTCTTGTGTATGGCTTGATTGCATTCATATATAGTATCATTTGACTGGATAGCACACACAAAAAGCTTTTCACTGTATCTGGATACACACGACAATAATAAACCAATATTAGCTGCCAGAGGAGATAGTTGAGGCAAATACTATAGCTGCATTTAGAAGACACTTGGATTAGAGAGTGACTACTAAACTCTCCTCCTCCCCCCCACCCCCCCCCCCCCCCCCACCCACACACCATGCTCCATCTGGACTCACACCCATTTCTCCCCTCCCCCATTCCACCTACATTCCTTCCTCTAGCTGCATAATTCACAACTCCATGTTTGTCTCGCACCTTCTGTCATTTCATCTCTGACCTTTATCTACCATCTGCCTATCAAAAACCCCTCTCACCTGTATCAATCTATTACTTGCCAGGTTTCATCCTGCCCTTCCAGCTTTCTTTCCCCCTTTATAACCACTGAAGAAGTCCCAATCTGAAACATCACCCATTCATGTTCTCCAAAGATGCTGCCTGACCCGCCAAATTACTTCAGCACTTTGCGTCTTTTTTTGTAAACCTGCATCTGCAGCTCCTTGTATCCAAATATAACAAAAATTCATTTGAAGGTCAATAAACAACTAATTCAATATAACTGAAGGTTGACAAAAATGCTGGAGAAACTCAGCGGGTGAGGCAGCATCTATGGAGAGAAGGAATAAGTGACGTTTCAGGTCGAGACCCTTCAGATTGAGAGGGAGAGAGGAGGAGAATGTGAGATGGAAAGGAAGAGAGAGAGAGAGGAAAGAGGGGGAAATAAGAGACAGGGAGGGAAAGAGCGAAACGGCAGAGTTGCTGCCTCACAGCGCCAGAGACCTGGGTTCGATCCCGACTATGGGTGCTTTCTGTACAGAGTTTGTATGTTCTCCCCGTGACCTGCGTGGGTTTTCTCCGGATGCTCCAGTTTCCTCCCACACTCCAAAGACGAACAGGTTTGTAGGTTCATTGGCTTGGTATAAGTGTAAATTGTCCCTAGTGTGTGTAGGATAGTATTAGTGTACGTGGTGATCGCTGGTCAGTGCGGACTCGGTGGGCTGAAGGGCCTGTTTCCACGCTGTATCTCTAAACTAAACTAAACACAGTTTGTTTGGTCAAAGGTTTAATTTTTAGCCAGAGGGTGGTGAATCTGTAGAATTCATTGCCACAGAAGGCTGTGGAGGCCGTCAATGGGTATTTTTAAGGCAGAGATAGATAGATTCTTGATTAGTACGAGTGTCAGGTTATGGGGAGAAGGCAGGAGAATGGGGTTAGGATGGGGGATAGATCAGCCATGATTGAATGGCAGAGTAGACTTGATAGGCCGAATGGCATAATTCTGCTCCTATCACTTATGACCTGAAGAAGGTAGCCTCAATGACTACCATTGACTTCTGTGGTGATGCAGTGCTTTGAGAGGTTGGTTATGGCACATATTAACATATGACACATACTCACTGCAATTTGCCTACTGCCACAATTGATAAACAGGAGATGCAGTCTCACAGCTCTCCACTCTGCATTGGACAACTGGGACAATAAGAACAATATGTTGCTCATCTACTATAGATCCGTGTTCAATCATCATCTCCTTCCCTAAGCGTGCATATCTCTGAAGATCAGTCCTGGATCCAGCACATTGATATAATCACAACAAAAACTCCTCCATACCTCCAGTTCCTTCGAAGGTTGGGAAGATTCTGCAAGTAGTTGAATACTCTATCAAAGAAAGATGCAGAAAATGGTACACACTGCCCGGTCCATCACAGGTACTGGACTCCCCACTATCTACAGGAGGTGCTGACTAAAAAATGCAGATGATATAAAAGACCCACGCCACCTTGACTCTTGACAGCGTCTACAGTTTGTCTGATTTTCATGTTTTAAATGACTATAGGAATGCTTGATTGGACAAACATACCTAATCTAAGACAAGTCTAAACTTCACAAAACAACACAAAGTGCTGGAGTAACTCAGCGGGTCAGGCAGCATCTCTGGAAAACATGGATAGATGACGTTTCGGGTTGAGACCCTTCTTCATACTTGACCGAATCATCACCGATCTATGTTCTCCAGAGATGCTGTCTGACCTGCTGAGTTACTCCAGCACTTTGTATTGTCTTGTGTATTGAACAGCATCTGCAGTTCATTATGTCTATACAGTAAGTCTAATCGTCACAGTTGGCTTTGTACAGTGTATTTGGCAAGGACCAAACATGCCTCTTGTGCAAATCAACATATGTACCGGAAACAGAACAATGACATTCTTATATGTTGCAGTTTTATAGGTCCATTAATGCAATAACACACGGATAAATATATAATAATCAATATTACAATAAATTAATAACCGTGATACTAGGTAACCATACCATAATAGTGCAAAACCAACGTCCATACTACTACCACCACTGACAGTCTATAGCAGGGCGGCACTGTGGCGCGGCAGTAGAGTTGCTGCCTTACAGGGCCAGAGATCTGGGTTTGATCCCGACTACCGGTACTGTCTGTATGGAGTTTATACTTTATTCCTGTGATCTGCATGGATTTTCTCTGACTGCTCTAGTTTCCTCCCACATTCCAAAGACGTACAGGTTTGTAGGTTAATTGACTTTGATACGTTGTAAAATTGTCCCTAGTGTGCAGGGTAGTGATAGTGTATGGGGATCGCTGCTCGGCACAGACTCAGTGGGCTGAAGCGCCAGTTTCCACACTGTATCTCTAAAGTCTGAAGTATAAAGATCATAGTTGCTGAGGTTAGTAGCCCAGGTTTTCAATGTCATTTCAAATTGTTGGCTCAAGAATGTTGTGATAAACAATGAACACTGAGTGATCATCGAGTGGAGAAATCGGTCAGGAAAGATGTGGGGGGTGGTGGGGGTTGTACGCTAGGGAGCCTGGCCCTTTGAAGAGGACTGGAATGTTGCTGATAACAGATGATGCCAGAGTGGAGAAGGCTGCTCTGGGATAATCAGCAGCAGCAGTTGTGACAGGGATGGCAGAGATTAGCGAACAAACAGCAAAGGGCCAAATCCTCAGATAAAGTTGGAAGGGTGACTGACAGAGAGTCGGAAAGGCAACAAGAAGATGATACTTTCAGGAGATGAAGAGGGAAAGGTCAGGCCAGTAAGGAGCTGAAGAGATACAGGTGTCTTCACACGTGGGCTGCAGTCAGCGTGTTAAATCTGAGCTGGAGGTAATTCCAAGAGCTCCAATCAGTCTGTGGGCATGTAATGGATGTCATTGAGATAGAGTGCAGGAGAGATTCACCAGGATGTTACCTGTGCTGAGGCTGAGGGATGATCTTATTGTGATGTACGGTACAAGATCATGAAGGACAATAATAACGTGAATGCTCACAGTTCTGCTTTTCAGAGTAGAGAATTCCAAAACTAGAGGGCACAGGCTTAAGGTGAAAGTGGAGAGATTTAAGAGGGGCCCCAGACGCAACTTTCTCCACTCAGACAGTAGTCCATACCTGGAATGAGTTGCCAGGAGAAGCGATTGAAGCAGATAAAATTACTACTTTAAAAAGCCATTTGGACACTATATGGATAGGGTGGGTTTAGAAATGGGCCAAATGCAGGTAAATGGGACTCGCACAATATATGCCAACTAGGATGGCACGGACAAGGCAGGCCAAAGGGCCTGTTTCTGTGCTGTACCGCTCTATGATTCTGTTTCTCATGGTAGTGGAACAGAAACAAATGCAAGCAGTGTTACATTAATGTGCTTGAGAAATAACATGGGCTAATGGGGTAAATCTGAGATATTTGCAAAAAATGAAGTGGCTGTTAGATTTCTTGATGTACTATTGCTGGTTAACAACCCTCTGCAAACCAAAAGGGCCTTTTCTCTTTTCACATCCCTCAGGGCAGTCAATTGTTTCAGTCCAAAAGAGTCTGATTAAAGAGATAGATTTAGCACGAACTAGAGTTACCTTAATCAGTTTGATGAATTCATTTTAAATCGATTCAGAAGGGAGAAATTATTTTTAAATAAGGCCAGAGATACCGAGAGATACCATACATAAACAAGCCCAGCTGCCCATCAACATTGTGCTATCATCAAATAGCACATGGCACGGCGGTGCAGCAGTAGAGCTCCTGCCTTGCAGCCGCGCCAGAGACCCGGGTTCGATCCTGACTACGGGTGTTTGTCTGTACGGAGTCGGTACATTCTCCCTGTGACCTGCGTGGGTTTTCTCCGAGATGTATGGTGTCCTTCCACACTCCAAAAGACGTCCAGGTTTGCAGGTTAATTGGCTTGGTGTACCCTAGTGTGTGTAGGGTAGCGTTAATGTGCAGGGATCGCTGGTCAGTACAGACTCGGTGGGCCGAAGGGCCTGTTTCCCTGCTGTATCTCTGTACTAAACTAAATACCCGAGGAATGGGCAGACGATGTTTATGGTGTCCATTCCCTCCATAGATGCTGACTTCATGCAGCTCTCTGTGCTCTGCTCAAGATTCCTGCATTTCCAGTCTTTTTCGTTTAGTTTAGTTCAGTTTAGACGTAAAGCATGGAAACAGACCCTTCAGCACACTGAGTCTGCGCTGACCAGCGATCCACGTACCCTAGCTCGATCCTACACACTAGGGGCAATTTACAATCTTTACCAAAGCCCATTAACCTACCAACCTGTATGTCTTGGGAATGTGGGAGGAATCCGGAGGACCCGGGGAAAACCCAAGCGGTCACGGGGAAGAATGAACAGATTCCATACAGACAGCACCCGTAGTCTGGATTGAACCCGGGTCACTGGCTCTGCAAGGCAGCAACTGTACCACCCTCTTAAGTCTCCATCATGAAACATCTACCCTTGTGTAGCCAGCTACTAAGACTGGTAGCTGCACTTTGTGATCGGCATAGGAGTGTTCCCATTGCATCTGCCCTGGTCATTGGTGACACAGAATACATTTTCAGAACCTCTCTTTTCCAGCTTTCAGGAGGTAAATATGCAAAGGGAAGGCAGAGTGCCACCGCAGTCTGGAGCACTGGAAGTTTTGTTTACCAGTCCTTAAGGGATAAAAATATAATTGATCTGTAATGTGTTGTAAATGAAGCCTTTAGGGTGCCCAGATCCAATTTCCATGCAATCTAAGGCACAGCACTACTTGCAGTTCAACAACTCATGTCAGACATCACTAAAGAGACCAAAAGGTTTGCCAGCGAGAGCAAAGATAGTCATAGTGAGGACCAAGTAACAGCACGTGATTAAGTTGTGTGTTTCAAGAGCCAAGAGTGATTTTACTTCGGAGTCACGTGAGTGACTACGTGAAGAAGACCCCGTCCAGCCGCACACGCGTCATTATCGATCAGACGCATAGCGTTCATGACCGTGTGTGGAGGAGCAGGAGCTCCTCCAGGCGGTGAGTAAAGCAAATTTAAAGTAAAAATCGGACAAGGTAAGTGGTTTCATTTTTACTTACAGGGCGCTTTTCTTCCCGCTCAGACGTGTTGGCAGAGGTCCACACAAACTCAGAATGGAGAAAGGGCGTAGGGGAAGGAGAGGCCAGGGACGCACCGCAGGTAAAACCCCCGAGCTAAGGGTAGCGGGCGTCAGGAAGAGGAGGCAGTGGCATCGAAGCCATCAACTCCCGTTACGGTCGAATGTGCCGTTAAACCGCTGGCGGCGGAGCGCAAGGCAGGACAAAAGTCGGCCCGACCTGTAGACTCGGATGAGTCAGACCCGGAGGTATACCCTCCTGCAGCAGAAAACGTTATGGCTGCAAGGGTCGCCAGTTTAGAGCTCCTGATGGGGAAAATGATTTACAAAGAACCCCCACAGGAGGAATCAGGTCGGTGTTGGCCAATGGAGGATACAGCACAGGGGGTGCCTTGGTTGGGACAGGCACAAGGGTGGCCTACAGGAGAGCCATCAGAAATGACTGTGCAAAGTTATTACAGTGGTTGGCCTACAGGAGAGCCAGTGCCAGAAATGCCTGAAAAAAGGCAGTATATATGCTGGCCTACTGAAGAGCCAGTACCAGAAATGTCTCAAAAAAGACAGTACAAACGTACTTATGTGCCAGCACCGAAAGTTCCTAAAGGGAAAATTATGAAGCGTTGGCCTAGAGTTGAGCCAGCGCCAGCAGCACCTGAAACAGGGCTGCCTATCCGTGGGCCTATAAGAGAGCCCGCGCAGGGGGAATCTGGCATAGACTTACCTGAAACAGGGGAGCCAGAATTTACCCAACCTGAAGAGGAACATCTAGATTCAGAAGATGAATTCTATGAGGATGAGAGCCCATTATCAGAGCTGAAAGTTCCTGGACTAGCACAAAAGTTTGCTGTTCCTAGAATAAAAGGGGAACCTTTGAGGGATGAAATAGCAATAACTATAAATTATCTACTCTCCCATCAGCTCCAGGAAGTAACTATGGATGAGACTATGAAACAGTATGAGCCCCCGGAGAATTGTGAATTGCTGACAGTTCCAGCAGTGAATAACTTGATATGGGGTTATTTGAGCATTGGTTTACGCTCACAAGAATTGAAATTGCAACATGTATTGAAATTGCTGGGGTCAGGCATCACGGCATTTGCCAGAGGATTGGATGATGATTTTGTATCAGATTCACAACAAGATGCTTTAGCACTGATATGTGGTGCGCACTTTGAAATAAATTGTATTCGTAAAAATGCAATAAGACTAAATATTCATCCTAAGTATGCAGGGCTCTGCAAACCAACCAACATACAAATGCCTAATCTGCTGTTTGGAGAAAATCTAGCAAAGAAACTAAAGGACTTGAATGAAGAGTCAAAAAACCTGAGTGGTATGATGATGCGACCACCAATGCTGAGCAGAGCAGTGCGAAGGCAGTATCCCTACAGGCGGAATGCTGATGCTGGAGAAGGAACAAGTCGATCATTCTCGTATACATGTTGGCGTGCTGCACCGGGGATACGTGGAGGTTACAATGTGCCTACCAGAAGGGGACAACAATGGCCGGTGGCAAACCCTGAGGTAGGGGGTCCTGGTCTGGTAAGGAATATAAATGTTTCACATTCACAAATAGGGTGAAGGTTACGATTCTTCCTAAAAGAATGGCAGTTAATAACAAATGATTCATTTATTCTAAACAGCATTGTAAGATTCAAAATTGAGGTCTATCCACACTTGGATCCTCCAAGCCAGAAAAATTCAAGCTGGTCACGGATTTTCTCAAAAGAAGAGAATACATTGATCAAAGGAGAATTAGAAACTTTAACCAAAAAAGGGGGGTAATAGAGAAGTCAGTAGAACAACACCATCAATTTGTATCAAATATTTTTCCTAGAACAAAAAAGGATGGTGGATGTAGAATCATTTTGGATCTGACAAATCTTAAACTTTATGTACAATACAAACATTTCAAAATGGAAACATTTACTAATGCCATTCAGCTGATCATAAAAAATTGCTACATGGCGAGCATAGATCTGCAAGATGCATATTACTCTGTGCCAATGCATGGTAATGATCAAAGGTATTTGAAATTTAGATGGATGAGTCAGTTGTGGCAATTTAAAGCATTGCCCAATGGCCTAATTTCAGCACCAAGATTATTCACTAAATTACTCGAACCAATTTTAGCTCTTCTAAGAGCCAAGGGCCATGTACTAATGGCTTATTTGGATGATATTTTGATTGTAGGGGACACTTTGGCTGCTGCAAAATTGTCACTATCCAGGGTCAAGTTCATTTTTGAGAAAATGGGTTTCATTATTCACCTACAAAAATCAAAATTATTACCAAGCAAGAAAATTGATTACCTAGGGTTCACAATCAACTCAGAACACATGGTAATCACTTTGCCAAAAGAGAAAAGGCTGCAGTTAATTGAAGGTTGCATCAAACTCATAAACGAGGACACACCTTCAATTAGAGAAGTGGCAAGCTTGCTGGACAAATTAATTGCTGGGTTTCCAGCTGTCACGTTTGGACCATTGCATTATCAATGTTTACAGAGGGCTAAGGTACAAGCCCTAAAAATAAATATAGGGCATTTTGACAGGCCCATGAAATTAACAATTGGATCCATTACTGAAATAGAATGGTGGATTTACAATGTCTCTAATGCTTCAAGAAAGGTTCTGGTAGAAACACCTTCCGGCACTCTATCAGACTGATGCAAGTGCTCTTGGATGGGGCGCTACTAACATGATTTCAAGGTGTGGAGGTAGGTGGAATGTGAATGAAGTACCTTTGCTGGAAAATCAGGGGATCAATTACCTAGAGCTATTAGGAGCATTTCATGGCCTTAAAGCTTATTGCACTAATATGGGAAGTGTGCATGTTCAGGTACAGGTTGACAATACTACAGCTGTAGCATACATAAATTACATGGGTGGTATCAAATCAGAATCATGTGATAGATTGGCAAATGAAATTTGGATCTGGTGTATTGCCAGAAAAATTTGGCTGTCAGCAATACATTTACCAGGAAAATTTAACACGATTGCAGACAAAAGATCACGTAAATTTAATGATAATACAGAATGGATGTTAAATCAGGAAATATTTACACAAATTATAACACAATTTGGAATGCCAGAGATTGATTTGTTTGCATCAAGACTGAACCACCAATTGCCTAAGTATGTATCGTGGGAACCTGATCCTAGTGCAGTAGCGGTGGATGCTTTCTCGCTACATTGGGGTGGTAGGTTTCTATATGTTTTTCCACCATTTTGTTTAATCCACAAATGCATTCAAAAAATTAAACAAGACTCAGCCTCAGGGATTTTGGTAGTACCAGATTGGCCTACACAGCTATGGTACCCACTGGTGTTAAAAATGATCAAAAAAACCCTTATGGTTATTCCAAAGCAGATCAAACTGCTTGTACACCCTGTGACTAATGAATCACATCCTTTACATGATCGTATTGGTTTGTTGATTTGCAGATTCTAAGAAGGCCATATCTTGGAAAAGGATTATCGGACCGTACGGTGGATGTTATGACAGCAGCCTGGAGGAATAGTACCCAGAAGCAGTACATTTCCTACATAAAGAAATGGGAGGTGTTTTGTTCAGGAAAGAATATTGCATATAACACAGCAGAAATTTCAGATGTAATAGAGTTTCTTTCAACTCTACACTGTGAATTAAAATTAAGTTATAGTGCAATTAATACTGCACGCAGTGCACTCTCTGCATATTTAAGCAGTGAATCAGAACAAAATCCTTGGATCAGTAGGTTTATGAAATGAATTTTCAACTCCAATCCTCCTAGACCCAGGTATACTGAAATTTGGAATGTAAAAGATGTACTGATGCTGCTCAGAAATTGGAATCCTGTTGAAACTCTGTCATTAGCCAAAATCACTATGAAATTGGTTGCGCTCATGGCATTAGTTTCAGCTCAGAGAGTTCAAACATTACAGAAACTAAGAATTGACAGAATGAAAGTAGGGGCAAATACCGTTACATTCTATGTCTATGATTTACTGAAACAAAGTAGACCTGGGTTCACGGGATGTAAGTTGGAATTTTTTAGCATATCCTACAGATCCCCGGCTATGTGTAGTAACATATGTGAAATGTTACATAGAAAAAACAAGAATCGTAAGAGGCACAGAATTGGCGTTTTTTATTAGTCATAAAAAGCCTCATAAGAAGGTATCAACACAAACAATTTCCAGATGGTTGAAACGGGTGTTGATTTATTCAGGTATTGATACTGATAAATTAAAATCTCATTCCACCAGGGCGGCATTAACATCAGCGGCCAGGGATTCAGACGTTCCAATAGACCTTATCCTCGCGGCCGCAGGATGGGCAAGTGAACAGATGTTTCACAAGTATTACCATAAGGAGATTAAAGATCTCGGGGTGTTTGGTGATGCCGTGCTGGATACAGTATTAAATCCCACATTATAAATGGGCCTAATTTTGTTACTTTCGTTAAAATAAATAACACCTTTAACTGATTACATTTAATGTGGTTATGCATTGTTGATTGTGCTTACTCCAATAGAGTCAATCACTGCAGTGAGCACCTGGATTTAAATCCACGGTGTGAAATCACAGAGCTTTGAAATCTTCACGTAGTCACTCACGTGACTCCGAAGTAAAATAGTAAGATTAAACGAGAACTTACCAGTTTGAAGTTTGATCTGTATTTTATGAGGAGTAACGTTGAGGGATTACGTGCCCTCCGCTCCCACCCTCATAAAAGGATCAAGCTGGTAGTTCTAAGTCTTTATGCATCTTACTATCATACTTCAGTAATTATCGTCTGTGATTGTCACTCCACTGCTTCGAAAGATTGACGCGTGTGCGGCTGGACGGGGTCTTCTTCACGTAATCCCTCAACGTTACTCCTCATAAAATAAAGATCAAACTTCAAACTGGTAAGTTCTCGTTTAATCTTACTATTAATTGTCATATGCACCAGGAACAGAACAATGAAATTCTTACTTGCTGCAGCTTAACAAGCCTGTGAACACTATAACGTAGAGATAAATATATACACACCGTGTACACAATAAACAAATAATTGTAATTATAGGTAACCATAATTGTACAAAAGCAGAGTCCATAGTGCAACCAAAGACGTGGTCCATTGAAGATCATAGTTACTGAGATGAGTGTTGTGTAGTATTCAAGAGCCTGATGTTTGCTTGGAAGAAGCTGTTCTAGGTATCCGGTAGGTGGCGCGACTCACGTCGCAGCGGCCTCTGCAGTCCGTCTGTCTTTCTTTTATTTTTTTTGTCTCGTTTGAGTGTAGTGTATAGTGTTTTTTTTTGGCTGGGTATGGGTGGGGAAACTTTTAAATCTCTTCCCTGCACGGGAGACCCGACCTTTCTCTGTCGGGTCTCCGTTGTCGTTGGGGCCTAGCACCGTGGAGCGGCCTCCAACCGGAGCGACCTGGGGCTCCAGTCGCGGAGCCTGCGGACTACTCACCATCACGGAGCTGACCGAGTTCGGAGTGGGAGGAGCTGCGGTGGCGCGCGGCTGCTACCCGACCCCGGAGATTCGGAAGCTCCAGCCGCCGGCCCGGTGGACGGTAACATCGGGAGCTCGCGGGTCCCTGGTGGGAGACCGCTTTTCGGGGCTCCCGCAACGGCAACTTCTCCCGCCCGAGTTGCAGGGTTGAGGATGGCCTGGAGCGGGGTCTAACATCGCCCGGCACGGCTTTAAATGGCCGCTGGACTTGCTGGCGCTACCGGGGGCTCCAACATCAAGACCTGGAGCGCGGCCTTGCATCGCCCGGCGCGGCCTGAATGGGGGCTCCAACATCAAGAGCCTCGATCAGCTCGATGCAGCAGTTTGACTGCGGGAGAAGAATAAAGAACCGAGAACAGGGAAGAGATAAGACTTTTGCCTTCCATCACAGTGAGGAGGTGTTTGGAGATACACTGTGATGGATGTTTGTGTGGAATTGTGTTAATTGTGTGGGTTTTTTTTTGTTGCTGTTATGACTGCAAAATTTCGTTGAACCTTGGTGTTAAATGACAATAAATGGCATTCTAAATTCTAAATTCTTGAACCTGGTGGTCACAGTTTTCAGGCTCCTGTACCTTTTCCCGATGGTAGTAGTGAGATGAGAGTGTGTCCAGGATGGTGTGGGTGTTTGACGGTATTGACTGCCTTTCTGAGTCAGCGCCTTCCGTAGATCCATTCGATGGTGGGGAGATCAGTTCCTGTGATGGATCAGGCAGTGTCTAGCACTCTCTGTAATCTCTTTCATTCCTTGGGAGTCGAGTTATCAAACTAGGCCCTGATGCAACCAGTCAGTAAGCTACCATTTTAGCTGAAGTGGGAGATGGGCGGCACAGTGGCGCAGCGGTAGAGTTGCTGCCTTACAGCGCCAGAGACCCTGGATCGATCCTGACTATGGGTGCTGTCTATATGGAGTTTGTACGTTCTCCCTGTGGCCTCGTGAGTTTTCTCCGGGTGCTCCGGTTTCCTCCCATACTCCAAAGACGTGCGGGTTTGTACATACATTAGCTTCTGTAAATTGGCCCTAGTGTGCAGGATAGAACTAGTGTACGGGTGATAGTTGGTCGGCGCGGGCTCGGTGAGCCGAAAGCCCTGTTTCCACACTCTTTCTCTGAGCGAAACTCTTACGTTCTAATATCAAATACACAGAAACAGAAAAATATAAATGCCCAGAGAGACCACATGACACCACTCAATATACCCCCTGATAAAACACAGAGACCACAATTTCACCAAGTTTGTCACAGAGCTCCTCAGGTAAGGTGTATTCAAGAGAGTCAGTAAAAAGTACAGCAGTTTGCTATTAATTCGATAACTTATTCTGATAGGGAAAAATGTTTAGAGCAACAGCATCATGATTTTTACAAAGTTAATTTATTTTGTGAAGACTTTTTAAAAATCTTGACATGAGCTTGGAAAAAATGAGCTAATTTCATTGCTTTTCTGTTCACAGTTGGACACTAGTACACTCATGTGGAGTGCAGGTTTAATGAGATTAATTACAAACATCTGAGCCATGGAGGTGAGGACAGAGCTTCAGTTAATTCTTAACTGAAATATTATGTGAGCTTCCCATGTTCTGATGGTTTCAACAGTTCTAAGTCTCTTGTTGTGAAGAGAAATGTGTCTATCACATAATAGTCTTGTAGAAAACAGGAATATGCAGTCAGTATTTTGAGATGCTGGGATTTCTAAAGTTTTAAAATGTAACCTTCCACTACAAGCTATTGTTTGGCACTTCAAAAACAAAAGGAATATTTTCATTGCATTTCTATATCCCCCAGACATTCCAAAGTACTATACAACTAATTAAATACTTGTGAAGTACATTGGGAAAGGTTTATTCGAATATGGGTCAAATGCAGGCAAGCTAATGAAATACTTGTTCAGGTACAAGGATACAGAAGGTTTACAGGAATATGGGTCAACTGTGGGCAGGTAGGATTAGCTGAGATGGGGCATTTTGGATGGCATGGGCGACTTGGGCTGAAGGGCCTGCATTCATACTGTATGACTGTGACTCCACGTGTAACCACAGAAGTTTTCTTGAACAAATCTACATTAACAAGAAGGTTAAGTAAGAATACAGCAGGATAAAAGTTGTACATAACTTGTGGAGTTGGGTGAAATGGGCAGAATGATATTGCTCAGAGAGTCAGAATTGATCGTCAGAATTCCAGTTATTAGATGGGCAAATAACAAATGTGACTGAGTTGGTTAGAAACCCTTGTCTTTCAGGCTCTCCCTGACCAAGAACACTCATTGTGTTCCATTTGACTGTGGAGCAAACCTTCAGCCAACTATAGCTTCCTTCTCCCAATCTGCAACATCGCACGTCGATGCACCAGCCTCAGTTCAATTGCTGCAGGAATCGCCTGGCCTGTCTTATCCAGTTGTCTCCTGGCTGGCCTTCCATCATCTGACCTCATGTACTTCATCTGCTTCCCATCTCACCAAGTACCTGCTGACTCAAATTGGTTCCAATTTCAGGTAACCCCAGTATGTTGACAAATATTTTCTTGAACTTCAACAAGTATAAGGTAGAGAGCACTAGTTGTATCATGGCCTGGTTCGGCAACTCAAACACCCAAGAACAAAGGAGATTACAAAAAGTGGTGGATACTGCCCAGTCTGTCATAGATTGATCAATAACGACCTCCCCGCCATCGAAGGGATCTATAGGAGGTGCTGCCTCAAAAAGGCAGCCAGCATCATCATGGACCCACATCAGCCAGGCCACGCTCTCATTTCACTCCATCAGGAAGAAGGTACAGGAGTCTAAAAATTATGACCTCCAGGTTCAGGAACAGCTTCTTCCCAATAACCATCAGGGTCTTGAACACAACAAATACCAACTAAACTACGAACGGTCTTGGTTGCACTAGCAATTTCAGGGTTTTGTTTTGCACTAATATTGTTACTTTTTCATGTATAAAACTTTTTGATTTATTGCATCTGTTATGCTGCTGCAAGCGAGAATTTCATTACTCTGTTTTTGGTACATATGACAATTAAACACTTGAATCTTGACCAAAATCCCAAATATTTATTGAGCAGTTGATATACGACAGGATCTTAATTACGGGTGTGTGCATTCTAATGTCCAACAATTGAATTGAAAAGGGTGCAGTAGAGTTTCATAAGGATGTTACCTGGACTTGCAGGCTTGATTATAGGAAGAAGGTTCAATAGGCTGGGATTGAATTCTTTGGAGTGTGGGACGCTGAGGGACCTTATTGATGTGTACAAAATCGTGAGGGGCATTGATAAAGTGAATTCGCTTGTAGATAAAAATACTGGAGAAACTCAGCGGGTGAGTCAGCATCCATGGAGCGAAGGAATAGGTGACGTTTTGGGTCGAGACCCTTCTTCAGACTGAAGAAGGGTCTCAACCCGAAACGTCACCTGTTCCTTCCATTTTTATCTACCTTCCAGCATCAACATTTCCTTCTTAAACAAGTGAATTCACTTAGTCTTTTTCCCAGGATAGAGGATTATAAAACTGGAGGGCTTAAAGTGAGAGGGGAGAGATTTACCAGGGACCTCGGAGGCAACATTTTTTACTCGAGGTAGTCCATATCTGGAATGAACTGTCACAGGAAGTTATTGAAATGGAAACAATTACGACATTCAAAAGACATTGAACAGTTATGGATTATAGGAATGGATTAAAGGGATAATGGCCACATTCAGTCAAATGGGACTTGCCCAATATGTTAACTTGGGTCAGCATTGACAAGGTGTGTTGAAAGGCTTGTTTCCATTCTGTACAGTTCTATGACTCATTGACTAGGAAAGAACACATTGCATTAAATTTCACTTATAATTTAATCAATCATATTACATTCTGTTCTCAAAGATGAATGAATGAAAGGTATTTCAAAGGATAGAAAGTGTTATTCATATTTAAATTGAGTCCCAGCATAAGACAAAGTTGTGTGAATTCCATTTCTTCGTGGGTGGTGGTGCCAAATTATTCATATGTAGAGAGCAAATATTTTCTAAATCAGTTTATTTGATTTAGTTTCACGGTAGCTGATCATAAAGCAGCCTTATTAGCCACTGTGGGAAATGATATGGCTTGGACAAGCCAATCTTCCAGCTATGTTTGGCAATGACTAGTCATAGTCACAGACTCCATTGAATCATACACCAAGGGAACTGGTTCTTTGGCTCAACTCATCCATGCCGACCATGTAAGCTAGTCTCATTTGCCCTTGTTTGGCCCATATCCCTCTAAACCTTTCCTGTCCATGTTCTCATCCAAGTGTCTTTTATATGAAGTTATGGCACCTGCCTCAGCGACCTCTTCTGGCAGCTCAATTTATATACCCGTTACTCTGTGTATGAAAAAGTTGTCCCAAAGTTCCCATTAAATCTTTCCCCTCTCACTTCAAACCTGTCCTCAAGGTTCTTGATTCGCCTAACCTGGGAAAAGAAGCTATGCCTTCACTCTGTACATTCCCTCATGATTATATTCACCTCTATAACATCGGCCCAAGCCTCTTGTGCTCCAATGTGCCTAGACTAGAGTTATAGTCAAAGAGTCATACAGTGTTAAAACAGACCCTTCAGCCCAACATGTCCCATCGACATTAGTCCCACCTCCCTGCATTTGGTCCATATCCCTCTAAACCTATCCTATCGATGTACCTGTTTACATGTTTCTTAAATGTTGCAATAGTACCTACCTCAACTACCTCTTCCAGCAGCGCTTTCCATACACCCACCGCCCTTTTTGTGAAAAAGTTAGTGTATTTCTTATTAGTCCTTATTAATCCATGCCATTTATAACCTTCACTGCACAAATGTGCATGCCATCCTTTTAAGAGCACTACGGGGGGGAGGGGGGGATGTCCCCCCTCCTATTGGCATGGAGCTTTTGCATTTTTCAGCTTGAATTTGTGCAATCTGGTACATACTGTAGCGAGTCTTTTAACTTACACTTGAATGCAATATTTATGCTTTAAATTGGATTAGCTATGAATAAGGTTAGATTACATTCCACAGTAGAACCAGGTTCTGATCCACAGGTGCAGCATATGAATGATCTTAGTATATTAATGTATGGAAATCAGATTATAAGCAAACACTTGGCCCATATTGACCAACCTGGGTCTCACTGCACACCTGGTACTACTCCTGACCCTGACTCCAGTTGCATACCTTCTCTCATTCCTGACCCTGAGTCCAGCCTTACACCTGGCCCCCTATTCTACCCTGATCATAGCTGCTTACCTACTTAGGTTCCCAGTGCTGAACACTCCCATTGTCCCAGCTTTGACTGCACACCTAGTCCTATTCCAGACCTTGACTCTGGATGCACACTTGGCCTTGCTCCTAGCCCCTCTGCACTAACAATATATCTGACCCACACATAAAGCCCCATATCTGACCCCCTGGACTTAACCTATGACGTTCAAGTCCATAGGTGCTTATCTAATGCGGTAATCTTTTATGGGGCACTTCACAGACCAAATTTTGTATTACAAAATTTGCTACACCCATTGGCTTCCTTGTTATCTAACATGCTAGATACTTTGTCAAAGAAGTCATCAATTGGTTGAACACAATTTCTCATCCATAAAATTATACTCACTCAGCTGTATGTATTCTTTTACCATATCCTTCATTTTCCTAACAAAATGTCCTGAAGTCATTTTCACCCCCAATATTTTCAGTATTTTACTGTCTTCCTCGCAGCTGGGACTTTTCCGAAATGCATAGTCCAATAACTATATATTTAAGCAATATTATTCTATTAAATGTGATCTTGAGAGTACATAATATTTTCTGTGGTATTCATAACACAACAATGATTTAAAAAAATATATATTTGTTTTGATTGCACCTACCAACATGCATACATTATTATATTCCAGTTAATATGTACCTAGGGCAAATTTTTGTTCCAATGCTCCCCATTCCCAATTACTTTTACATTGAAGTGATTGAACTCCAAGCGAAGTTTAAATGGCATCAGAAAAATAAAATCTCCGGAATGGATGATATTGATTACGTGGTTGGTTGGAGTCAGTATCAGCACAATTACTATATTAAACTTTGAATCTTCAGATGTCCTGGTTCAAGCTAAAACTAAGGACAAATAATAACCTCCTCATACATTCCCCTGCAAGTATCTTTGTCACTTCATTAAAATATGCCCCTTCTTTGAACAGGCTCTTAAACATCGCATCTGAATCAGTTTCCATCTGATTACACTCCTTGAGGATGTTCATCTACGTGTTCAATTAATAAAACAACGAGATTGGGGACATATCTATTCAACCTGTCAAAGGAATTTTGGGAGGGGAGGGGTTTAGAAATAGTCAGTGAGGTAAATAAACATAATAGTTGAGTGGCAAATGACAATAGTCCTATCTTCCCTATATTTAACTGAAGGAAATAATGGGTTATCGGGGCTGTATGTTGTGACAGACAGCCTGACACCTTGCATGTCTTTTTAATATTACACTTATCCCGTCCCCCTGGATATTACGGATTAATAAATTAAGGTTTTGTCAACTAATTACAAATCAGGCTAATTACAAATCAATAGCATTAGCCAACTCCGAAACTCGAAGCGCTGAGCATTGGGATCCAGACATCATGGACAACTGGCCTCAGTTCCCCGCTCACATCTGGCAGTGCTCTCTGTCTGAACCAGGGGCCACGGAGCGTTTTTGAAAGTGGGGAGGCTGAGCGATCACTGATCACTGGCCTTGGGGGAACCCGGCGAGGGAATGGAGCAACCGAGCGGGGGGAGGGTGTGGGAGGGGGTTTCCCCTCCTCCCTTGGTAGGGACTTTTTGAAATTTGATGTATTAAAATCATGTTTTAGTGCATTGTGGAAGTATGATTTCAATGTTTTTTGTATGAAGCATTTTTAAGAAGTAACTTTTTAAGGGGTAACTTTTTCTACACAAAGGGTGATGGGTGTATGGAACAAGCTGCCAGAGGAGGTAGTTGAGGCAGGGACTATCCCAACATTTAAGAATCAGTTAGACTGATACATGGATAGGACAGGTTTGGAGGGATATGGACCAAAAGCAGGTAGTGTAGCTGGGACAAGTTGGCGGATGTGGGCAAGTTGCGCCGAAGGGCCTGTTTTCACACTGTATCTCTCTGTGACTACATTATAACTCCACCATGCATGAATGCTTCAAAATAAAGTGGTCGAGTTTTATTGCCATATACTCGCATAGAAACATAGAAAATAGGTGCAGGAATAGGCCATTCGGCCCTTCGAGCAGGCACTGCCATTCAATATGATCATGGCTGTTCATCTAAAATCAGTACCTCTTTCCTGTTTTTCCCCTAATCCCTTGATTTCGCTAGCCCCAAGAACTAAATGTAACTCTCTCTTGAAAACATCCAGTGAATTGGCCTCCACTGCCTTTTGTGGCAGAGAATTCCACAGATTCACAACTCTCTGCGTGAAGAAAGTTTGTCCTCATCTCAGTCCTAACTGGCCTACCCTTTATTCTTAAACTGTGACCCCTGGTTCTGAACTCCCCCAACATTGGGAACATTTTTCATGCAGTTACATTAAGTGAAAATCTAGCAGGCAAGCAGGATGCTTTCTCCAACCACCCCCATTTGATGGCCACTATCTTCCACCGTTTCCACCCAATGCTTGGTACTTACTTCCAGCAGCCACTGGTTGTCCCCCAGGATGCACCGAGCCGTAGCCTGATCCATGCCGGTCACCTAGGCGAATTTGGCACAGAGACTCTTACGGCAGCGGCGCAACGCTTCCGACGCCTCCAACGGCCCGGGACTCTTGCACTCAAGCTGGTCCATGGCCGGAGCTGCAACGAGCGACTCGCCAGCCCGGCAAACCCTCACCCGCCCGGCAAACACCCGTCAGCCCGGCAAACACTCCCCAGCCCCGGATCCCCGTCCGCATCTGTCCCTGCCGCTGCTTCTGCTTCCATCCCTCCCTCAGCCCCGGCTCTCCAGCACTGACCTCTGAGGCACAACATTAGTTCCAAGCCTCCTGTCCAAAAAGCTACCTTCCACCATCTTGGTGCTGGCATGCCTTCTACCTGCTGGGCCCAGGACAGCTCATCCAATGTGATATCAGGAATTTGAAGTTGCTAACTCTCTCCACTGCCGACCCACCAATGAAAACTGTTGCGTGGTCTTCTGACTTCTCTTTCCGATTGTGAATGATTACTTCCTTGGTTTTGTTGATGTTGAGTGGGAGCTTGGTGTTGCGGCACCACCCAACCAGCTGTTTAACTGTGTGGGTTTGTTTCTGTGCTGTGCGGCACTGTAACTCTCTAACATCTGGGAAATATCCACACAAAGTCGTTATGGGATCATCAGCAGCACCATCAGCCTCTCGAGGAACGGAGGGATGAAGAGTAAACTCAACCCTGCCAATGGCTTTGTTCTTATGACCACAGATAAGAAAGTAGATGGTATTAGATATATCTGCAATCTACCACCCACTCTGTGCACAAGGAAGTGGTGTGTACTCGAGAGTGGATTATCTGCATTCATGTAGAACCCATTTGATGATGCTGATATATCTGAGCTTCCAGTCCTGGGTTGCAGCTTCAAAGCATCCACTCCCCAAACCTGCGTATTGCTAAGAATTCACTGAAATGTCACCAAAGTGGTGGGGGTCACAGCATGGTCCAGGAATGAACATGAACCAAGCTGATGAGGAACAGTTTCCAACAGATACTTGGAAAATTACAGACCCTATTTTACAGCACAGTGAGCTAGCTATTTTACAGCTAGTGGGTGGTCTCGTCAGCTTGCCAAAGGTTTGTCGGCTCTGTATCTGTTCACAAGTCCCGCAGAGAGTGTACACTGCACTTGTTCTGGTCTGCTGGACTGAGGAGTACAACCTTGTATGCCTGACTGTGCCTTAGTTTTAAAAAAGATGCACATAGAGCCATAGAATCACACAGCAGGGAAACATGACCTTCAACCCAACTCATCCATCCCAACCAAGATGCCCATCTAAGCTATTCCCATTTGTCTGCATTTAGTCCATATACTTCTAAACCATTCCAATTCATGTACTTGTCCAAGTGTCTTTTAAATTATGTTCCTCAGGCAGCTCATTCCATATGCCCACCACCCTCTGTGTGGAAAAAGTTGTCGCTCAGGTTCCGATAAAATTTTACCTTTCTCACCTTAAACCTATGCCATCTAGTTCTTGATTTCCTCTAACCTCGGAAAAAGACTGCATTCACCTTATCTATTCCCTCTTGATTTTATATCCTTCAATAAGATCACCTTTCAGCCTCCTGCGATCCAAGGAATAAAGTTCTAGCCTGCCCAATCTATCCCTATAGCTCAGGCCCTTGAGTTCTATGAACATAAGACGGACCTTTAAAAAAAGAGAATTAAGACAAAAGAAAGAAAAGCAGGTGAATGTGATCTTAATTTATAATTAATATAATTTATGAAACTGAATGGATTGCAGGCTTAATTGTCTAATAATGTACATAGATTGAGAAGTAACCTCAGGGAGTCTTGCCGACAGAACTCGAGTCAGATATAACACCGTGACTCATAAACAAAGTATTCTGCCAATTGACTGCAGTTCTTAAAGTCCATGAGGAGCACACACACACACATACAATCTCTTTCAAGTCAGAGTTAGGGAGGGAAAAGTTTCTTATCATGTTTGTTTGTAGCACAGCTCAATATATAAACATTAGAAATTCACAGAGTTGAAGAAGGTTGATTTCGAACAACCTTATCAAATTAATTCAAGTACTAAAATTACAGCTCCCTCATAAAAGTTTTGCAACTGAAGATGTTTATGACTTTGATCATTAATCCCTTGAGTTAGTAGATTCATCTTGGAATACCTTCCTTTATCGGGGCTTGCAAGGGCAGAGTTAACATTCTGGGATCTTTGTACGTATCAGGGTTTTAGCTTTGTACTCCAGCTCCCTACGGACTCCAAATTCCCCACGTTCATTCTCCTGAAATGAAGAGGTAGTTGCCTATTTCTAAAATATCACTGAGGGAATTGTAAACTTTCTGCTCAAAATAGCGAATTTGAAGCGATTTCAAAAGTCTCAAACCAAACTTCAAGTGCCTCCATCCACATGTGTAACTTGAACAAAGGTAGGAGACGGGATTGGCAACCAAAGTGCTTCAAGGAGGCACTGAGGCCAGTTTAGTTTAGTTTAGAGATAAGGTGTGGAAAGAGGCCATTCGGCCCAACGAGTCCGCGCCGACCAGTGATCCTTGCACACTAACACC
The DNA here is from genome assembly GCA_038087875.1 of Malacoraja senta. Classification (NCBI taxonomy): domain Eukaryota; kingdom Metazoa; phylum Chordata; class Chondrichthyes; order Rajiformes; family Rajidae; genus Malacoraja; species Malacoraja senta. The sequence continues at coordinate 39,365 of JAXLNO010002197.1, read as the reverse complement.
ATCCTACACACACTAGGGACAATTTACAAATTTACCAAGTCAATTCACCTCCAAACCTGTACGGCCTTGGAGTGTGGAAGGAAACCGGAGCCCCCGGGCAAAACCCGCGCAGGTCACGGGGAGAGCATACAAACCCCGTACAGACAAGCATCCATAGTCAGGATTGCACCCGGGTCTCTGGCACTGCAAGGCAGCAACTCTAACGCTGTGCCACCATGCCGCCCAGTTAAATATCACAATGACATTACGTGTCTCACCTCTAGGTTATACCTTCCAGGGCTGAGTAATCAGGATAAACTAAAGGGAGGCAAAGCCTACCGCAGTGCAAGCTCCATCAGACAGGTGGACAGTCTTTCACTCACAGTAGGGGGATCAAGAGCTGGACAGCATAGGTTTAAGGTGAGAGGGGAAAGATTTAATAGGAACATGTGGGGTAACCTATAAACTGAGCTGACAGAGGAAGTTGAGGCAAGTACAGTAACAGCATTTAAAATACATTTGGACAGTTACAAGGATAGGAAAGATTTAGAGGGATATGGGCCAAATGGAACCAGCTTAGATGAAATATTTTGGTCGGCATGGATGAGTTGGGCTGAAGGGCCTGTTTCCGTGCTGTATGACTATATAACATTTAAAATATGTTTGGTTTCTTTCTGATGCTGTGCCCCTGCTATATGATAAAGTAGTCATAATTAGAACTTATTGTCTCATTAAATTTGCCATCTGTAAGGTGAGTGCATTCTTTTTAAACAAATGCACACACAAGCTCCAGCTGACAGGAATATTCTTGCAGAGCTGTTACCACTGCAACTCCAGCAGTCGTGAGGAAAAGATACAGATGAAGGAACAAAGGAAAAAAATGATTCCTTCTGCCTATCCTTCCAAGTTTTACTATGTTCATCACTGTCAGTCTCAGTGCAGCCAAGCAAATGTACTGGAACAAACAGTGGGGAGTAATTGACCCAAATTATAGGCTTGCTTTGTTTTTTGATTCTTTTTGATGGTTATTTATCAATAAATCTATTTCCTTGAGTTACAGTAGACAGAAATCTGGCTAAAGTACAACATCTTATTTTTGGCTTTCTATATTAGTTGTTCAATATTACATTGATGCAATCACAGAGAAAGCATATCAATGTCTCTGCTTCCTTAGAAGATTGAGTAGATTCAGCATGTCACCGAATACTCCATTGAACTTCTGCAGGTATACGGTAGAGAGCATATTGAATGCCTAGGTACTAAGGAGATTATATATACTGCTGGTACATCATGGGTAAGAAGAAACTGCAGATGCTGGTTTACACCAAAGATAGACACAAAAAGCTGGAGTAACTCACTGGGACAGGCAGCATCTCTGGAGAGAACGAATGGGTGGTGTTTCAGGTCGAGACCCTTCTTCAGACTTAATGGGTGACGTTTCGGGTGGAGACCCTTCTTCAGTACGTCATGGGTACTGACCTCCCCATCTTCGAAGGGAGGTGCTGCACAAAAAGGCAATATCATCAAAGACCCGCATCACCCAGGCCATGCCCTCATCTCACTACCACCATCGGGAAGCAGATAGCCTGAACACCGTGACTTCCAAGTTCAAGAACAGCTTCTTCCCAGCACCATCAGGCTGTTGAATACTGCACGACACTAACTTCAGCCTTCTATGGACAGTATCTTTGGTTGCATTACAGACTTCACTATTTGCACTATTATGATTACCTAGTATTATGGTTATTCATTTATTATATTATTGATATGATCTGTATATGATGTATTTAATTGCATTAATCGACATGTAATGTTACAGCAATAGTTCTGCTACGGAACAACCAGGACACACTCAATGGCTATTTTACTTTGCAAAATGCACATTTAACGAATATTATGGATATTTCAGGATAAATATTGAACATACATTCTAATGAGAAAGAAACATTTTTTTAGAGGAAGGCACTCAGTGATGCTTGTGACATTTGATATCAACACAAAGGCAAGTAAATAAGTAAGTAGCAAAGAAGAAATAAAGAGACAACAAGATCTATCATAGTCGGCGTGGAAGATTGCAACCTTCACATGGTTTCGACTAATGCAATCAACTCGACGTGCACAAACAGAAGATCAAATAGAACAAGTTGTCCTACAACTTTAGGCTGTGCTTGCCACACGAAAGAAGATCATAGAGTCATACTGTACAGAAACGTGAACTCTCTGCCCACCTCATTCATGCTAACCATGATGCCTTTGCCAATCCCATTTGTCTGCACTTATGCTGTATCCCTCTGCCCCTTTTCTTTCTGTACTTGTCCAAATGCCTTTTAAACATTGTAATTGTATCTGCCTCCACTACCTCCTCTGGTAACTCATTCCAGATATTCAAGAGTCAAGGTGTTTAATTGTTATTGTAATATTTTTTGCACTCTCTCCATTGTTCGACCAGGCTAAGTTTGTATCAGTTGGAGCTCAGGAAAATTACTCTATTAAAATATGAGGAGTTGATATCCTCACTTCTGTTTTAAACACATTTTGTCCTCACTGCTTGCCTAATCCTCCAACGTACCAATTTACCCATGGTGGTCTCTGAGCTTGCCCCTCCTGATTCTCTCCTGCCATGTAGCTGCCTCCTATCACCCATTTCACTGCTAATTGGATGTTTCTAGATTAATGATATCCAGAAGTTAAATTAAACCAGACCTCAAATTGACAACACCTTAAGAAGGTGGGCCTCAGCTGCCCAGCCAGTCTGAGGACAGCTTCCAATGATGTTAAATCCCACGCTTTCCCTAGAATCACCTGCCATTGAGAATTTCCAATTTATGAACATGCAAGTTGGTGAGGCCACACCTGGAGTACTGTGTTCAATTTTGGTCACCCTGCTATAGGAAAGATGCCATTAAGCTGGAAATAGTGCAGAGATTTATGAGGATTTTGCAATGTCGAGAGCCTGAGCTGTCGGGATAGGTTGGGTAGGTTAAAACATTATTTCTTGGCAGAAGGCTGATGGGAAGATCTTATAAAGGTGTATAAAATCATGAGGGGGATAGATAATGTAAATGCACAGAATCTTTTAACCTTGGCAGTGGAATCAAGAATTAGAGGGTATAGGTTTAAGGTGAGAGGGACATGATGTAATAGGAACCTGGGCAACAAAGGGTGGTGGGTATATTGATCGAGCTGCCTGAAGAGGTAGTTGAGGTGGATGCAATAATTACATTTAAAAGATATGTGAACAGGTTCATGCATGGAAAGGTCACGAGGGATATGAGCCAAATGCGCAAAAGCAGGACTAGCTTATTTGGGGCATTTTTGTCACCATGGATGGATTAGGACAAGGGGCTTGTTTCTATGTTGTATGTTTTTATGATTCTATGCCCTGGGTAAAGTAACTGCAGGTCAACTGACTGGGGCAACACAGGAGAAGTGGATGAGGTTGAAATGGAGGCACCACCTAGATGGACAAATGGACTATTTCAGTGCCCTGTGATCTTATAAAATCCAATGTACTCTTTGACAGTTATATTATAATGCAAATGCTCTTTTCATAAATGCACTCGTATAAATCATCCTTAAAAAATGTAAGGGCTTGATTTTGGTACAGAACAAATAATCTATGTTTGACTTCCAAGATTTGAATTTCACTGTGATCATCCCAAAGTTGTCATGGCAACCACCTGACCCAGTCAAATTGCACTTGTAAACAGTTCTGTCGATTTGTATGCCCTGAAATAATCTCATGACCTCTTAAATCATCCAAGTGACTGTTATGTACCAAGTGTAACTGAGTAAGTTTGCCTAGAAATATAAGGTATTAATGCAGTGCCTGACCCGCTGCTGCTCCTAAACAGGTTGTAAATCCCTGCCAAGTTAGAAATCCCAGGTTATAGATTAAAAAATGGCGCCAAAGGATGGCGCCTCTTGCATGCGGGCTCAATAGACTATTTCTGTACATTTGCTAATTGAGGAACAGGGAACAGTAAGAAAAATAATTTCACTGTGTTAGCACTTCGCACCCATGACAATAAAAACACCATTGAACCACCACCACCACCACCACCATTGCCGCAACTGGGGTTTAACTGGGGGAGATACATGAGGCTCGAATGGTACAAAACAATAATAAAACTAAATAACAGGGAGAGGATAAAATATTGTTGATTTCCTCCATATTGCAACTATACTTTGTTGCTGTAGCAGAATAAACTATCACTTTTATACATTCCCAACTTAATTTTCAATCTTATATTTCCCTGAGCTATAGGGAAAGGTTGGGCAGTTTATGACTTTATTCCTTGAAGTGCAGGAGGCTGAGGGGTAATCTTGTAAAGTCGTAGCAAATCATGGGGGGAATATTTAGGGTGAATGCAGAGAGCCATTTACCCAGAATAGGTGAATCAAGAACGAGAGGTCAGAGGTTTAAGGTGAGAGGGGAAAGATTTAATAGGATCCTGAGAGACAACTTTTTAACGTAGAGTCTTACTGGTATATGGAACAAGCTGCCAGAAGAGGTAATTGAGGCGGGTACTACAACAACTTTTAAAAGACATTTGGACAGGTAGATGAATAGAAAAGGTTAAAAGGGATATACGATAGGATAAATCTTATTTCATTCCAGGAAGGAAATTGGTCTGCCGACAGTCACAACACACAAGGTACACAAAAACTTGAAATTAAAAGTGAAGACAAAGAGAAAAAGACAAGCAACTGTTAGCTGGCTACCGTGTGCACAGCGCCTTCACCGGAACAAATGAACAAACAAATAAACAAACAGACATCCCCTGGGCAGAGGATTCTAAACTAGAGGGCCCCTCCCCCTCCCCCACACCGGGTCCCCCTTTGTTCTCCCACCGTCCCTCTTGCAGTCCCCCCACGTCGGGTTCCCATTGTTCTTCACGGCGGCTCCCCTCGCCGGGTCCCCGACCCCCTCACGCTCATCGACCGTGAGGCCCCACTTCCACCGAGGCTCCCGTTGCTGCCGATGCTCCCACTGCCAAGGGTCCCGCTGCCGCCGCCGAGGCTCCCATCGCTGCCACCTCTGAGGCTCCTTTGGGCCAGACAGGCCTCGCCGCCTGGCTTCACTGCAGTCCGCTGGGAGGCGCATTCCGGTCGTCGGTCGTCGTTCTGGTCGGTGGCGGTGTTGTTTGGCTCCACGGGTCTCCCCGGGACACTCCCGCCATGCGTGCAGCTCCCCGGAACACTCATGCTGCGCTCGAGGCTCCCTGGATATGGGCCAAATGCAGGCAAATGGTACCAGCTTAGATGAGGCATCTCGGTCAGCATAGGTAGTTTGGGCTGATGGGCCTGTTTCTGTGCTGTAAGAATATGTTTTCATTTAAAAAGTTAATTATTCTTTTTGCATTGTTGATTCATTTATCGAACTAGTAATGACAAAAAGTTGTAACTGAAATATATGAACACGTAGATACAAAAACTTGCAGATGCTGGAATCTTGAACAAAAAGCACAAAGAGGAACCTACTGGGTCAGGCAGTATTTGCAGAGGGAATGGACAGATGCCGTTTTGGGTCGAAACCCTTTCAGAACATGTGTTTTATTATCTTGTGTTCAACTATTACATTGCTGATTACTAAAACTGATCGATCAGCAGCATGACTGAGGTTCCCGGTACAAGAGTGATCGCCACCACTCCACTCTTTCCCAAGGAGAGAGGATACTTAGCAGTAGATTTCGTTTAGTTTAGAGAAACAGCGCGGAAATAGGCCCTTCGTCCCACCAAGTCCACACCGACCAGTGATCCCCGCACATTAACACTATCTGCACACACTGGGGACAATTTTACATTTATACCGAGCCAATTAACCTACAAACCTATACGTCTTTGGAGTGTTGGAGGAAACCGAAGATCTCGGAGAAAACCCACGTGGTCACGAGGAGAACGTACAAACTCCGTACAGACAAGCACCCGTAGTCAGGATCTAACCCGGGTCTTCGATGCTGTAAGGCAGCAACTCTACTGCTGCACCACCGTGCTGGCCATTTAGATGATTGCCTTAATCCAACAAAATGTTAAGCTGCTGACATCTGCATACAATAGCGAACAAATCAAATAGTTTGGTCTTTGGCTCGGATGCTAAAATGTTCTGACAAATACCAACATTATTTTTCCAAAATATACAGGAAAAGGATCTGCATTTCGAACTTGGCATCAATTTTATGTGTTTGTCTGCATTCACCTGAAATAACATTAGATGCAGCCAGTGGCTGAAAACAAAGCAGAGCCTGACTTCAGACATCCTCCCACCGTGCCATTGTACAAACCAACACATTTGTTTTAGTTATCATGGCAGCAATTGCAATCAACAACTCTCTGGAGAAAAGGGCCCCTCTATTTGCTCCATTCATGAAGAGAAAGGCAGTGGGGGGTGGAGAGAGGAAGATTTCAGGATGGGAATCTCAACGGTTCGGCCTTTATGGAGGTCATGTTGATATTAAATGCAAGACATTGTTTCAGTCACAGTCATAGACAGGTAATGGAGCTGTACAGCATGTAAACTGGCCCTTCACCCCCACCTTGTCCATGCCGACCAAGTTGGCATACTGGCTATTCAAATTTGCATGCATTTGACCTACATCCTTCTAAATGCTGCCGATCCATATATCTGTGCAAATGTTTTAAGAAGTTTTAATTGTATCTGTTTCAATAACTTCCTCCAGATACAGACTAGCATCTGAGTTTAAAAAGTTGCCCCCGAGGACCCTCTTAAATCTCTCCCATCTCCCATTCAGCCCATGTCTTCTAGTTTTTGAATCCTTTACCCTGGGAAAAAGACTGAGCGTTCACTTTATCCATGACACTTGTGATCTTGTGCACCTCAATAGGTCACCCCTCAGCCTTCTACGCTCCAAAGAACAAAGTCCCAGACTATCCAACCTCTCCCTGCAACTCAAACTCTCAAGCCCAGACTTCCAGACTGGCTGCTGGATTTCTGGCCCGAATTTTAACTTTTAACCCTGAATGGGGTTTGACACTTAAATGCTGCAGCAAGGAAGAATTTAATTGTTGCATTGCCAGTACACATGATAAGTAAACATTCTTGACTGTTGGCTCTTGGCATCGATCCACTTTATCACTGTGAAGACAAGCCTACCAAGCGTAGGCTAGGCGATCGCTTCGCCCAACACCTCCGCTCAGTTCGCAATAACCAACCTGATCTCCCAGTGGCTCAGCACTTCAACTCCCCCTTCCATTCCGAATCCGACCTTTCCCTACTTTCTCCTCCCCTTCTCAACTCTCCCTCTGCCCACTGGCTCCTCCTCTTCCTTTCTTCTTCCTGCCCCCCCCCCCCCCACCCTCACATCAGTCTGAAGAAGGGTTTCGACCCGAAACGTTGCCTATTTCCTTTGTTCCATAGATGCTGCCTCACCCACTGAGTTTCTCCAGCATTTTTCTCTACCCCCATTTCTTACTAGGGACACACACCATTGTGTTCCAATTGTTTAATAGACCCAGTGCAGATTTCCAGCTCCAGACTGTGCATCCAGAACTAGTGCAACTACCCAGGAAAATGGCTCACCCCCGCCTTCACAAGAGCAACTAGGTGTGGACAGTTATGCTGGTTATGCTGGTTATGCCAGAAGTGCACAATCTGTGGAATAATAACTAAATATAACACCTTAAAGCACTTCATACCTGTTACAGTTACAGCATTTATATGGTAAACTAGTTTAGTTTAGAAACACATAAAATTATAAAAGGACTGGACAGGTGAGGCAGAGCCTCACCTGTCATACTCCCAATGAAAATAGCTGTTAAGAAAAGTAAAGAAAAATAATAATAAAATAAAATAGATATAAAGATTTTTCCACTGATCTGTGTTCTAAATATCATTTCTATATGAATCGAATCATTTTTTATAGTAAAAATCGCAAAATCTTTGGAGCTCCGCTACAAATACATGGAGAGATGAGAGGTGAGGCAGCGACGAGCAGAGCCTCCCCTCTGATTGCACAACCCCTTAGAAACTGAATGGAGCGCTGGCAATAAGCGTGTGCCTGTTTCCATCTCTATGTATGTCATCAAAGTAATGTGTATAAACCCCTTCATTACATTCCATGACCTTCCATAGTCCAGGTAACTTATTTCACATATAAAGATATTAAATTTAGGCTCGCTGGTCTCATCATAAAACTGCATTGAAAAAGCTCCAGGGGAGGCAGCGATCACATCTGCCTCACAAGGGGGCGTGTCTTGAGCCCAGTGAAGGAAGAGCGAGCGTCAATTGCGTAGGCTCAGCCCACGTAATTGACGCTAGCTTCAGTAGCGGCAGCGCTGACGAACGATCATGGAGCAGAACAAGATACGCCACTTGGGAAGGTAGGCTTTGTCGGTACATTAGAAAGTTATTAGATTTTTTAAAAATAGGTCTATACTTATCACAATAATAAAGTCATCAATTTTTGTACTTTTGTACATTTTTGTTTAGTTCATGTAAGGCAGGAGTCTCCAAAATATGGACACACCAGGCCCACCACCTGATTTTTCAAACTCAGACTCGAGTCGGGGAGCGCGGTGGCCCAGGGCTGCTCTTAGTGTTGTTACCGGTTAGATCCCTCGAATTGTCAGAGCCGAGACATCACTGGGCCGCAGTGAAGAAGGGTGCAATGGTGCATTGGTGGGGTTCGGCGACGGTCAGAATGGGATGGCTGTGGGTTATAACGTGCCATCGTTCCTCTCTCCCTTCTCTCTCTCTCTCCCCCTTCTCTCTCTCTCGCCAGTCTCTCTCTCCCCATTCTCTCTCTCCCTCTCCTCTCTCTCCCCATTCTCTCTCTCCCCATTCTCTCTCTCTCCTTTCTCTCTCTCTCCTTTCTCTCTCTCTCCACTCTCTCTCATTTTCTCTCTCTCCCCTTCTCTCTCTCTCCCTTCTCTCTCTCTCCCTTCTCTCTCTCTCCTTTCTCCCTCTCTCCATTCTCTCTCTCATTTTCTCTCTCTCCCCTTCTCTCTCTCTCTCTCCGTTCTCTCTCTCTCCCATCTCTCTCTCTCCCTTCTCTCTCTCTCCCTTATTTCTCTCTCCCTTCTCTCTCCCTCCCTTCTCTCTCTCCCTCCCTTCTCTCTCTCTCTCCCTCCCTTCTCTATCACTCCCTTCTCTTCTCTATCCTTCCCTCCCAGCCACGGCTCTACTCCTCTCTCTCCTCGGGGAGATGCGGTGAACAATACAGGGAGGGCCGGGCCACTGATACTAGCCAGTGCCTCCCCAGCCATTGACCTCACCGCACGTCACTGCTGGACAGGCTAGATGCAGGAAAAATGTTCCCAATGTTGGGCGAGTCCAGAACCAGGGGCCACAGTCTTAGAATAAATGGGAGGCCATTTAGGACTGAGGTGAGAAGAAACTGTTTCACCCAGAGAGTTGTGAATTTGTGGAATTCCCTGCCACAGAGGGCAGTGGAGGCCAAATCACTGGTTGGATTTAAGAGAGAGTTAGATAGAGCTCCAGGGGCTGGTGGAATAAAGGGATGTGGGAAGAAGGCAGGCACGGGTTATTGATTGGGGATGATCAGCCATGATCACAATGAATGGCGGTGCTGGCTCGAAGGGCCGAATGGCCTCCTCCTGCACCTATTTTCTATGTTCTATGTTCTAAATAGAGCGTGGAAAACAGGGTCTTCAGCACACCGAGTCCATGCCAATGATCAATCATGCTAATTCCATGTTATCCAACTTTTGCATCCACTTCTTACACGCAGGCATGAGACAGGAAAAATCTGAAAAAAGAGGAGAGATGGGGCTCCAGGGGTTCGAAGGGGCAACGTCCCAGGCGTTAGGGGTAAAAGGGGGCAGTGCCCCTATATGCAGACATTTTTTTATAACAGTACCTTGAAATTACACCGTTTTCTTGCCTGTTTACCCTTAATTTATACTGTATTTTTTTTATTGTACCTTAAAATAACACATTTTACTTGCTTATCACTTCTTAATTTACACAGAAAATTTATGATAATCATACCTTAAAATGACACCAATTCCTTGCTTGTTTACACTCGTCATATTGAAAATATCTTATATTACACCTACATGTAACATGATACCTGTTCCTTGCTTGTTTACTTTAATTAGAGAGAAGTATCCTTTACCATTGTATTTAAATGCCAAATGAATTTCAAATCCAACTCTTAACAGTTAGGATGAAAATTATGATCATATTGTGCTACATAGCTACTCAGACAAATTAAGTACAGTGGACAAAATATTAACCTCAACCTGGAATTTAAGACATTATTTGAAAATAACACTTCCCAAAATTAAAAAATTCTTTAAATCTATGGTCAAATTATTAAAAATTATTAAATTATTTAAAAAAAAAGAAAAATAAGCAAATAATCTTTTATCTTCTTTTGATTGCAGGACATATTCTGATTGTCAGAATTTGCAAAGACAGTGACTATTAAGGAATGCTAATTGCTGACTCAATGGCGAGTCCAAGATGAAAACGCAACAACACATTGTATTGCATGGCCAGAAGGCTTCCCGACAGCCCACACAGCCAGAAGGCATCTCGACGGGCTGCGGCTGTGAACTGGGAAAGCGGAGAGATGCCTTTATCGAGGCGCCGTGGTGTTGATGCCTCCCAGAACCCCGGTCGGGGCCTCGCTGGTAGAAGCCTGGTCGGATGAAGCGGCCGACAGCGACCGCGGCTGGGGCCCGGGTCGGCACCACGGAGGCGTGAAGTGGGTCGTCAACAGGGGTGAGGCCTCGGCAGCGGTGAAGCCTCGCGACAATGGGCCACGGCGGTGGTCTTATTCTTCTTGCGTATGGCGTGCACAGCCTAAAGTTGTAGGACAACTTGTTCTATTTTATCTTATTTGATTGTGCACACCGGGTTGATTGCATTCGTCAAAACAGGGCGGACCACGTGAAGGTTGCAATCTCCCACCCCACGGCGGCGGTGAAGCCTGGCAGTGGTGGCGATGCCTTACCAAATTTCAAAATCTGCAGATGCGCGGAGAAATCTCATGCCTGTACACGATAGGGGCAATTTACAGAGGCCAATCAACTTACAAATGCGCACTCCTTGGGATGTGGAAGGGAATTGGAACAGCCGGGGGAAACCCATGTGGTCACAGGGAGGACATGCAAACTCCACGCAGAGAGCACCCGATGTCAAGATCAAACCCGGATCTCTGGAGCTGTGAGACAGCAGATCTATCAGCTATGCCACTGTTCTGCCTATAAAGCTAGCTCTCTCAAGAAACCTTAACAAATTGGATAGTGTGCAGAAGACATTCACCAGGATCTTACGCAGTGTGTGTGCTTGAGTTAGAGGAAAAGATTGGTTAGGTTGGGACTTTATTCTTTGGAGTGTAGAAGTCTGACGGGTGACCTTATTGACATACATAAAATCATGAGGGGCATGGATAAAGTAAATGATCACAGTCTTTTTCCTAGGGTAGGGGATTCTAAAACTAAAGGGCATAGGCTTAAGGTGAGAGGGGGAGATTTAAGACCTTAGGGTAACTTTTTCACTCTGCGGACAGTCTATAACTAGAGGTACCTACACAAGCAGATACAGTTACAACTTTTAAAAGACATACGGATGGATATTTGGATTTGAGTGCTTTAAAGGCATATGGGCCCAATGCAGGCAAATGGGAAAAGCCCAAAATGGACAAGGTGGGCAGAAGGGCCTTTTTCAGTGCTGCACAATACTATGACTCTTTGACGTATTGGCGTTCAGATAATGAACACCAAGAATATAGTGCCAGGTATAATTATTGAGCAAGAAACAGGGATAACTCTCATGATCTACTAACAAATATTATCATGTGTTTGCGTAGTCCTATATCAGTGAAGAGAGATCTTTCTGGTGTTCCAAGTGCTGTGGAACACCACAGTTCTCCACATGTTCTCCTGCAGGTTGCAATCCAACTTGATATGGAGAATACATTGCCAGGCCATTGTCATTGTAGCATCAAAGTACTAAAACTCACTGGCTACTAGCCCCAACACCCTGGCCACATTCTCATCTCGCTACTACCACCAGAGGAAGGTACAGGAGCCAGAAAACTGTGACTTCTGTTTCAAGAACATCCTTTTCCTGGGAATCATCAGGCTGTTAAATACTGCACAACACTAAAATCTATGATCTTCTCTGGGCTGTGACTTTGGTTGCATTACTGTTATCGATTTATTAATTCATTGATTATTATATATTTATCTGTGCGTTATTGAGCTGACACGTCTGTTAAGTTGCCGCATGTAAAAATGTCATTGTTCCGCTGTCAGTACACATGATCATTAATCACTCTTTACTCTTGAAGGCACAAACAATCATGCCATGGAACAACCAAGATACACATGACCTAAAGGAATTGCAGCAGTTCGCTCTGGCTGCTCCCTGACACTTTGTGAAGAGCAGTCAGTAATAGGCAAATAAGTACTAGAGTTGTCAGTGATGCCCAGATTAATAAAATCAAACTGGAGGAATATCAATAAGTTAGGGACAGACAAGGAAAGTAGCCTCAGGTATTGGCTGGGGATGTCAGGTAAGGAGCACTGAGTGAGATAAATGTGATTAATCAGTCGCCCTTTTTGCAGGAGGGATGAGGTACAACAGTTCAGAAATACTTGATTGCACAACACATACCTGCAAGGCACCTCCATGATTTGATTTTATGTTTCCTTTTTGATTCATCGACACTGAATAAAAATGGAATTTTAAATTGTTTTGATGGTTTCCCCAAGACGGCAATCACGTTTGGAAGGGGCAATGCAATTGTGGATTTCCAGCAAAAAGCTGGAGTAACTCAGTGGGTCAGGCAGCATCTCTGGAGAATTCTTAAGCTGCCTGACCCACTGAGTTCCTTCAGCACTTTGATTTTGGTTCATTATTTCAACATCTGCAGTTTCTTGGGAAAGGTAATGTTCCTGATAATACCTGCACTAGTCAACATGTTGATGTAGTTGCAGCATACTTGTCATTATTTTCTAATGTTTAATGATCTGCTGAATAAAGGGAGAGATAGTTTACTTTAATTCAGAGATACAGCACAGAAGCAGGCCCTTCGGCCCACCGAGTCCTCACCGACCAGGGATCCCAACATATTAACATTATCCTACACACAGTAGGGACAATTTAACATTTATACCAAGCTAATTAACCTCTTTGGAATGTGGGAGAAAACCAAAGATCTCGTAGAAAACTCACGCAGTCACGGGGAGAATGTACAGACTCCGTACAGACAGCACCTGTAGTCAGGATTGAACCCGGGTCTCCGGCGCTGTAAGGCAGCAACCCTCCCGCTGTACCACCGTGCCGCCCTTGATGTACAGTCTGAGATCACCTTTGCATTAAAAAACATGCATTTTTTTACAGAAGCAACTATGCGGATATAGCCACTGAAGTAGGTAAGCCACAGCATGACTTGGTTGTCACCATTTCACCGATACTCAGGCAGCTGATGGTGATTAGCTGGGACGATTGCATTACAATTAGGGTAAAAACAGAAAGACACATCATTTCTGCTTCAGGTAAAGAAATAATTACTCAGACTGAATCTGTACAAGAAACCGTCCATGTACTGGAGACGAGAAGGCTTTAAGTAACTGTATTAAGTTCTTGTTCCAACATGTTGAGCTAATTATAGCCATTCGGCAGTGACTTATAATGGCAGGGTGGTAAGTTTCAAAATAGTTTATTAATTAATCTGAACCCAACCCATTACTTTAAAACTGAAGCACAGAGGATCTGCCATTGCTGAAAAATATTCCACACAGGTGCGATTACCGAGAGGTTCCATACATTGATGTGTCAACTCAATGGCCTGGATTTTGCTCCTCGACTATACTTGCGCTAATACTATATCCCTACAGGGCTTCACCTGTCGACTAAACTCCCCACAAGTCTGGACCTCCCAGAGCTACCTTACCTAAAGGGCAGACTTTCAACAGTCTCTCTGTTCTACGAAAAGAATCGCTACCAGACGGGGGAAAAGAAAAATGGTGTATTCACCACAGTCTTAGAAAAAAGAGCAAATGCACAATGCAATGGGTCCAAAGGTCTTCAAATATGATATAGTTAAGTACGTATGTTTCAGGAGTCATCCCAACACAGAGCAGAGACATGAAGTTAACATGAAATGAAGAGGTGGATAAAGCATCCTTAAGGACGGGTACATGGATAAGAAAGGTTCAGAGGAATATGGGACCAGCTTAGATGGGGCATCATGGTCAACATGTATAAGTTGGGCTGAGGGGTCTGTTTCCATGCTGTATGACACCATGACTCTTGTTCCTCTCGTGGATACCTTGCAGCCTCAGTTATATACGAGTTTTGTTTCGCAGCTCTGAAACACAGACCGGAATGAAGGACCCAGCTCACCATTTGTTATGTGAAGGGGGAAGGTAAGAATGAAGTGGGCGACCTGACAGGTGACGTGTAGTGCAGGAAGCAGGAGATCAGGAATGTTTATTCTCCTATTAGGGGCAGCAAGTGTGAGTAAACTTCTCTACCCCACTCTCTGACACATACTACTTTGCCATTTCCAAACAATGGGCAAAACAGCATATGTAGGAGTGTGGGATAGAGAATTTACTTATACTTGCTGCCTCTGATAGGATAGAATTCCTACAGGAAAATAAATCAGGACCATAGTTTTGTACATTCTTTCAGCAACTTTTTATAGGTTTATATTTGTTACATGTACCAAGACACAGTGAAAAACTTTGCTTGCAATGCTCTTCAGTCAAAACAAACTACACTATAAATACTATAGCCATACACAAGTACAACAGGTAAAAAGAGAAAACTGCCAGAGCGGAATATGGTGTTACAGCTTTATAGTATTACAGTTACAGAGAAAGTACAGATAGGAAAAAGTGCAAGGGACACAAAGAGGTAGGTTGGAAGATCAGGACTACACTTTAGCTTATGGGGTTGTACACATCTCCAGCACTGAAATAAATCGAAGGAACGTACAAGCTTCAAGCTTGCAAATATTTCTGATTCCATAGTTTTCAGATTGAGAGGACTGCCACACTTAAGAGATTACTTTTTAAGCATGTTATAATTTTCTTCAAATATATTTATATCGTATTAGTCACCCATAAGGGCACACTGCACTGATACGGTGGCTGTAATTAAATATTGCAATACATTATAATCTGTCAGGAGGCTTTTGCATAATCCTGCAATTTTACTTCCCAGCAACTTCTTTGCCACAATTTGATTGATCGGTCTCGGTGTGTGTGTATATTTTTATAACCCCAAAAATGGTGTTTTCAATATTCAGAGGAGCGATATGCCACTAAAAGTCTCTGGGAGGATTTATTCTTGCTGGTTTGATCATAGTTTGTTTATTGTTTGGGTCAAACGTAAAGAGATGATCTTCACCACAAAAGCAGCCATGGACAGCAATCACAGGACAGCAAGGCATCTCACAGAACTGTTTTTTGGACAGACTGTTTTTTTACAGAGATACTGCATGGAGACAGGCCCTTCAGCCAACCTAACCCACTCCGGCCATTGATCACCCATTCACACTAATTCACACTACTTCTATGTTATCCTACTTTTGCATCCACTTCCTACACACTAGGGGCAATTTACAGAGGCCATTTAACCTACACACCCGTACGGCTCTGGGATGTGGGAGGAAACCCATGCAGTCACAGGAAAAACATGGAAACTCCACACAGACAGCACCCAACGTCAGCATTGACTCTGGATCTCTGGTGCAGTGAGGTATGGTGATTGCATAGTGTGAATGAAGGAGGAAACTATTTAAAAAGCGTGACAGAGACAATATCTAAATATTTAATGCACATCCCTTTAGGCTAACAGGAGAAGTATAGTGTCAGAGGGTTAAAATGTCACCTAAAAAAAACAGCAAGACAAATTTCAGAATTCAACATAGCCAGACTCAGAGATCGAGAAAAAAAGTGAAAGTAGAATCCAAAGGTTAACGAGGAAGATATATTAATAAAAAAGATTGAAAATGCTTTGAGGATGAGTAAAAAGCTCAGGATTAGCTAATTAATATGGATATTTTACAGACAAAAGTAGGAGAAATTAGATAGGAGAGTAAAGCAATGCCACATTAATTAGACAAGCATTTTGCATTTTGAGAATAACCAGAATATCCTCAACTTCAGTTTCATAGAGTGAGAAGAGATCTTATTGATACATGGACAGGCGAGATGCAGGGATAAAGCATACTCTGGCAGCACGGAACCTGATGTCACAACCTGTAACTAAGGGACTGCCCATTCTGGACTGTGCTGGGGAGATTTCTTCTCGCAGGGAGCAGTGAATCTTTGGAATTCCCTCCCTCAAGTGTCTGTGGAAGCTCACTGACTGAGTCTGCTCAAGACAGAGATTGAAAGATTTTTAAATGTTAATGTATCTGGGCTTAATGCAGGAAATTAGTACTGAGGTAAGAGATCAATCATGATCAGAAAGAACGGAGCAACTGGGCTTGTATTCACTGGAATTTAGAAGGATGAGAGGGAATGTTATCGAAACATATACAATTATTAAGGGATTGGACACGTTAAATGCAGGAAACATGTTACCGATGTTGGAGGTGTCCAGAACCAGGGGCCACAGTTTAAGAATAAGGGGTAGGCCATTTAGAACTGAGATGAGGGAAAACATTTTCACCCAGAGAGTTGTGAATCCGTGGAATTCTCTGCCTCAGAAGACAGTGGAGGACGATTACTGGATGCATTCAAAAGAGAGTTAGATAGAGCTCTTAGGGCTAGCGGAATCAAGGGATATGGGGAGAAGGCAGGAACGAGGTACTGATTGTGGATGATCAGCCATGATCACATTGAATGGCGGTGCTGGCTCGAAGGGCCGAATGGCCTACTACTGCACCTATTGTCCATGTATCTATATGTATCTTATCGAATCTTGGAGCTGGCTTGATCGGCTGAATGGTCCACTCACTTGCTTTTACTTCAGAAAACGTACAAACCCCCATTTCTACTCCACACATTGAAACATCTGCTTAGCATTGTCCATATGATATCGTTCACGGATTGTTTTTCCAAGAACATTTTTAAAACATGTCTATATCACTGTAGTTCATTTCTTTCAAAGTAAACCTCCTAACAGTGATTAGTTTTTTTTTAACATTAAATATATTCCACTAATTTTCCCGAACAGTATTTGATTTCAAACTCATGTTTTATAAATGCAGTCCCTAATTGTTCAAGACATTAGTGAGGCCACACTTGGAGTAATGTGTTCAGGTTTGGATGCCCTGCCATGGGAACAATGTTATGAAGCTGGAAAGAGCACAGAGAAGATTTACAATGATGTTCACAAGTTCACAAGTTATAGGAATAGAATTAGGCCATTTGGCCCACCGAGTCTACTCCGCCATTCAATCATGGTTGATCTCAGCCTCCAAATCGCATTTTCCTGCCTTCTCCTCATAACCATTGACACCCGTTCTAATCAAGAATGTGTCTATGTCTGTCTTAAAAAATATCCACTGATGGCCTCCACAGCCCTCTGTGGCAATGTTCCACAGATTAACTACCCTCTGACTAAAGATTTTCCTCCTCACCTCATTTCCAAAAGAGCGCCCTCTAATTCTGAGGCTAAGACATCTGGTCCTAGACTCTCCCACCAGCGGAAACATCCTTTCCACATCCACTCTATCTATGCCTTTCATTATTCTGTATGTTTCAATGAGGTCCCCCCTTAACCTTCTAAACTCCAGCGAGTAGAGGCCCAGTGCTGTTAATCCTTCCTTAGATATGGGACGTAAATTTGCTCACAGTTTGTTGTCAGGACTCAGCAAATGAACAACAAAATATTGGTGAGGTATCACCTCCTCTTGAAAATAACGTGAATTATTTTATATCAAATGAAGTTCACCAAGGGCTCCACAATTTCAACTCTTACAAACATACAAAATTGGGGAAGGGCTAGACTTCTGGCCCTTCATCTGGTTACACCAAGCTGGAAAGAGAGCAGAGAGGATTTGCCAGGACTCAATAGCCTGAGCCTTTGGGAGAGTCTGGGCAGGCTAGGACTTTATTTCTTGGAGAGCGGGTGGCTGAGGGTAGTTCTTATAGAAGTGCAAAAAATCAGGAGGAGAATAGAAAAGATGAATATACAGAGGTAGAGGAATCAAGAACCAGAGGTCATAGGTTTAAGGTGAGAGGGGAAAGATTTAACAGGAACCAGAGGGACAACTTTTTTCACACAGAGGGTGGTGGGTATAAGGAATGAGCTGCCAGAGGAAGTAGTTGAGGCAGGTACAACAACAACATTTAAAAAACATATGGACAGTAAACATATGGACTGCCCCTCCACTGACTCCTCTGTCAAGCTTCTCTTGCAGATGATACAACCCTGATTGGACTGATCCAGGATGGGGAAGAACCTGCCTAAATACAGGAAGTTACATAGCTGGCGGCCTGGTGCCATCGCTACAACCTGGAGCTCAATGCTCTTTTTATTTTTTTAAATATTTTATTTTATTAGAAGTGTGTACAGTCATATGGCACCAAAGTGCCTAATATATATTTGCATAATACATTTTATGTACATCTTCTTATATATTTTTTATTATAATAAAGAAAAATAAGAAAAAGAAATTAGATAATAAAGAATAGAAAAACGTGAGATATATAGTGTGTGAAAAAGAAAAAAAGAGAATGATAGAAGAAAGTTGAAGAAAAGAGAGTAGGAAAAAGAGAATAAAAAATACAAATAAAAAGAAATAAGGAGATCATTATTTATAATCTTGACCATCCCCCACCCAGTCCTGAAACAATTAGTTTCTACAATTATGTTGCACCATATGATTCCAAAAAGACGACAAATGGAGACCAACTCGTTAAGAATTGGTTTGATTTTTCTATTAGGAGGAATCGCATTTCTTCAAGATGTGTGGTGTCCAACATGCTTGCGATCCACATTTTAAGCGTTGGTATTGGTGTATTTTTCCAAAATGTAAGTATTCGTTTTTTTGCTATTATTAAACCATAATTAAAAAAATAAGTGTTGTGATAAGTTTAATTTATTCCCATCTTCCATTACTCCAAATATAATCATTTCAGTATTAGGTTCCATTCTTATCTTAAATAGTTTTGTAAATATATCAAAAATATCACTCCAAAATCCATAAAGTTTTATGCAGGAAACAAAAGAGTGTGTTATAGTTGCGTTTAGGGATAGAAATTTATCACAAATGGGGGATATATTTGGATAGAATTTATTCAATCTTGTTTTTGAATAATAGAATCTATGTAAAATGTTTAATTGAATAAGATTATGTCTTGCATTAATCAAACATTTGTGTATATATATCAAATACTTTTCCCATGTAACCTTCGTAATTTTTATCATTAATTCCCGTTCCCACTCTTCTCTAAGTACCTCTGTCGATAGTAAATCTATATTTAAAATCCTATTATATAAATATGATATTAATTTTTGTGAGTCAGCTTTAATATTCATTGCTTCTTCCAATAAGTCAAAAGTTACTTTTTGATATCCTTGTATGTATTTCTTCATGAAATCGCAAATCTGAAGATATTTAAAATATTGGTTATTTTTAAATTTAAATTTTAATTGTAATTGTTGGAATGATAATAGATTTCCCATTTCATACATATCCCCGATCCTTTTAATTCCTAAACTTTCCCATTGGTTATATGTTTTATCAATAAGAGATGGTTTAAATAAAGGGTTATTCGCTATAGGCGTTAACAACGATAAATTTCTTAATTTTAAGGATAACTTTATTTGTTTCCAAATTCTTATTGTATCGTGTATAATTGGGTTCTTCTTATATATTGTGTTGTTCAGTTTTTTCAGAGAGAAGAGGATCGTTCCTATATTACAAGGGAAACAATCCTCTTTCTCCATTCTTATCCATTCTGTCTGTTGGGTAGAACTGTCCAACCAATAAATTATATTCTTAATATGCACTGCCCAATAATAATACAAAAAATTCGGAAGTGAGAGTCCCCCGACATCTTTTGATTTACATAAATGTTTTTTTTTAATTCTATGTGATCTATAATCCCAAATAAAATTGGTAATATTAGAGTCTAATTTTTTTAAGAAGTGTTTTGGTGTATATATAATGGTATAGATTGAAATAGGTATAATAATTGTGGTAGAAAGATCATTTTTATAGCATTTATTCTACCCATTAATGATAAAGAAAGTGTTTTCCAAAATTTAATCAACATATTGTTTATTTAATAAAGGTATAAAATTAGCGTTGAATAATGCTTTATATTTTCTCGTAATTTGAATACCCAAATATTTAAATTTTTCTATTGCAATTTTAAAGGGGAACTTCAGTAAGATTCTTGAGGTTTTAACGTCATAATTTCACTTTTATTCCAGTTTATTCTATATCCAGAAAAGGGCCCGAATTCCTCTATTAAATTTAATAAATTTGGTATACTCGTTTGTGACTTTGTAATATATAAAAGTATATCATCTGCATATAATGAAATGTTATTATTTGAGTCCCTAGTGTTGTAGCCATGAATATTCGGATGAATTCTTATACTTTCAGCCAAAGGCTCTATCATAAGGGCAAATAGCAGGGGTGATAACGCACATCCCTGCCTATTGCCCCTCGATAATTGAAATTTTTGAGATAACATATTAGTAGTTAATATTCTTGCCATCAGTTTATCATATAATAGTTTTACCCATGTAATAAAATTCTCTCCCATATTAAATTTTTGCAGTACTTTATATAAGTATTGCCACTCTACCTGATCAAATGCTTTCTCTGCGTCCAGAGAAATAATTGATATATCTTCTTCCTCCCTTTTATGTGAGTACATTATGTTAAACAGGCGTCTCAAATTATTAAATGAGTATCTTTTAGGTGTAAACCCCGTTTGATCAGGATTTATCAGTTTACTAATATATTAGCTTAATCTTCTTGCTAAAGTCTTTGCTAAAATTTACTGGTCTGTATTTAAAAGTGATATAGCTCTATATGAGCCCGGATCGTCTAAATCTTTATCTTTTTTTGGAATAAGCGTAATAGTTGATTCTGCTAATGTTTCAGGTAGTTTAATTTCTTTAAAAGCACGAGTATATAAATTAAATAAATAAGGAGTCGTTATCTCATGACATTTTTAATAAAATTCATTACTAAAACCAACTGGTCCCGGTGTTTTACCATTTTTCAGCGATTTTATTGTTTCACCTATTTCTTCAATTGTAATTTGAGCTCCAACTTCCTCTTGTTGCAAAAGATCAAGTTTTGGTAGATTACAGTTATCTAAATTTTTTTTAATTTTACTATCTACTATTTTAGTTTTAGATGTATATAAATTTTGATAAAATTGTGCAAATCTATTGTTAATATCTTTAGGTAGTATTAATAATTCACCTTTCTCTGATTTAACTTTAGTTATAGTATTTTCCTTTTCTTGTTTTTTCAATTGATGAGCTAAAAGCGTATGTGGTTTGTCACCAAACTCAAAATGTTCCTGTTTTGTAATTTGGAATAGTCTTATTACTCTTGCCGATAAAATTTGATTAAGTTTAAATTTCAGTAACATGCTCAATGCTCTTAAGGCAGTGGAATTGATAGTGGACTTTAGGAGAGCTCCCCCTCCCCTCACCCCACTCACCATCAACAACACCACAGTCACATCTGTGGAGTCTTTTAAGTTCCTGGGAACCCATCATCTCCAAGGACCTTAAATGGGGGGTTACCATCCACTCCACAGTCAAAAAGGCACAATAGCTGAGGAAGCACAATCTGCCACAGGCAATGATGGTCCAATTCTATACGGCCATCGTAGAGTCTGTCCTCACCTTCTCCATCCTGGTCTGGTTTGGCTCAGCCACCAAGCACGGCATCTGGAGGCTGCAGCGAATCGTCCGAACAGCTGAGAAGGTTATTGGCTGCAACCTTCCCTCCATTGATGAACTGTACACTGCAAGGGCCAGGAAGCGAGCAGGTAAGATCATCTCTGACCCCTCTCACCCTGGCCACAAACTCTTTGAATCACTTCCCTCTGGAAGGCAACTCCGGACAGTCAAAGCTGCCACAGCCAGACATAAAAACAGCTTTTTTCCACGAGTATTAGCTCTACTCAATAACCAAAAATCTGTAGCCTCCTTTTGCTCTGGTATTTTATTTAATTCACATCTTTAATCAATAATGTTTTATTATTAATGTTTAATGTTTTATGTGTCATTCCTAACTGTCACTGTATGTTGTTGTCACTTGCGGGCGGAGCACCAAGGCAAATTCCTTGTATATGAATACTTGGCTAATAAACATATTCATTCATTCATTCAGGTATAAGAGTAGGAATGGGTTAGAGGGACATGGGCCAAACACAAATGGGCCTAGCTTAGATGGGGTATCTTGGTCAGCATGGATGAGTTGGGCCGAAGGGGCCGTTTCCATGCTGTATGACACTATGACTTAGATATAGGGTTATATTATATAATGCAAAGACTATACAAATCCTGAAACCTTGAATAAAATGTCTATAAAGTACAATTTAGATTATCTGAAGCATATTATCTTAATATGCCCAACTTGGTAAAATGCATCAGTTTTGTCACATACTGTTTACTCGATCTCTGACAGCAGGCTATGTTGTTACATCCACCAACTGCAATCCTGCCTGGGGCACAGCCAATATAAACCTCATCTTTTAATAAGCATGTCACACACAATTTAACGAAGAAGTGCTTACCATGCACAAGTTTTACTTCACAATGAATTATTCACACAAACTGCTGAAGTAAAATGGTATGCTCCATTTTTCCTAAAAATAAAGCCATTACTCACAAAATTATTCATCCAGTTAACTATTGAATACTTGTTTTTTTGTAAGTTAGACATTAGCTATAACTCTAAATATGACTTCCATTCCTGAAAGCCCAAACTAACAGCTTTGATGCAAAAAAGTGAAACCTTTTTCAAAATGGCGTGAGTAATATTTAAACTATCGAGCAAGAATCACCTTTTAGAGTCAGAGAGCTGTACAGCACAGAAACAGGCTCTTCTGCCTACCTTGTCCAAGCTGACCATGTGTCCAATTGGCCTGTATTTGGCCTATTGCCCTTTAAATATAAATATAATATTATTTTATCTGTAATAGGATAGTATTATTGCAGAAACAGATAACTTTTCTATCACATTTAGGCCACATATATCCAAACCAAACCCTTTTGTGCATGGGATCCTACCAAGTAGGTCTCATTTGTGCATGTGCTGAATGCGTTCGTAAACCTATTTAATGAGCAGCACTTCCCACAACATGACAAGACATTTAAGAATAAGGAGTAAGCCTTTTAGAACGGAGACGAGGAAACACTTTTTCTCACAGAGAGTTGTGAGTCTCTGGAATTCTCTGCCTCAGAGGGCGGTGGAGGCAGGTTCTCTGGATGCTTTCAAGAGAGAGCTAGATAGGGCTCTTAAAAATAGCAGTCAGGGGATATGGGGAGAAGGCAGGAACAGGGTACTGATTGGGGATGATCAGCCATGATCACATTGAATGGCTCGAAGGGCCGAATGGCCTACTCCTGCACCTATTGTCTATTGTTTTAGACGGTCAGTCGGACAAGTCTGCCTTCAAGAAACATCCTCCTTTTTCAGGAAACAAGGCTTCTCCCAGCTGTTCTTCATGGAGCTTTCAAGTCAAGTCAAGTCACATTTATTTATATAGCACATTTAAAAAACAATTCTCGTTGGCCAAAGTGCTTTACATTTGTTATAAGCATAGTATAAACAAACAAACTACATATATATATACATATAGCCCTCGCTCAGAGGACGTCAAGAAACGCTTGGGAGTACAGATAAGTTTTTAGTCTTGACTTAAAGGAGTCGATGGAGGGGGCAGTTCTGATGGGAAAAGGGATGCTGTTCCACAGTCTAGGAGCTGCAACCGCAAAGGCACGGTCACCCCTGAGCTTATGCCTAGACCGCGGGATATTCTGCAACCCCAAGTCGGCCGATCTGAGGAACCTGGGGTGGAGTGGTGGGTGAGAAGACTTTTAATGTTGGTGGGGGCAAGCCCATTGAGGGCTTTGTAGACATAGAGGAGGATCTTGAAATTTATACGGAACCGCACAGGGAGCCAGTGGAGAGAGGCCAGGATCGGGGTGATGTGGTCCCTTTTTCTGGTGCCCGTCAGGAGTCTCGCTGCAGCGTTTTGGACCAGTTGCAGGCGGAACAGGGAAGATTGGCTGATGCCAGTGTAAAGGGAGTTGCAGTAATCTAGGCAGGAGGAGATAAATGTGTGGATGATCTTTTCGAGGTCATCAAACTGGAGGAATTATTTTATTTTAGCTATCGTCCGAAACTGAAAGAAGCTAGCTTTTACCACGGCATTGACTTGTTTGTCAAATTTCAGTGCTGAGTCAAATATCAAATTTCAATGGCAGCCTTGCCAACGGTCTGTGTCTTTTCGTCTTTTTTGTTATTTTTAGTTTTTTTTAAAGTATGTTTTAATGTTCTCTGTTGTATGTGGGGGATGGGGGAGGGGGTCGGGGGAAACTTTTTCTCAATCTCTTACCTTGCCGGAGATGCGATTGTTTTCCGGATCATATCTCCGGTCCCTCTGCGGCCTAACATCATGGAGCTTGAGGCCTTGCTCGAGACTGACTTTGAGCCCCGCTGCGATCCCTTGCCTGGGATCGACGCCTCAACTGCGGCCTGCGGATTCCAACACCGAGGAGGTCGCAGTCTCGAGCAGAGACTGATGTCGGGAAGCTCCAAAGTCGCAAGAGGTTCGAGTAGCCTCGACCCGGGGTCCGATCGCCCGGCGCGGGGGAGCTGAGATCCCCCCCGATGTGGGAGCTTGATCGCACCGATGCAGAGGGCCCGATCGCCGGTTACGGGAGCCAAGATCGTCCCATCAACGGAAGGCTCGAGGCCCCTGACCGATGAAGAACAAAGAAGGGAAGAGATTGAACTTTTTTTTCACCTTCCATCACAGTGAGGAATGTGGAGGAGTCACTGTGGTGGATTTGTTAAAATGTATTTTGTGTGTCTTGTTGCTCTTTATTGGTATGACTGTATGGCAAATCAAATTCCTTGTGTGTTGCAAAACATACTTGGCTAATAAAGTATGATTATGATTATGATGGTCACCTCCTTCCCCCAGCCATATCCTCCTTTCCCCATCCCTTTCTGCAGGGACCACTCTCCCTGTGACTCCATCTGCTCATCTCTCCCCACCTACCCCTGTCCGTCCCCTGATACTCTCCCTGCAACTGTAAGAGGTGCAAATATGTCCCTACACCTCCTCTCTCTCAATCATCCTGGACCCCAGTAGCTCTTCTGATAAGGGAAAGATCCACATGCACCTCTTCCAAACTAGTCCACATTCAATGCTCTTTATGTGGCCACCTCTACATAGAAAACCAAACATAACCTAAGCAACCAGTTTGCGTAGCACTTGCACTCTCTTCATAGTGTCCATCCCGATTTCCTGATTGCATGGATTTTTAACTCCACTTCCCTTCCCATTCTCACATCAACCTATCTGTCCTCGGCCTTCTCTACTGCCAGATTCAGGTCAAATACAGCCTTGGCGAACAACATCTCCTCATCCACCCAAGTGATCTTCCACCAAATCATATCAACATTGAGTTCTCCACCTTCAGGTAACCCTTCTCTCCTCTGTTCCCTCCTCCCTCTCCTTTTGATACACAAGTCTATTTTTCCATGCCATCTTTACATCCCTTCACCCAGTTTTGTCCTCACCAACCTGGTTCCATCAACCCATTCACCACACACCTTTCCCCCTTGGTGTCCCATCCTCACCCCACCTGCTTCCAGTTGCCATCACCCCTCACTTACCTTGTTCTACTTCTCGTCTTCCTTACCTCTCAGAGGCCAGCAACTGCATCTCTTGTGCCTCCACATATCACGTTCCTGTCTCTATCTCCGCCTTCTTCTAGCCCTCTCCCTGCCCTGCTCCGTCTTTGTCTGTTTCCACCGATCACCTCAGACTCCCAAGCCCACCCCTCCCACCTGACACTATCTGCCCATCCCTCCTCATTCCACCAATCACCGAACAGCCTCAGCTGCCCAACTCCGCCCCTCCCCACTGACTCCTTGCCCATCACACCTACTCCACCAATCACCAACCAGCCCCTGACAACCCCCCCCCATCTTCTTTTCATGCTGGATTCTCCCCTTCTACATTCAGTCCTGATAGGCACTTCATCTTAAATTCTGTTCATCCTTTCCACCCCACAGATGCTGCCTGACACACTGAATTCCTCCAGCGTGTTGTTTACTGCTTCAGATTCCAGCTTCTACATGGAGTCTCTTGTGACTCCATGGAGATATAGTCATAAAGTCATAGACACATAATTATTGTAACCATACCTTGTTAACACCTACCCTTTGATTCCATTTTAAAGTCAAAGAGGCACAGAGCTATACAGCATGGAAACAGACCCTTCAGCGCACATTGTCTTTGCCGACCAAGTTGCCATACTGGGTTGAGGTTTTATGGGGCACTGATCGGACTGCATTTGGAGTATTGTGAGCAGTTTTGGGCCTCTTATCTGCAGAGGGATGTGCTGGCATTGGAAGGGGTCCATGACACCTTACGGTTCACGTGACAAATAAATTTGAACGAACTTGAACACATCATGATTGGGTAAGTATAGTTTAGAGATAGGGCAGGGAAACAAGCCCTTCAGCCCACCGAGTCCATGCCAACCAGTGATCCCCACAAACTTAAACTACTAGAGCCAATTTACAATTGTACCAAGCCAATTAGCCTACAAAACCTGTAAGTCTTTTGAGTATGGGAGGAAACCAGAGATCCCGGAGAAAACCCACACAGGTCATGAGGAGAACATACAAACTCCGTACAGACATGCACGAACCCGAACTAAAGATCGAACGTGGATCTCTGGCGCTGTAAGGCAGCAACTCCACTGCTGTGCCACGGTGCTGCACAAATGATGTCCTAACATTTGCACTCAATAGGACACAAATTTCTGGAGTGACTCCGCACATCAGGCAGCATCTCCACAGAACATGGATGGGTGAAATTTTGGGTCGGGAACCTTCTTCAGACTTTGTACTCAATACCCTTCCCAATGTTGGCAATGTTAGGAGTAAAGATGTTCTTCTGCAGTTTTATAGGGCTCTGGTAAGATCACATCTGGAGTATTGTGTACAGTTTTGGTCTCCTAATTTGAGGAAGGACATCCTTGTGATTGAGGCAGTGCAGCGTAGGTTCACGAGATTGATCCATGGGATGGCGGGACTGTCATATGAGGAAAGATTGAAAAGACTAAGCTTGTATTCACTGGAGTTTAGAAAGATGAGGGGGGATCCTATAGAAACATATAAAATTACAAAAGGACTGGACAAGCTAGATGCAGGAAAAATGTTCCCAATGTTGGCCGAGTCCAGAACCAGGGGCCACAGTCTTAGATTAAAGGTGAGGCCATTTAAGACTGAGGTAAGAAAAAACTTTTTCACCAAGAGAGTTGTGAATTTGTGGAATTCCCTGCCACAGAGGGTAGTGGAGGCCAAATCACTGGATGGATTTAAGAGAGAGTTAGATAGAGCTCTAGGGGCTAGTGTAATCAAGGGATATGGGGAGAAGGCAGGCACGGGCTAGTGATTGGGGACGATCAGCCATGATCACAATGAATGGCGGTGCTGGCTCCAAGGGCTGAATGGCCTCCTCCTGCACCTATTTTCTATGTTTCTATGTTTCTATACCAAACACCTTCTTCGCCACACTGTGAACCTTATTCACCACTTTTAGGAAACCAAGGACTTGTACTCCCAGATCCCACTGTGCTGCAACATTCTCCAATTGCTCTACCATTTACCATGCAAATCCTGCCCTAGTTTGACATACCAAAGTGCCACACCTCACACACTCTGTTGTAGGAAAGTCAGTTTGAAGTAAATATGATCCATAACTTCAGTAAACAGCCAGAATTTGCATTGATGATGCAGAATTAGACTGGTGCTGATACCAAACAAAAGACTTGTTACTCCATTCCTAGAATCCCATTATTTAATCAAAATTACACTGGCACTAATAAATTGGCAGATATTTAGACAGTTATATTTTAGTTTGAGCTCTTTTGTGTTTAATTTACATTTAACTCTTTTGTTCATGTTGTGTGGTTCCAAGCATAGCCAAGCTAGAACTGTTAGGGTATCCATAGCAACTGTTGCTATAGAAGGCACATAAATGATCCAAATAATTTATAATCTTGACCTTTAACAATGATATTAATGTGGATAACAGACCAATTATCTGTTATCTTTTATTCATCATATCATGATTGTGTTCAAAGCTAGCTTGTCAAAGAAATAAAACACAACGAGCTGGAAATGAGCACTGGGTCAGAGAGAAAATCAGAACCATTCCCTTTGGCCAATAATGTACCAATGTTCCTTTACTTGTGGATTTGAGTTGGCATTTTTTATGGCTTTATCAAATTATAATTGCACTTTCAGAGATCAATGGATTGGGAGTCATTGAGCCATACAGCATGGAAACAGGGCCTTCAGCTCATGCTGACCAAGTTGGCAGACACAACAAGCTGGAGTAACTTAGCAAGTCAGGCAGCATCTCTGGAGAAAGGGAATAGGTGACCTCTCTGGTCGAGACTCTTCTTCAGACTTAGGTCGGGTCAAGTTGGCATACTGAGCTAATCTTGTTTGCCTGCATTTTGCCCATCGTCCTCTAAATCTTCACCCATCCATCCATCTTCTATACATAACTAAAACTCTGATCTTGTGCTCTTCCAGTTTGCGTGGGTTTTCTATTTGCACAAAAGTAGTACCCGATAGCGCTACGCTTCTTCGGCAGCTTACTCACCGTTCTCCTGTGCTGCGAGTGCAACAAGTTTCGTTCAGATCGATAGTATATATTAAAAGTTATTAAGATTTAAAAATCGTAAAATCCGTGCTTGCACAGATTGCTGTCAGTCACCATCACGCAGATTGGTCTCCTCTCCTGTCAGTCAGGAAGGGGTGTCGCCAGGATGACGACGCCACTTCCTGGTACCATCGCCGCACTAATTGGCTGCGTCCACTGTCAATCGGCTGGAGGTCGCCATGGTGTAGGTGAGGCGCTGCCGCCCGAGGACTGGGACTGGGACTGGAGCCGCGGGCCGAGCCAGGGGACTGGGCCCGGACTGGAGCCAAGGACGAGCCCGGGGACTGCGCCTGGGCTGGAGCCACTGGCCGAGAACTAAGGACGAGCCTGGGTCCGGGGTCAGGGACAAGCCCGGAGATGAAGTTGGGGCCTGGACTGGAGCCTAGGCAGCGACCGAGCTGAGGGCTGGAATCGGGCCCAAGCCTGGGACCTGGGTCAAGGTGTACCAGCGCCTCAGGGGCCACCCGGCCGCCACCATCCTGCAGCACAGCCTCCACTTCCTGCTCTGCGGGCAGCTCTGGCTCAGCTGCCCGCCACCCTCATCCCGCCCCCGGCACAGTGAGCCCGGCTCCGTCGAGGCCCAGGGCCACAAGTGCTTCAGCCGCCTACAGCCATGGCCGAGCCGAGTACGAGAACCAGGCCAAGTTCCAGGCCCTGGCGCTGCTCTACGACCTGGGTAGGTGCTGGGGCAGGCAATGGGAGTGAGGGGAGGAGGATGAGGGAAATGGGGAGGAGGGAGATGGGGTGGTAGAGGGAGATTGGGGGGGCAGCGCCGAGCCCCGCTGTCTACCTGCTGGTGAGGGACACCGCGGGTCCCAGGATGGGCAGTGCTCCAGCGGCTCCTGCCCGCGGGCGCAGACACCGGAAGCGGCCCTAACGCACCGCACCGTTACATGGAGAGAGGGAGCGCCGCAGCCCGGCCCACAGCAGGGGGGGGGGAGAAGATGAAGGTAGGGAGAGGGGAGAGAGGGATGAGGGAGGGAGGGGGAGAGAGGGATGAGGGAGGGAGGGGGGAGAGAGGGTAGGAGGGGGGTAAGAGAGGGAGGCAATGGGTTAGAGGGGTGGTGGAGTGCAGGGGGGTAGGGAGGGGGGGGGGTAGAAGAGGTTCGGGGTGATGGGCAAGGTGGGATAGGGGGGGGGAAGTAGAGGGAGAGGGGACAGGGAGGGGTGGATTTGATGGGAGGGGGATAGGCATGAGTGGTGGAATATTGCGTTGCAGAACGGGTTGCGTTGGGGGACCAGGCCTCCCGTGTGACAGGGACCCAATGGGTCCCACTTAGTCTAGTCCCTTCTAACCATGCCTGTCCAAATGTCCTTTCAGTCATAATTGTATCTGCTTCTATAGCTTCCTCTGGCAGCTCATTCCAGATACAGACTACCCTCTGGTGAAAAAGGTACACCCGAGATCTTTCTTAAATCTCTCCCCACTCACCTGAAGCCTATGCCCTCTAGTTTT
The DNA here is from genome assembly GCA_038087875.1 of Malacoraja senta. Lineage (NCBI taxonomy): Eukaryota > Metazoa > Chordata > Chondrichthyes > Rajiformes > Rajidae > Malacoraja > Malacoraja senta. The sequence goes on along the minus strand of JAXLNO010002197.1, from coordinate 9,070 downwards.
AGAATCCTCTACCTGGGAAAAACACTGTTAACCTCATCCATGCCATTCATGATTTTGTACACCTCATGGGGAAGCCTGGCAGCCCATTAGCACTAGCAATCGGTATATGAACATCTAATCTGTTTCAATAATATTAGATGAGAGTTAAACATTTACAGAAACTCCAAGGATTATTCGCTTACTGATATTCAGAATAACATAATGAGATATTTTACATGCACCTGAGTTGTCAACCAGAGGTTGTGAGAATCTGAGCCAACAGAAAAAAACAAGTTTGGAAATTCCCCCAAAAATTGTTGCGTCCTTTCCCTGACCTCCAAATTGTTTTAACACTGCCTGGCAACAGCAGAAGAACATCCATTTATAATGAAGATTCCTCGCATCAGCTGTCCAGTAAGACAGAATTACAGAATCAATGTTAAAAGGAAGTGTTAACATTTCTGACAGCCAATTCTGACGTTGTTTGTCTCACTTGGCAGAGGATGTACCTGATATTTTTCTGCCACACGGGGATGAATCCAGCTGTCTGGAAATAGCACACAAATCTGTCGATAATGGGAGAGGGGGTATTAATTCCTTAGAAGATTAAGGAGATTCGGGATGTCACCAAATAATCTGTCAAACTTCTCCAGGTGTACGGTGGACAGCTTACTGACTGATTGCAACGCCGCCTGATTTGGTAACTCGAATGCCCAGGAAGAACAGCTCCTTCCCAGCAACCATCAGGCTCTTGAACACTGCACAATACTAACCTCAGCAACTATGATGTTTTATGTGGTTGCACCATGGACTTCAATTTTACACTAGTCATAGAGCGTGGAAACCGACCAAAATGTCCCATCTACACTAGTCCAACCTGCCTGCGTTTGGCCCATATCCCTCTAAACCTGTCCTATCCATGTACATGTCTAATTGTTTCTTAAACATTGCAATAGTCCCTGCCACAACTACCTCCTCTGGCAGCTCGTTCCACAAAAAGGTACCCCTCAGATTCCTATTAAATCCTTTCCTCTTCAAATTAAACCCATGTCCTCTGATTCTCGATTCCCCTACTCTAGGCAAGAGACTCTGTGTGTCTACCCACTGTCATTGTTACCTAGTATTATTCTTATGAATTTATTGTAGTATTGATTATTATATGTACAGTTTATGTTATTGCATATACGGGCCTGTAAAGCTGCAGCAGTAAGAATTTAATTGTTCCATTGACGGTACATATGACAATTAAAGGCTCTGGTCTTGATTGATGTGACTCCACTTTGCAGTAATGCTGACAAAGAATGTATAGTCAGCTCATAATGTCGTCACTGTTTGTGTTAGAGCGCAGCAGAGAAAGGTGGGAGGAAATGTAGACCAATTAAAACCCGAGGTTCATTCATTGACAAATATCTAGGTTTGTCACACTTGACGTGCTTATGTTCCAAGGAGCACAATTTTACCTAAAATAGGGCAGAAGGAAATGTGGTTCTGTGTAACTAGTTGTCTTTGCTGTAGGCGAATAATTCCAGTAAATGTTCACTCCTGATTACCAGCATATGATTAGAATCTTTCTTCAGCTACTTTTAAACCATTTCTCCCTGAACACTGTACCACAGATTTTATCATCATATTACTCATTGTCATTAACTAAATATTCAAAAAGGTTACAATAGACATATGATGAGAAATATTTTAAAAAGCTGTAAACTCCCTGTGAGATACATTCACTGTTTTAGACACAATTACAATTGCAAATCTGTGGGAAGTTATACTGTTTGTTTCCAAGGAGATGTATGCAGTTGTATTTGGCTTAACTGAAAAGAACATAAAAATAAATTAGACAAAAATGCTGGAGAAACTCAGCGGGTGAGACAGCATCTACGGAGCGAAGGAAATAGGCAACGTTTCGGGCCGAAACCCTTCTTCAGACCACCCCAGCAGTATGAACATTGACTTCTCTTAATTCAGGTAGTCCTTACTTTCTCCTCCCCTTCTCATCTCTCCCTCAGCCCACTGGCTCCACCTCTTCCTTTCTTCTCCCCCCCCCACCCTCACATCAGTCTGAAGAAGGGTTTCGGCCCGAAACGTTGCGTATTTCCTTCGCTCCCACAGATGCTGCCTCACCCGCTGAGTTTCTCCAGCATTTTTGTCTACCTTCAATTTTCCAGCATCTGCAGTTCCTTCTTAAACATAAAAATAAATTATATAACTGCCAAAAATTGTAGCTGAATAGTAACTTCAGATTTATAACTGAATGGGTGTCAAAAAGAACTGAGATTTTTGCAAAATAAATGCAGCAAGAAGTAGGAGAATAGAATTCTCAGCCATCAGTGGATATCATTGCACCGGCTTTTAAATCTTTGCAGCAGAATGGATATATAGATAATTGAATACTGATAGTCTTTATAAGAAACGTTTAGAGAGACATAGTCATACAGCATGGAAACAGGCCTTCTGTTTGTCAGATATCGCATTAGCTTTCCTGTGTCAGCTGTAACTCAGTGAGCGTCATTCTCACTACTGAGTCAGAAGGTTTTAAGTTCCTGTTCTGATCCAGAGATTTGTCATACAACACAGAAATAGGCCCGTTGGCCCATCTTGTCCATGCCAACTGAGATGCCCCTTCTCAACTAGTCCCATTTCCCTGTGTATGGCTGATATCCCTCTTAAATTTTCCTATCCATGTACCTGTCCAAATGACTTTCAAATGTTGTTATAGTCCTTGGATAGCCCTAAAGTAATTATGAAATTCAGCAAGAAACTACTTCTGCTGATGAGGCAGATTGTGAAATTGCCACCAGCAGTACTTTGTTGGCATGAAAGAAACTTGTATGTCCAGATGCCTCCCCATGTTAGCGTGTCAGATACACACTAGCATTCATGCCACTGACAGAACATCCACAATTCCACTGTACAAAATTTAAAAACGGAATACATAACAACATAATGGTATGCAATCCAGGACTTTAAAACACATCTGACAGCGTAGACTGAATTTAAGATTAACATCCGATCTGTCAAGAGGGACCTCAAACAGTTTATTCTTCTGAGGTATTGGAGCCTCAACGAGATTTCTGGTTCTTCCCCCGAGACAAGAGTAGAAGACAGAGTCATAACTTTCCCTGAAGTAAATGAGATCTGTCATCTGAATTTTGGAGCATACCTATAAATGAGAGCAGCCTGCCTAAACAATCTGCGGCTGGGGAAGTTTTTGTCGAGAATTAATCATTATCTACTAAAATCTATGAGCCAATATACATAGAACAGTGCAGCATGGGAACAGCCCACAATGCCTGTGCCGGACATGACGCCAAGTTAAACAAGCTTTTGGTAAAGAAAGCTTTTGGTGTGCTGGCCTTTATAAATCAGAGCATTGAATATAGAAGTTGGGATGTAATGTTAAAATTGTACAAGGCATTGGTGAGGCCAATTCTGGAGTATGGAGTACAATTTTGGTCGCCTAATTATAGGAAGGATGTCAACAAAATAGAGAGAGTACAGAGGAGATTTACTAGAATGTTGCCTGGGTTTCAGCAACTAAGTTACAGAGAAAGGTTGAACAAGTTAGGTCTTTATTCTTTGGAGCGCAGAAGGTTAAGAGGGGACTTGATAGAGGTCTTTAAAATTATGAGCGGGTTAGACAGAGTGGACGTGGATAAGCTTTTCCCATTGAGAGTAGGGAAGATTCAAACAAGAGGACATGACTTGAGAATTAAGGGACAGAAGTTTAGGGGGAACATTAGGGGGAACTTCTTTACTCAGAGAGTAGTAGCTGTGTGGAATGAGCTTCCAGTGGAAGTGGTGGAGGCAGGTTCGATGTTATCCTTTAAAAATAGATTGGATGGGTATATGGACGGGAAAGGAATGGAGGGTTATGGTCTGAGTGCAGGTAGATGGGACTAGGGGGAAGTATTTTATTTTTAATTAAAACATTTTTTTTAAATAAATAAATAAATAAAAAATTTAAATGTTCGGCACGGACTTGAAGGGCCGAGATGGCCTGTTTCCGTGCTGTTATGGTTATATGGTTATATGGTAAATCTCTGCCTGCACATAACCCATATCCCTCCATTCCCCGCATATCCATGTTCCTGTCTAAAAGCATCTTAAAAGCCACTTGTATCTGCCTCCACTACGCCTGGTAGCACATTCCAGGCACACACAACCCTCTGTGGAAAGAACTTGTCCACACACCCCCATTAAACATTACCCCATCTCTCCTTAAATTTATGCCTTTTAGTCTCACATTTCCACCCTAGAAAAAGGTTCTGTCTACCCTATCTATGCTTCTCATCATTTCATACATTGCTATCAGGTCTCCCCTCAACCTCCGTGGCTCCACAGAAAACAATCCAAGTTTGTGCAACCTTTCTTTAAAGCTAATTCCCTCTAATCCAGGCAGCATCCTGCTGAAACAACTTCACCTTCTCCACATCCTTCCTGTAATGAGGCGAACAGAACTGCACACAGTGTTGTACTTTGCAATAGGTACAGAGAGAAATACTCTCTGTAAACTTTCTCATTATCATGAGGTTTAATTGCTGTAAATGTTCCCTACTAAAGCCAGCAGCTGAGGACATCTGAACATTCAGGTCAATTACTCTGATCTAACAAGATGCTGACCAGTGCATTCTGTTAAAGCTGGAGAGATATCAGAGACACAACACTGACACAGTTCTGACCCTATGAATGATTACACTCAATCAACGCTGATCTACGAAATAAACACATCGAGTTCTAATGGAAGAGACCTTTTTTCAGCCATTTCACTGCCAGATGCCGGGATTAACTTCAGACTTTGAAGTTCTTTAATGAGCAGCATTCTTGTGGTGCCCACAGAAATGGTCAAAACAAACAAGGAACAAGACACAACACACTTCGTGCAATCCTCACAGCACCCAGACCCCCCCCCCAAAACCCCCAACCTACACCTTATCAGCCACATTCCTTGCAAGCATCTAAGCTATAACACTCTGACCACTGGATAGATACTTTTCTTCAATTCGTGTTCATGAGAATTGTGATTGATATCACCAGGAGATACAGACAGGAGCAATCACAAGAGACAAAGGACAGCAGTTTGGAAATGGTCAGTTTTAAAACTCATTATATTGTAATAAAGGTATAAATATTTGGAGTTTGTGCTGCTTCCTCAAACTGGTGTAAACGGTGAACAACTTTTATCCAGTAATTGCACTGGATGGAAGATTACAAATTGAGATTGTATCCAAATTTAATCCCGCCCACCCTGGTACGCAAATATCAAGTGATACACGTCCACCCCCTCCCCCTTTTTCTTTTTCCCCACCTCCCCATCCTGGTGCACATACATTACTCCCATCTCCTGAATCACCCTGCTCCATACGCTCAACTTCCATCCCCCAAGTCCCGCATTTTCCCTTTTATCCCCCTGCCCATTCCACCCATATCCCTCCCTGCAGCTTAACATTTCACTCCTCCTCTTCTCTCCTTATCTAATCGAGTCTCATACAATACAGAATCAAGCCCTTCAGCCCAACCCGTCCATGCCGACCATTAGTTTAGATGCCCCATCTAAACTAATCCCATTTGCCGACGATTGGCACATATCTTTCTAAACTTTTCCTGGCCATGAACCTGCCCAAGTGTCTTTTAATGCCGTTATAGTATCTGACACCATTTTATATCCTTTTCACCTCTAGCCCTTGTCATTTACTCCACATACAACCCCCCCTCACATACATTCACCCATCACTGCAACAGGTGGGAGGGAATTATTATTCTCCTACTTTTGTTCCATCTGCCTCCATGTCCCACCTCCAATTAACCTGAATTTAACATGTAACACCATATTCTATCAATTCTAAATCAAAATTAAAGTTGTTTATACAAGGGTTTTCCTGACAGCAATGTAGAAATAAACAGCTGTCCTCCATTAACCTTGCTACTGTTAACAATTTTATTTCATTATATTCAAACATATTTTGCAGAGGTTTACCACCTCTGGAGATTCTTTCTAAATAAAATGCCTTCCAACGAGATACAAAGTTAATAATCATCATTCTGCACAGTGTCATCGTCATATTCTATTTAAATAGTCAGCAAGCTAGAATATGTGAGGATAATGATATTTAAGAGAATGTATTACAAATCAATCATTAACCGAAGCACACAACTGTGGCATCCTTCCTGTATCTCCAGCTGTTTAAGATCTTCTAAAGTAATTTTAAAATTAATCAGTTTGGCAGAACGGATTGCTGTACATTTTTTAGAGGCGTATTCGATGACTCAGCATTGTACGCAACACTCCAGAAGACAAACACAAGCAAACGCGCCGCCCACCCAGTGGGTGGGCGGTGCGACTCACGTTGCAGCGGCCTCTGCAGTCCGTCTGTCTTTTTTTTGTGTTTCGTTTGAGTTTTGTATAGTGTTTTTTTGTTTTTTTTTACTGGGTATGTGTGGGGGGGCGGGGGGTGGGGAAACTTTTAAAATCTTTTCCCTGCACGGGAGACCCGACCTTTCTCTGTCGGGTCTCCGTTGTCGTTGGGGCCTAGCACCGTGGAGCGGCCTCCAACCGGAACGACCTGGGGCTCCAGTCGCGGAGCCTGCGGACTACTCACCATCGTGGAGCTGGCTGAGTTCGGAGCGGGAGGAGTTGTGGTGGCGCGCTGCTGCTACCCGACCCTGGAGATTCGGAGGCTTCAGCCGCAGGTCTGGTGGACGGTAACATCGGGAGCTCGCGGGTCCATGGTGGGAGACCGCTTTTCGGGGCTCCCGCAACAGCAGCTACTCCCGCCCGAGTTGCGGGGTTGAGGATGACCTGGAGCGGGGTCTGACATCGCCCGGCGCGGCATTGGTGGCCGTGGGACTTGCTGGCGCTACCGGGGGCTACAACATCAAGACCCGGAGCATGGCCTTGCATCGCCCGGCGTGGCTTTAATGGCCGCGGGACATATCTACAATCACCCGCCGGGGGCTTTGGGCTTTGACTTTGACATCGGGAGGAGAATGTGGAGTGCAGGGGAGAGATAAGACTTTGCCTTCCATCACAGTGAGGAGGAGAGTCACTGTGATGGATGTTTGTGTAAATTGTGTTGTGTCTTGGTTCTTTTTACTTGTTTGTATGACTGCAGAAACCAAATTTCGTTTGAACTTAGGTTCAAATGACAACAAATAAATATCTAATCTAAAATAGAAGCTACTAGCCGGGTGAACAAGGCAGTTCCTGAAATGGATAATTCAGACCCACCACCTTAAGAGTCATAGAGTCATACAGAACGGAAACAGGCCCTTGTGCCCAACTCGTCCATGCTGACTGAGAAACCCCATCTATGAATGAGAATATTGATTTCTCCAACTTCAAGTAACCCCAGCATTCCCTTCCTCTCTATCCCTCCCACACCCAAGTCGCACTAGCTTCTCATTTTCACCCAACAAACAGCTAACAATAGCCTGTTTCCTTTATCATCATTAATTTTTTGCATATCTTTCATTCATTGTTCTTTATCTCTCTACATCATCGCCTAGATCTCTTGTTTCCCTTATCCCTAATTAGTCTGAAGAAAGGTCTCAACCCGAAAAGTTGTCCATTCCTTCTCTCCAGAGATGCTGCCTGTCCCACTGAGTTACTCCAGCTTATTGTGTCTATATTCGGTTTAAACTAGCATCTGCAGTTCCTTCCTACCCATCTAAGCTAGTCCCATTTGCCTGTGTTTGTCCCATATCCCTTTAAACCTTTCCGATCTATAAACCTTTCTTATTTATTTTGGCTTTATTATCCCAAGGAAGTGACTGGTAGAAGAATGAAGGTGATATTTAGGAGGCTGTGGGTTAGCAGGGTGGGGATAACTGGGTTGTACTGACCGCTCCTGCAACTCCAAGAGTCAGTAACAACAATCCGGATGGAATGGTTTAAGATGGCCAATATAATCACTGTCAGAGAGCAGGAGAAAATGAGAAGACCATCACGGTAGTGAACCAATCCAGTCATTTGCTCAGGGCCGGATTTAGATGAAGAGAGGCCCTAAGCTGTTCCACTTGTGAGGCCCCCCCCCCCCACGACTAGAGGGAGATGGTCCACCAGATTGACACCGATTTGCAGCCAAGCGTGGCCAATGAGATGGAAAGCTGCGCTTTATTTATTTATTTATTTATTGCCAGTGCTAGTTTCGAGTTATTGGCTTAAAACACTATTATTCTGAAATGGAGGGCAAGGAAAATTACTGAAATTGTTTAGAGACTACAGTGTGTTGTGACAGCATATGTAAGAAAGGCCTATGACAGTGTCAAAAATATTATACACCTTGCAGGGCTCTCACTTAATTTTGTTACTCTGTTGTCAGCCGGGCAACCTTGGCAGCTTTTTAAGTTGCCAAATGACAGTTTAGGTGGTCATTTAAGACGGCTTGCATGACACGTGCGATAATGTGCTTGGACGAAGTGCATAGTTACCAGTAGGAATTATGCTCAATGAAGCACTCACATATTATTTCTGCTTCAAATAAAGCCACAAACTAAACATATTCACCAATCAAGACATGATATATACCACAATAACAAGCAGCAAAATTATAATACAGTATCTCAACTCTTTTTACACATTGCAATGAATGCAATTTCTATTATTTCTTTCCACTTCCAAACAAAAATGTGGTTGGATTATTCAGCGTATGATCAACCTCGGTGAGACCAAGTGCAGGCTTGGCGATCGCTTCGCACACCATCTCCACTCAGTTCGCAATAACCAACCTGATCTCCCGGTGGCTCAACACTTCAACTCCCCCTCCCATTCCGAATCCGACCTTTCTGTCCTGGGCCTCCTCCATGGCCAGAGTGAGGCAATCAGTATATAGGAGGAGCAGCACCTCATATTTGCTTGGGTAGTTTACACCCCAACGGTATTCACATTGGCTTCTCTAATTTCAGGTAGACCTTACTTTCGCCCTCCTTCCCCTCCCATAGCCTACTGTCTCCGCCTCTTCCTTTCTTTTTCATGTCAACCCCCCCCCCTCCCCCCGACATCAATCGGTAGAAGGGTCTCGACCCGAAACGTCGTCTATTTTTTGTCTACCAATGGGATCCCACCACTGGCCACATCTTCCCATTTCCTCCC
>JAXLNO010002196.1:0-60998 GCA_038087875.1 Malacoraja senta | reverse complement strand
CAGCGGTCAGGCAGCATCTGAGGAGAACATGGATAGGTGACGTTTCACAGAGTGCTAGGAGTAACTCAGGGGGTCAGGCAGCATCTCTGAGAACATGGATAGGTGACGTTTCACAGAGTGCTGGAGTAACTCAGCGGGTCAGGCAGCATCTCTGGAGAACATGGATAGGTGATGTTATTGGACTGGACCCTTCTTCAGTCTGCAGATTAGCAGTCTGAAAGTTCCTGACCAGAACTGTCACCTATCCATGTTCTCCAGAGATGCTGCCTGGCCTCTGAGTAACTCCAACCACTTTGTGACTTTTTTGTTAACAAGCTGCTGAAATTCCTTGTGTCTCATACAACAGTACAGGCCTCTGGCCCACAGTCTGTGCCAAATATGATGTCAAGTCCAAATCTCTTTCGCCTGCACATGATTTCATGCTCTGGTTTCCTCCCACACTCCAAAGACGTACAGGTTTGTAGGTTAATTAGCTTTGGTAATTTGATAATTGTAAAATTGTCCCTTGTGTGTGGGGTGGTGCTAGTGTACGGGATGATTGCAGGTCAGTGTGCACACGGTGGGCGGAAGGGCCTGTTTCTGTGCTATATGTCTAAACTAAAACTACAAGGTTGTTTCCACTAGTGAGAGAGTCTAGGACCAGAGGGAACAGCCTCAGAATAAAAGTATGTACTTTAGAAAGGAGATGAGAAGGAATTTCTTTAGCTAGAGGGTGGTGAATGTGGAATTCAATGCCACAGAAGGTTTTGGAGGCCGTCATTGGATATTTTTAAAGCGGAGATTGACAGGTTCTCGATTAGTAAGGTCGTCAAGGGTTATGGGGAAAAGGCAGGAGAATGGGGTTGAGAGGGAAAGATAGATCAGCCATGATCGAACATAGAAACATAGAAAATAGGTGCAGGAGTAGGCCATTCGGCCCTTCGAGCCTGCACCGCCATTCAATATGATCATGGCTGATCATCCAACTCAGTATCCCGTACCTGCCTTCTCTCCATACCCCCTGATCCCTTTAGCCACAAGGCCACATCTAACTCCCTCTTAAATATAGCCAATGAACTGGCCTCAACTACCTTCTGTGGCAGAGAGTTCCAGAGATTCACCCACTCTCTGTGTAAAAATGTTTGTCTCATCTCGATCCTAAAGGATTTCCCCTTTATCCTTAAACTGTGACCCCTTGTCCCTCTATGGCAAGAATGTCTTTCCTCAGAACGGTGGAGTTTCAGAGAGTCGAACATCCTAATTCTGCTCTTATGTCTTATCATCTTTTCTGACAAAGTGAAATGGCAGCAATGAATCAACAGACAATCAACTACTGCCCCCAGGTGGATATCATCATGTGTGCAACAAACATTGATTGGCCACTGGTGGGTTAATGTGGTAATTGGTTAGATTGGAGCTGATTAGGGAATTGCCAGCTGCTGTGTATAAAAGGGGGAGTTGTGTGTGTGAGTGAGTGCAGTTGTCCTGGCTGACGTTGGGACGTGTCGAGTCCCACCTTGCAAGCGGTGCTCATGGTCGAGGCAGGGAGTCTTCTCTTGTGTCTGAGGTGGTCTTCGTCTCCAGGACAGGAGGTGAGTGAGAACACTATTGCTTTCTCTTAACGTGTTTGTGTCTTTGATTAATTCTCCAGACTTGTTATATATTCTCTTGTTATATTTCCTCTTGTTATATACATAATATATATATATATATATATATATATATATATATATATATAATTACAAGAGAATATGTAACAAGTCTGGAGAATTAATCAAAGACAGAAAACTATTCACATTGATGGGTATGGAGGATATAGATAGATATATATATGTGTATTCTTCCTCCACACTGAGAATAGTTTTCTGTCGGGCGGGTTCCCCGTAAAGTATTTAATTGGCTTGAGCCCATCGCGCACTATTTAAAATGGCAATGTGGACAAAAATGCTGGAGAAACTCAGCGGGCGAAGCAACATCTTGTGTGAGTTTGACTCTTCTTCAGACTCGAGCATTTCTCCCAGCATGTTTGTCTCTCGCTCTGTAGATGCTGCCTCACCCGCATTCACATTCCCGTGCAGATGCCGGTGTGATCGGTGAGAGACACCTCCCGCTCACACCTCACACCCTCACCTGTGTCCGGCGGCTCTGTGTCTCTGTGTCCGGCGGCTCTGCCGCTCTGTCCATCCACACCGCATGGAGTTTTAACCCCGGCCCGGAGCGGGGATGAATCTCGGGGCTATTGGGGGTTGCACTGGGTGATAGGGCTTGACGCACGGAGCCACTCAATCCATCTGGAGGACATCGCAGCTTCAGGTATATGTTATTAATGCAAGAAACGCGCACTTTCTACCTGTTAAAACCCGCCAAAATTGTGACTTTTTGCGCTATAATTACTGTGGAAGTCGGGGTAACTGAGAGACATTTATCCTGTGAGACATTTACCCAACTTCAGAATTCAAAAGTGAGGAGAAATGACGGTAGATAGAAGCGAGAGCTGAAGGGACAACAGCCAGAGTGCTTGGTGAACATTGGCCGGTTTGCTCACTGCATTTCATCAACATTAAGGAATTATTTGTTTTTTTCTTGTTCCTTTGCATCTACAAAGTTTCAGAAGTGATAAATCTGGCGGTAAAAGTTTAAAACCGCCCCTGGTTCTCAAGTGGGTTTTTACATACAAAAAGAAACTCTCAAGCAAAACTTACAGCCAGATTTTATCACTTCTGAGACTTTTTAGATACCAAAGGAATCAAGAAAAAACACAAATAATGCCTTAGTTGATGAAATGCAGTGAGCAAACGGCCAATGTTCGCCAAGCTCTCTGGCTGTTGTTGTCCCTCAGCTCTCGCTTCTATCTACCGTCATTTCTACTCACTTTTGAATTCTAAAGTTGGCTAAATGTCTCCACACTTATCCCGATTTCCATCATTATTTACAGCGCAAAAATTGATAATTTCGGGGTGTTTAAACGGGCCCGCTACACTGGAAACAATGGTAAGTACTTACCTGCAGTTCATCGCGTGTACTCCACTTGGTGTAGCGTAGCAACAGTACAGGTCATGGGTCGTGACCCCACTGCCGTGAAACCTCCCTATAGCTCCGATGCCTGACCCCCGGGTCACTGTCCCTCACCCCCCCCCAGACCCCCGGGTCACTGTCCCTCACCCCCCCCCAGACCCCCGGGTCACTGTCCCTCACCCCCCCAGACCCCCGGGTCACTGTCCCTCACCCCCCCCCCAGACCCCCGGGTCACAGTCCCTCACCCCCCCAGACCACTGGGGTCACTGTCCCTCCCCCCCCCCCCCCCCAGACCCCGGGTCACAGTCCCTCCCCCCCCCCCCAGACCCCCGGGTCACAGTCCCTCCCCCCCCCCAGACCCCCGGGTCACAGTCCCTCACCCCCCCCCCCAGACCCCCGGGTCACAGTCCCTCACCCCCCCCCAGACCACTGGGTCACTGTCCCTCACCCCCCCAGACACTGGGTCACTGTCCCCACACCCCCCCCCCCCCCAGACCCCCAGGTCACTGTCCTCACCCCCCCCCCAGACTCCCGGGTCACTGTCCCTCACCCCCCCCCCCAAGACCCCCGGGTCACTGTCCCTCACCCCCCCCCCCCAGACCCCGGGTCACTGTCCCTCACCCCTCCCAGACCACTGGGTCACTGTCCCTCACCCCCCCCCAAGACCCCCGGGTCACTGTCCCTCACCCCCCCCAGACCCCGGGTCACTGTCCCTCACCCCCCCTCCCGTCACTGTCCCTCACCCCCCCCCCAGACCCCCGGGTCACTGTCCCTAACCCCTTCCTCCCCCCCCCCCCCCAGACCCCCGGGTCACTGTCCCTCACCCCCCCCCCAGGCCCCGGGTCACTCTCCCTCACCCCCCCCCCAGACCGCCGGGTCACTGTCCCTCACCTCCCCCCCCAGACCCCTGGTCTCTGTCCCTCAACCCCCCCAGACCCCTGGTCACTGCCCCTCACCCCCCCCCAGACCCCCGGGTCACTGTCCCTCACCTCCCCCCCCAGACCCCTGGTCACTGTCCCTCACCCCCCCCCCCCCAGACCCCCGGGTCACTGTCCCTCACCTCCCCCCCCAGACCCCTGGTCACTGTCCCTCAACCCCCCACAGACCCCTGGTCACTGTCCCTCACCCCCCCCCCAGACCCCCGGGTCACTGTCCCTCACCTCCCCCCCCAGACCCCTGGTCACTGTCCCTCAACCCCCCCAGACCCCTGGTCACTGTCCCTCACCCCCCCCCCAGACCCCGGGTCACTGTCCCTCACCTCCCCCCCCAGACCCCAGGTCACTGTCCCTCACCCCCCCCCCCCCAGACCCCCGGGTCACTGTCCCTCACCTCCCCCCCCAGACCCCTGGTCACTGTCCTCAACCCCCCACAGACCCCTGGTCACTGTCCCTCACACCCCCCCAGACCCCCGGGTCACTGTCCCTCACCTCCCCCCCCAGACCCCTGGTCACTGTCCCTCCCCCCCCCCCAGACCCCAGGGTCACTACCCTCACCACCCCCCCTGAAGAAAGATTTGATAACTGGGATTGTATTCTCTGCAGCAACAGAGGTGAAGAAAATACTTAGTTGAGGTGAATAATTTTATGAGAATAGGACCTGTTTTGCTTAACAAAGAGTGTAAGAAGGAACTGCAGATGGTGGTTTAAACTGAAGATAGACACTAAAAGCTGGAATAACTCGGCAGGACAGGCAGCATCTCTGGAGAGAATGAATATGTGATGTTTCGGGTTGAGACCTTCAGACTGAAGAGGCTGAAAACCAGCCATAAACACAATGACTGGAGATGTGTGTTATCCAATTAAGGACAGAAATCTGAATCGTGTGTTCATCTTTATTGACGTGACACCATAATAAATATATGACAGAAAAAAAGAATTTAAATGGGGTGGCGCAGCGGTAGAGTTGCTGCCTTGCAGCACCACAGACCCAGATTTGATCCTGACTACAAGTGCTGTCTGTACAGTATTTGTACATTTCTCCTTATGACCACATGGTTTTTTCTGGATATTCCGGTTTCTCCCACATCAGAAAGAAGTGCAGGTTTGTACGTTAATTGGCTTCTGTAAATGTCCCTGGCATGTAGAATACAACTGGTGTATGGTTAGATTGCTGGTCGGTGTGGACTTGGTGGCAGAAGGGCCTGTTTCCCATATGGTTTACATATATATCTTAATTTCATTGAACCATGACCGGTTGAATATGTGGCATTATTTTTCCTAAGGGTAAGGTTGATTTATTTGTGCAGAACAGTGATGGAAGTCTGACTCCTCTTGCCTTGTTTCGATGTTTTGTTTCTATCTATATCTATATGCATAGTAGCATGAATTATAATCTTATTTCCATACATGAATTATACTAAGGTCATTCATGTGCTGCACCTGTTGATCAGAGCCTGGCTCTACTGTGGAATGTAATTAGGAATGTAATTTAGCCTAATCTAATTTAGACTCACTACAGTATGCACCAGATTGCACAATTTCAAGGTGAAAAATGCAGAAGCTCCCTACCATGAGAGGGAGGGCCACCACCCTCACCCCCCCCCTCGGTCGCTACGCTCCCTCACAATTTCTCACTCAACTCTCACCCAATGTTGGCAGCCCTGTCTCTGGTACAAAAAACTAGCATCTGCAGTTCTTTGTTTCTACATTTTACTGTTCAATGTTGATCAGTGATAACTGTTATTGATTGATGCACAATGTGGAACAGATGCAGGGATAATGTAGAATATTGGGCTGAAGAGGACTGAGGGGCATTCTTACTGAACCCAGTGATTTGGAACAATTGGTCTGCTGTGGATTGGAGTAAGGATGTATAAAATTCCAGATCTGATCTGTCTCAATGTTTGGAGACCCTTGGAAAGGGTGCAGTCAAGATTTATGAGTATATTGCCAAGAATTGTTGTTGAGGTTCCATTTACTTCATGAAGGCAGTAGCAAGAATGAATTTGTCTCCTGGATAGATGTCCAGTTGTGTTTTAATTGGGGCACTTTATGAAGACTGGTTTTCAGTTGATGACTAATTGTTATGAATAAGAAGACAGCAAGGAATTTAAAGTGGATCTACATTGTACTTGGTTGAGGAAAGTTAATGTGAACTTGTTGTTAACCACTTGTGTGAAATGGTTCATGTTAACTACCCTAATCACAGCTTGTTTATTGTGAATTCTTGTGAAGGACTTTCAGGTGAAAGGAATCTGTGTGATGTGTTGAGTGGTCATTCATTGAGCTTTGGACTGGACAGACTGTTGTAAAGATATTTGTAAAGATATTTGGATACTCTTGCTCAAAAGACAAAATGCTGGAGTAACTCAGCGGGTCAAAGTCAGCATCTGGAGAACTTGGATAGGTGACGTTACAGAGTGCTGGAGTAACTCAGCGGGGGTCAGGCAGCATCTGTGGAGAACATGGATAGGTGACATAGAAACATAGAAAATAGGTGCAGGAGGAGGCCATTCGGCCCTTTGAGCCAGCACCACCATTCACTGTGATCATGGCTGATCATCCCCAATTAGTACCCCATTATTGCCTTCTCCCCATATCCCCTGACTCTGCTATTTTTAAGAGCCCTATCTAGCTCTCTCTTGAAAGTATCCAGAGAACCTGCCTCCACTGCCCTCTGAGGCAGAGAATTCCACAGACTCGCCACTCTCTGTGGAAAAGTGTTTCCTCGTCTCTGTTCTAAATGGCTTATTCCTTATTCTTAAACTGTGGCCCCTGGTTCTGGACTCCCCCAACATTGGGAACATGTTTCCTGCCTCTAGCGTGTCCAAGCCCTTAACAATCTTATATGTTTCAATGAGATGCCCTCTCATCCTTCTAAACTCCAGAGTGTACAAGCCCAGCTGCTCCATTTTCTCAGCATATGACAGTCCCGCCATCCCGGGAATTAACCTGGTGAACTTACGCTGCACTCCCTCAATAGCAAGAATGTCCTTCCTCAAATTAGGGGACCAAAACTGCACACAATACTCCAGGTGTGGTCTCACTATGGCTCTGTACAACTGCAGAAGGACCTCTTTGCTCCTATATTCGATTCCTCTTGTTATAAAGGCCAACATGCCATTTGCTTTCTTCACTGCCTGCTGTACCTGCATGCTTACTTTCATAGACAGATGAACAAGGACCCCCAGATCCCGTTGTACTTCCCCTTTTCCCAACTTGACGCCATTTAGATGGTAATCTACCTTTTTTTGCTACCAAAGTGGATAACCTCACATTTATCCGCATTAAACTTCATCTGCCATGCATCTGCCCACTCCCCAACCTGTCCAAGTCACCCTGCATTCTCATAGCATTCTCCTCACAGTTCACACTGCCACCCAGCTTTATGTCATCTGCAAATTTGCTAATGTTACTTTGAATCCCTTCATCCAAATCATTGATGTATATTGTAAATAGCTGCGGTCCCAGCACTGAGCCTTGCGGTACCCCACTAATCAATGCCTGCCATTCTGAAAGGGACCCGTTAATCCCTACTCTTTGTTTCCTGTCTGCCAACCACTTCTCTATCCATGTCAGCACTCTTCCTTCTAAACTCCAGTGAATACAAGTCTATTCTTTTAAATCTTTCCTCATGTGACAGTCCCGCCATCCCAGGGATCAATCTCGCGAACCTACGCTGCACTGCCTCAATCACAAGGATGTCCTTCCTCAAAATAGGAGACCAAAACTGGACACAATACTCCAGATGTGGTCTCACCAGAGCCCTGTACAACTGCAGAAGAACCTCTATACTGAAATCCTCTTGTTAGAGTGATGGGAACCCCCTCTTTCCCTGCACTCCCCACCCTGGTGATAGGAACCCCCTCTTTCCCAGCATGCCCCCCCCCACCCTGGTGATGGGAACCTCACTCTTTGCATGCCCCCCACCCTGGAGATGGGAACCCCCTCTTTCCCTGCACCCCCCACCCTGGTGATGGGAACCCCCTCTTTCCCTGCACCCCCACCCTGGTGATAGGAACCCCCTCTTTCACTGCACTCCCCCCCCACCCTGGTGATGGGAACCCCCTCTTTCCCTGCACTCCCCACTCTGGTGATAGGAACCCCCTCTTTCTGAGCACCTCGCCCTGGTGATGGAAACCCCCTCTTTCCCCCCCACCCCGGTGATTGGAACCCCCTCTTTCCCTGCATCCCCCTACCCTGGTAATGGGAACCCCATCTTTCCCTGCACCCCACACCCTGGTGATGGGAACCCCATCTTTCCCTGCACCCCCACCCCACCCTGATGATGGGAACCCCATCTTTCCCTGCACTCCCACCCTGGTGATGGGAACCCCATCCTTCCCTGCACCCCCCCAACCCTGATGATGGGAACCCCCTCTTTCCCTGCACCCCCATCCTGGTGTGAACACTTCCCTCAACACCTTGGTCACTCTGCTCCTTCCCTGTGTATGCTCACCTCCCAAACCAGTCTCATATTTCACTCTATCCCCTTCCACCCGTATCCCTCCCTCCAGCTTTACGTTTCACTCTTCTCATCTGTTGCACCTTTTGTCTCCTTGTCACCCCTAGCCAATGTCACAACCCATCACCCTCTCCCCTGTATCCACTGATCCACGTACCAGGCTTTGTCCTGCTCCCACCTCTTTCCCACTTTCTCAACCCAACTCCATCAGTCTGAAAGGGTCCCAACAGGAAACAACAGCATCTGTCCATTCCCTTTGTGGTCGGGTAGATGGTGCCTGATCTGCCAAGTACCTCCAGCACTTGTTTTGGAGCAGGTTACATCCCCTGGTTAAAGTAATCCTAGTTGGCTGCTGTTGCAGGGAAAGTAGTTTAATGTTGATGACACTTGTGTTTAAATCATTACAATTAGGTAATCTTGCCCCTTCCATTCACCCAACTGTAGCTTTGTTTGGAATTATTCTAAATCTATATTTGGTTTAGTATGTTTGTGTCTGTTGCCAGAATCCATTTCCTCTCCTCTCTGCTCCTTTCTAAAGGGGTGACCAATTAGTGTTAGTTTCCACCCAGGATCTCCAAAGACTGGGTCCTCTGATGCAGGAAGAGTCTGCCAGGGTTAGACTGTCTACCCCATTCTGCCAAATGTTGCATAAACTGGGTCAAACTTCACTACTGTTCCTTTACTTGTACGTCTTATTTAATTCAAAGTATTTCTTGTCAGTTAAAGTAGTATCTGGTTTGTCATGGTGTGTTTCTCCAGATATTTGAACTGCCTGCATGCTCCTATCTGTTTCTGTTTGTGCACAGGGTTTCAATGTCCATGGTAAAGGGCACAGTATCAGGGGCAGTGTCGGGGAGAACACTACATGTGACATGGTACATTTCACATTTAGAGACACAGCGCGGAAACAGGCCCTTTGGCCCACCGAGTCTGCACCGACCAGCGATCCCCGCACATTAACACTATCCTACACACTAGGGACAATGTTGCATTTATACCAAGTCAATTAACCTACAAACCTGCACATCTTTGGATAGAAACATAGACAATAGGTGCAGGAGGAGGCCATTTGGCCCTTCGAGCCTGCACTGTCATTCATTATGATCATGGCTGATCATCCAACTCAGTATCCTGTACCTGCCTTCTCTCCATACCCCCTGATCCCTTTAACCACATGGGCCACATCTAACTCCCTCTTAAATATAGCCAATGAACTGGCCTCAACTACCTTCTGTGGCAGAGAATTCCACAGATTCACCACTCTCTGTGTAAAAAATGATTTTCTCATCTCGGTCCTAAAATACTTCCCCCTTATCCTTAAACTGTGACCCCTTGTTCTGGACTTCCCCAACATCGGGAACAATCTTCCTGCATCTAGCCTGAAGATCTCTGAGAAAACCCACTTGGTCACTGGGAGAATGTACAAACTCCGTACAGAACCCGTGTCTCTGGCGCTGTAAGGCAACAACTCTACCACTGTGCCACTGTGCTGCCCTTCAACAAAGCTGGCATGTTGCTGTGCCAGGGAATTACAGTAGTCAATGTATTCTGCTACCCTGTAGGGTTCACTACAATCATTTCAATGGCTGATCCTGTTTCTCACGACATTTAATCTCAATTGGAATCTCTTTATCTCTAGATGTCCAGTGTGAAGGAGGATGTCGGCAGACTTCAAGTCACTAACGTGACATTGGTTTGTTTTGTATATAACTTGTTCTATGTGAATATGGTTATGGAGTTGGTACAAAGGTAAGACCCCTGTTTAGAACCTTCTCTTGGGCTTCAGTGTGGATGAAGGTTTGGGAAAGATTAAGAGGTGTTTTCTCTAATTGGGCTCAGCCTGTCTCGGCTTGGGGCCCACTTTAGTTTAAAGATTACATTTCCCCTCCCCCTCGTTAAGGTTTATTCACTAAAGTTGTGGTCTGGGCCTACTTGAAGGAGTTTAACAGGGACCAATGGTATGTACTTGTGTCTCTATTTAGTAGTGAGTTTCTGCCTGTACCTGGGGCTGTTGGTCAGGGTGGGGACAGTGAGGGGGATGTATGGGGGGTGAGATATTGGTTCCACATGCCAATGTGGTGGATTCCCCTCCACCAGCATGATACCAATGATCACCTTCTCCTGTCAGCACTTGACTGGATGGCACTGCCTTCTGTCTCTGGGGTTTGTGTGGTGTGTACTTGTGCTTGAGGAAACGATGACCTGAAGACTCGTCCAATCTGAGGTCTTGGCTGGGGAACGGCCACTTTGGTCTGACCCATGAGATCATTACCCTTGTCCAAATCCACTTGCCTTCATTATACTCCCCACTTCCTCATTGTCTTGGCCCTCATCCCAACAGGGATTTATTCTGAGTTTTGTCCATGCCATGGAACAAATAAACAGTGCTGGCAGAACTGAGTGGGTCGGGCAACATACGTAGAGGAAATGGACAGATGACTTAGCTTGGAAGCCTTCAGACTGGAGTAGTGGGAGAAGGTTAGAAAAGGGAAATGGGGCAAAGCTTGGCAAGTGATGGGTGGATACAGGTGAAGGGATGAATTGCAGATGGTGGAGAAAAGGACAAAGGCTAGAGGTGAAAATGTGACAAAACATTCCAGAGGTGTGAAATGTAAAGCTGGAGCGAGGTTTGCGGGTGTAATGGGACGGGTCTGCGGGTGTAATGGGACGGGTGTAATGGGACGGGTCTGCGGGTGTAATGGGACGGGTATAATGGGACCAGAAGGGATAAAAGGGAAGGTGATTTCGAGATGGGGATGAGTGTACTGATGAAGGGACATCCCCTCTCTCCCTACACTCCCCACCCTGGTGTGCACCTCACTCAACACTCCGGTCACCCTACTCCTTTCCCCTCTAATGTACGCTCATCCTTGTCCCACATTCCTGTCTTTCCCAGATCCCTCCCTCTGGCTTTGCATGTCACACCTCTTCTTGTCTGATATTTGTCTCCTCTTCACCTCTAGCCTTTGTCACTACTCCCCTCTCTACTAATCAGTCCCAACTGTATCCAGCATCACTCACCAGGCTTTGTCCTGCTCCCATCTCTTTCCAGCTTTCTCCCAGCTCCATCAGTCTGAAGAAAGGTCCTGATCTGAAACATCTGTCCATTCCTTTGCAGTCGGGCAGATGGTGCCTGGCCCACTGAGTACCGCCAGCACTGTTTCTGACCTCGTTATTCCTTGGTTAAAGTTATCCTAGGGAAAGTGAGTTTAATAGTCATGGCTCTTGAGTCTTATTACAATTTACCAATCCTGCCCCTTCCATTCACCCTACTGTAGTTCTTTAAAGTCAGTCTATATATTTGGTTTGGCGAGTGTCTGCGTTGCTGCAATCTGTTTGCTTTCTGCTTTCATCCTCTGAATAATTTGTTAATTTCTACCCAGGATCCCCAAGGACTGGACCTGTGTTGCTGGAAGTATCTGCTGGGGTTACAGTCTTCCCGTTCTGCCAAATGTTGGTGTAAGATGGAATAAACTTCTTCCCCATTGCTGTTCTCCTGATACACAAGTCTCATTTAATTCAATGTTACAACGTTATCCAGTCTATCTGGATTTGATCTTCATGGAGATGGTGTGAAGGTAAGGCTCCTATTTCAACCCCTCTTTTGGTTTCAGTGGGATAAGTTTTTGAAAGATTAACGATGGGGTTTCCTATTTATTTTTGGTCAAGGGTTTTATAATTCAAGATGCTGGATCTTTAACAATAAAAGCAGAGCTGGAGGATCTCGATGGGTCAGGCAGCATCTGTAGGCTGGCTCGGAGGTTTGTAGGTTAATTGGTTTTTGTAAACTGTCCCTAGTGTGTAGGATAGTGCTAGTGTACGGGGTGATCGCTGGATTGTGCAGGATAGTGCTAGTGTACGGGGTGATTGCTGGATTGCGCTGGATTGTGCAGGATAGTGCTGGTGTACGGGGTGATCGCTGGATTGTGTAGGATAGTGCTAGTGTACGGGGTGATCGCTGGATTGTGCAGACTCGGTGGGCCAGACGGCCTGTTTCCACTATCTCTGATTATTTTTTATTCATGGTTCTTTCAATTCGGGGCGCTGGAATCTTGAGCATAAACAACAGTGCTGGAGGAACCTGGTGGGTCAGGCAGTATCTGAAGAAATGGACAGATGACTAATCAGGTCGGGAGCCTTCAGACTGAATTACGGGAGAAAGCTGGAAATGAGGTGGGGGTGGGGCAGGGGCACTGCCTGACAGGTGATGGGTGGATACAGGTGAGTGGGTAATGGGCAGATGGGTGGAGTAAGTGACAAAGGCTGAAGGTGAAAGTGATAAAACATGTTGGATAAGGACAAGAACTGTGAAATGTAAAGCCATAGGGAGGTGGGTTGGGAAGGTAAAAGGGAAATGTGGGACAAGGAGATGGGAGATGAGTGTACTTCCCTTCACCCCCCAAACACCCTGGTGTGCTAATTGACTGACTAACTAACTAATTAACTCACTAATTAACTTAACTCACTAACTAACTAACCAACTAACACTGGTCCTTTCCCTTCCTCTGTACGCTCATCTCTCAAACAGGAAAGTTGCTGACCTGAGATGTCATCTGTCCATTCCACTTGCAGTCAGGCAGATTGTGCCTGAACTGCTGAATGCCTCCAGCACTTTGTCTTTAGACAGAGCCATGTTCTCTGGTTAAAGTAATTGTAGTTGTCTCCTGTTACAGGGAAAGTAGTTTAATATTTGTGGTGTATTAATTTGACTGTTTTGTACATCTTTGTCAGCTCTTGGGATCTGGTCTTTCTGGCGATTACTTTAAGGTAAGGCCCCTGTTTCAAAACCTCTCTTGGGTTTCAGTGTTTGGGGGAAAGATTGGGCAGCACAGTGGTAGAGTTGCTGCCTCACAGAGCCAGAGACCTGGGTTCAATCCTGACAACATGTGTTGTTTGTATGTTCTGCCTGTGACCATGTGGGTTTTCTCCAGGTGTTCTGGCTTCCAACACCAAAGACATTCAGATTTGCAGGTTAATTGGTTTTAGTAAACTGTCCCTAGTGTGTAGGATAGTGCTCGTGTACGGGGTGATTGCTGGATTGTGCAGACTTGGTGGACCAGAGGGCCTGTTTCCACACTTTAGTTGGTCTTAATGTATTTATATTAGTACAATGTGAAGAAGGGTCCTGTTCTGAAACGTCACCTATAAATGTTCTGCAGAGATGCTGCCTGACCAGCTGAGTTACTCAAGCACTCCATGAAACGTCACCTATAAATGTTCTCCAGAGATGCTGCCTGACCTGCTGAGTTACTCCAGCACTGTCTATTTTTTTTGTAAACCAGCACCTGCAGTTCCTTGATTTTCATCCCAAATCTTCCCTGGTTTCAGGGCTTTTACAAACTTTGGCATCTGTACAATGGGTGAATTACAGGGAAAGGAAACGGGTCACAGACCAATAAAGCACCATTTTGCAGTAAAGAGAACAATTATATCTAATTTGTGGACAGCACTCCCAATGTGCAGTGAATTTGTACAACAGGGTCGCTCCAATTTGTGGTCAACACTCCCACCGTGTGGTGATCCGCTGCACTGCAGGCCCATCCAGTTTGTGTCAACACTCCCACCGTGTGGTGATCCGCTGCACTGCAGACCCATCCAGTTTGTGGTCAAAGGTACACAAAAAATGCTGAGAAACTTCAGCGGGTGCAGCAGCATCTATGGAGCGAAGGAAATAGGTAACGTTTTGGGCCGAAACCCTTCTTCAGCCCAAAACGTTACCTATTTCCTTCGCTCCATAGATGCTGCTGCACCCGCTGAGTTTCTCCAGCATTTTTGTGTACCTTCGATTTTCCAGCATCTGCAGTTCCTTCTTTAACAGTTTGTGGTCACACTCCCACCGTGTGGTGATCCGCTGCACTGCAGGTCCATGTGACGTGGACAAAGTACTAGTTTAACTCTGGTCAGGCAGCATCTCTGGAGAACGTAGACAGGAGTATCTTTTTGTCCACATTTACTGCATTGCACCGCATACCGCACAATGAGGAATTTCTTTAGTCGGAGGGCGGTGAATCTGTAGAATTCACTGCTACAGAAGGCTGTGGAGGCTGTCGATGGATATTTTTAAATTGGAGATAGATTCTTGATTAGCAAGGGCGTTAACCATATAACATATAACAATTACAGCACGGAAACAGGCCATCTCGGCCCTTCAAGTCCATGCCAAACACTTTTTCTCCCTAGTCCCATCTACCTGCACTCAGACCATAACCCCTCCATTCCTTTCCCATCCATATACCCATCCAATCTATTTTTAAATGATAAAATCGAACCTGCCTCCACCACTTCCACTGGAAGCTCATTCCACACAGCTACCACTCTCTTTGAGTAAAGAAGTTCCCCCTAATGTTACCCCTAAACTTCTGTCCCTTAATTCTCAAGTCATGTCCCCTTGTTTGAATCTTCCCACTCTCAATGGAAAGCTTATCCACGTCAACTCTGTCTATCCCTCTCATCATTTTAAAGATCTCTATCAAGTCCCCCTTAACCTTCTGCGCTCCAAAGAATAAAGACCTAACTTGTTCAGCCTTTCTCTGTAATTTAGTTGCTGAAAACCAGGCAACATGCTCGTAAATCTCCTCTGTGCTCTCTCTATTTTGTTGACATCCTTCCTATAATTAGGCAACCAAAAATTGTACTCCATACTCCAGAATTGGCCTCACCAATGCCTTGTACAATTTTAAAATTACATCCCAACTTCTATACTCAATGCTCTGATTTATAAAGGCCAGCACACCAAAAGCTTTCTTTACCACCCTATCTACATGAGATTCCACCTTCAGGGAACTATGCACAGTTATTCCTAGATCCCTCTGTTCAACTGCATTCCTCAATTCGCTACCATTTACCATGTATGTCATATTTTGATTTGTCCTGCCAAGATGTAGCACCTCGCATTTATCAGCATTAAACTCCATCTGCCATCTTTCAGCCCACTCTTCCAAATGGCCTAAATCTCTCTGTAGACTTTGAAAATCTACTTCATTATCCACAACACCACCTATCTTAGTATCATCTGCATACTTACTAATCCAAATTTCCACACCATCATCCAGATCATTGATGTACATGACAAACAACAGTGGACACAACAGACCCCTGAGGCACCCCACTAGTCACCGGCCTCCAACCTGATAAACAGCCATCCACCATTACTCTCTGGCATCTCCATTCAGCCACTGTTGAATCCATCTTGCTACTCCACCATTAATACCCAACAATTGAATCTTCTTAACCAGCCTTCCATGTCAAAGACCTTGTCAAAGGCCTTACTGAAGTCATATAGACAACATCCACTGCTTTACCCTCATCAATTTCCCTAATAACCTCTTTGAAAAATTCTAGAAGATTAGTCAAACATGACCTTCCAGGCACAAATCCATGTTGACTGTTCTTAATCAGACCCTGTTTATCCAGATGCTTATATATATTATCCCTAAGTATCCTTTCCATTAATTTGCCCACCACTGACGTCAAAGTAACAGGTCTATAATTGCTAGGTTTACTCTTAGAACACTTTTTAAACAATGGAACAACATGCGCAGTACGCCAATCCTCCGGCACTATTCCAGTTTCTAATGACATTTGAAATATTTCTGTCATAGCCCCTGCTATTTCTACACTAACTTCCCTCAATGTCCTAGGGAATATCCTGTCAGGACCTGGAGACTTATCCGTTTTCATATTTTTCAAAAGTGTCCACACCTCCTCTTCTTTGAATCTCATAGTTTCCATCGCTACTCTGCTCGTTTCCCTTACCTCACATAATTCCATATCCTTCTCCTTGGTGAATACCGAAGAAAATGGAGTTACAGGGATGTGGTCACTCCAACACCACAGGAGGCAGGCAAGTGGATCACGGTTGGGAGAGGCAAGGGCACAGGCAGGGACTAGAGAGTACCCCGGTGGCTGTACACCTTGACAGTAAGTACTCCTGTTTGAGCACTGTTGGGGTGGACAGCCTACCTGGGGGTAGTGACAGCGGCCGGGCCTCCGGTATAGAGACCGGCCCTGTTGCTCAGAAGGGCAAGGAAAAGGAAGAGGAGGGCAATACTAATAGGGGACTCTATAGTTAGGGGGTCAGACAGGCGATTCTGTGGACGCAGTCGGGAGACCCGGATGGTAGTTTGCCTCCCTGGTGCCAGGGTCTGTGATGTGTCTCAACGTGACCAAGATATCCTGAAAGGGCAGGGAGAGGAGCCCGAGGTCGTGGTACATATAGGTACCAATGACATAGGTTAAAAAAAGAGAAGAGGTCCTGATAGGAGAATTTAGGGCGTTAGGAGGGGAGTTAAAGAGAAGGACAGCAAAGGTAACAATCTCGGGATTACTGCTTGTGCCATGGAGGATAAATGCGTGGCTGATGGACTGGTGCAGAAGACAGGGATTCAAATTTCTGGATCATTGGAACCTCTTTTGTGGAAGGTTCGACCTGTACAAAAAGGATGGGTTGCACTTGAACCTGAGGGGGACCGATATCCTGGCGGGGAGATCTGCAAAGGCTACTGGGGAGACTTTAAACTAGAATGGTTGGGGGGAGGGACTCAAATAGAGAATGCTATTAGACAGTGTGTGAGGCAGGAGGCAGAGAAGGAAAGCACTCAGACCCAACATGTAGGGGGGAAAGAAGAAAACAATAATAAACGGAGAATAAGAGGTGGTGGGGTTCTTAAATGGGTGAGCAGAGAAACAGGGGTGTAAAATGCGGGCGGAAGCAATAGGTAGCAAGGTGAAAAGTAAAAGTGGCAGGCAGACAAATCCAGGGCAAAAATCAAAAAGAGCCACTTTTCAACATAATTGTATAAGGGGTAAGAGCGTTGTAAAAACAAGCCTGAAGGCTTTGTGTCTCAATGCAAGGAGCATTCGTAATAAGGTGGATGAGTAATAAGGTGGATGAGTTGAACGTGCAGATAGCAATTAATGATTATGATATAGTTGGGATCACGGAGACATGGCTCCAGGGTGACCAAGGCTGGGAGCTGAACATCCAGGGATATTCAATATTCAGGAGGGATAGAGAGAAAGCAAAAGGAGGTGGGGTAGCGTTGCTGGTTAGAGAGGAGATTAACGCAGTGGAAAGGAAGGACATTAGCTTGGAGGATGTGGAATCGGTATGGGTAGAGCTGCGAAACACTAAGGGGCAGAAAACGCTGGTGGGTGTTGTGTACAGGCCACCTAGCAGTACTAGTGAAGTTGGGGATGGCATCAAACAGGAAATTAGAAATGCGTGCAACAAAGGCAAAACAGTTATAATGGGTGACTTCAATCTACATATAGATTGGGTGAATCAAATTGGCAGGGGTGCTGAGGAAGAGGATTTCTTGGAATGTATGCGGGATAGTTATCTAAACCAACATGTAGAGGAACCAACGAGAGAGCAGGCTATTCTAGACTGGGTATTGAGTAATGAGGAAGGGTTAGTTAGCAGTCTTGTTGTGCGTGCCCCCTTGGGCAAGAGTGACCATAATATGGTTGAGTTCTTCATTAGGATGGAGAGTGACATTGTTAATTCAGAAACAATGGTTCTGAACTTAAAGAAAGGAAACTTTGAGGGTATGAGACGTGAATTGGCCAAGATTGACTGGCAATTAGTTCTAAAAGGGTGGATATGCAATGGAAGGCATTTAAAGACTGCATGGATGAACTACAAAAATTGTTCATCCCAGTTTGGCAAAAGAATAAATCCGGGAAGGTAGTGCATCCGTGGATAACAAGGGAAATCAGGGATAGTATCAAAGCAAAAGATGATGCATATAAATTAGCCAGAAAAAGCAGCATACCAGAGGACTGGGAGAAATTCAGAGACCAACAGAGGAGGACAAAGGGCTTAATTAGGAAAGGGAAAATAGATTATGAAAGGAAACTGGCAGGGAACATAAAAACTGACTGCAAAAGTTTTTATAGATATGTGAAGAGAAAGAGATTGGTTAAAACAAATGTAGGTCCCTTGCAGTCAGAAACAGGTGAATTGATCATGGGGAACAAGGATATGGCGGACCAATTGAATAACTACTTTGGTTCCGTCTTCACTAAGGAAGACCTAAATAATCTGCCGGAAATAGCAGGGGGCCGCGGGTCGAAGGAGATGGAGGAACTGAGTGAAATCCAGGTTAGTCGGGAAGTGGTGTTGGGTAAATTGAATGGATTAAAGGCCGATAAATCACCAGGGCCAGATAGGCTGCATCCCAGAGTACTTAAGGAAGTAGCTCCAGAAATAGTGGATGCATTAGTGATAATTTTTCAAAACTCCTTAGATTCTGGAGTAGTTCCTGAGGATTGGAGGGTAGCAAACATAACCCCACTTTTTAAGAAGGGAGGGAGAGAGAAAATGGGGAATTACAGACCAGTTAGTCTAACATCGGTAGTGGGGAAACTGCTAGAGTCGGTTATTAAAGATGGGATAGCAGCACATTTGGAAAGTGGTGAAATCATTGGACAAAGTCCGCATGGATTTACGAAAGGTAAATCGTGTCTGACGAATCTTATAGAATTTTTCGAGGATGTAACTAGTAGAGTGGATAGGGGAGAACCAGTGGATGTGTTGTATCTGGACTTTCAGAAGGCTTTTGACAAGGTACCACATAAGAGATTAGGATACAAACTTAAATCACACGGTATTGGGGGTTGAGTATTGATGTGGATAGAGAACTGGCTGGCAAACAGGAAGCAAAGAGTAGGAGTAAACGGGTCCTTTTCACAATGGCAGGCAGTGACTAGTGGGGTACCGCAAGGCTCAGTGCTGGGACCCCAGCTATTTACAATTTATATTAATGATCTGGACAAGGTGATTGAAAGCAACATCTCCAAATTTGCGGATGACACTAAGCTGGGGGCAGTGTTAGCTGTGAGGAGGATGCTAGGAGACTGCAAGGTGACTTTGGATAGGCTGGGTGAGTGGGGAAATGTTTGGCAGATGCAGTATAATGTGGATAAATGTGAGGTTATCCACTTTGGTGGCAAAAACGGGAAGGCAGACTATTATCTAAATGGTGGCCGATTAGGAAATGGGAGATGCAGCGAGACCTGGGTGTCATGGTACACCATGATTGAAAGTAGGAATGCAGGTGCAGCAGGCAGTGAAGGAAAAGCGAATGGTATGTTGGCCTTCATAGCAAGAGGATTTGAGTATAGGAGCAGGGAGGTTCTACTGCAGTTGTACAGGGTCTTGGTGAGACCACAACCTGGAGTATTTGCATATGGTTTTGGTCTCCTAATCTGAGGAAATACATTCTTGCCATAGAGGGAGTACAGAGAAGGTTCACCAGATTGATTCCTGGGATGTCAGGACTTTCATATGAAAAAAGACTGGATAGACTTGGTTTGTACTCGCTAGAATTTAGAAGATTGAGGGGCGATGTTATAGAAACGTACAAAATTCTTAAGGGTTGGACAGGCTAGATGCAGGAAGATTGTTCCCGATGTTGGGGAAGTCCAGAACAAGGAGTCACAGTTTAAGGATAAGGGGGAAATCTTTAGGACTGAGATGAGGAAAACATTTTTTCACACAGAGTGGTGAATCCTCTGGAATTCTCTGCCACAGAAGGTAGTTGAGGCCAGTTCATTGGCTATATTTAAGAGGGAGTTAAGATGTGGCCCTTGTGGATAAAGGGATCAGGGGGTATGGAGAGAAGGCAGGTACAGGATACTGAGTTGGGTGATCAGCCATGATCATATTGAATGGCGGTGTAGGCTCGAAGGGCCGAATGGCCTACTCCTGCACCTATTTCTATGTTTCTATGTTTCTATGTTTCTATCTCCTCAAAGTTAGCTTTTCTTTTTTTAATTTTTTTTATTTGAAGTGTTTACATTACAGTAATCTGCAATAACGTAAATTTATACAGTTCTTGTACCACTTCTGTTTTTCAACTTAAATGGAAAAAAGGATAGAAAGAGCTAGCAAAGACAGTCAGTGAGTGAATGAAAAAGTGGTCCAGGAACACACATGTGAACCTAAACCACGAGAAGTAGTTAAAGAACAAAAGAAAAATAGAGAAAAAAGAAATAAGATGGGACAATATGAAAGGGATGTACCTACTTCTTATCTTACTCACCCCTCGCCAGGTCCTAAAACCATTTATTATCATCATTTTGTTGCACCCTATGTTTGTAATAAGTCGATATATGGAGACCAAATCTTTGGAATGGTCTTGTTTACCTGCTAGGAGGAATCTCATATCTTCTAGATGTAACAATTCCGACATATTAGAAGCCCACATTTTTATTGTTGGCGTAGGAGCATTTTCCCAAAATTTCAGTATCAGTTTTTTTGCCGTTATTAAGCCATAACTAAGAAAACTCCTTTGAAACGCAGTCAGCTCCAAACTTGCTTCTATTGTTCCAAAAATAATCAGTTCTGCATTCGGTTTCATTTTTATTTTAAATAATTTAGTGAAAATTTCAAAATTTAATTCCAAAATTTTAAAGTTAGCCTTTCTCCAGTCAAAAATCTCAACCTTAGGTCCGGTCTGACCCTCCCATAATTATTATTGAAACTAATGGCATTGTGATCACAGGACCCGAAGTGCTCCCCAACACATACCTCTGCCACCTGCCCTGTCTCATTTCTAACAGGAGGTCCAGCACTGCCCCTTCTCTTGTAGGTACCTCTATGTATTGCTGCAAAAACTATCCTGCACACATTTTATGAACTCCAAACCAGCCAGCCATTTTACAGAATGTGTTTCCAGTCTATGTGTGGAAAATTGAAATCTCCCACAATCATTACCTTGTGCTTACTACTAATATCTGCTATCTCCTTACATATTTGCTCTTCCAATTCTCGCTCCCCATTTGGCAGTCTATAATACACCCTATAAGTGTTGCTACCCTTTCCCATTTCTCAGTTCCACCCAAATAGCCTCCCTAGATGAGCCCTCTAATCTATCCTGCCAAAGCACTGCTGTAATATCTTCCTTGACGAACAATGCAACACCCCCACCTCTTGCCCCTCCAGGGACTAGTGGGGTACCGCAAGGCTCAGTGCTGGACCCCAGCTATTTACAATTTATATTAATGATCTGGACGAGGGAATTGAAAGCAACATCTCCAAGTTTGCGGATGACACTAAGCTGGGGGCAGTGTTAGCTGTGGAGGAGGATGCTAGGAGACTGCAAGGTGACTTGGATAGGCTGGGTGAGTGGGCAAATGTTTGGCAGATGCAGTATAATGTGGATAAATGTGAGGTTATCCAGTTTGGTGGCAAAAATGGGAAGGCAGACTATTATCTAAATGGTGGCCGATTAGGAAATGGGGAGGGTGCAGCGAGACCTGGGTGTCATCGTACACCAGTCATTGAAAGTAGGCATGCAGGTGCAGCAGGCAGTGAAGAAGCGAATGGTATGTTGGCCTTCATAGCAAGAGGATTTGAGTAATAGAGCAGGGAGGTTCTACTGCAGTTGTACAGGGTCTTGGTGAGACCACACCTGGAGTATTGCGTACAGTTTTGGTCTCCAATCTGAGGAAGACATTATAGCCATAGAGGGAGGGAGTGCAGAGAAGGTTCACCAGACTGATTCCTGGGATGTCAGGACTTTCATATGAAGAAAGACTGGATAGACTTGGCTTATACTCGCTAGAATTTAGGAGATTGAGAGGGGATCTTATAGAAACGTACAAAATTCTTATGGGGTTGGACAGGCTAGATGCAGGAAGATTGTTCCCGATGTTGGGGAAGTCCAGGACAAGGGGTCACAGCTTAAGGATAAGGGGAAATCCTTTAAGACCGAGATGAGGAAAAACTTTTTCACACAGAGAGTGGTGAATCTCTGGAACTCTCTGCCACAGAGGGGTAGTTGACGCCAGTTCATTGGCTATATTTAAGAGGGAGTTAGATGTGGCCCTTGTGGCTAAAGGGATCAGGGGGTATGGAGAGAAGGCAGGTATGGGATACTGAGTTGGATGATCAGCCATGATCATATTGAATGGCGGTGCAGACTCGAAGGGCCGAATGGCCTACTCCTGCACCTATTTTCTATATCTATCTAATTCTTATCACCCTGAAGCAACGAAATCCTGGAATATTTAGTTTCCAATCAACAGCCATCCTGCAACCATGTTCACTGATCGCCACAACATCATACTTCCCGGTGTCAATCCAGGCTCTAAGCTCATCCACCTTTCTTACAATGCTCCTAGCATTTAAATATACACATTTAAGAAACCCACCACCTCTTATTCTCTGTTTATTATCTTTTTCTTCTTTCTCCCCTACATGTTGGGTCCGAGTGCTTCCCTTCTCTGCCTCCTGCCTCGCACCCTGACTACTAGCTTTCCCTATTCGAGTCCCTCCCACCAACCGTTCTAGTTTAAAGTCTCCCCAGTTGCCTTTGCAAATCTCCCCGCCAGATATTGGCGTTGAACGTTACGGGGTCTGAATGATGATCTCGTCCCAAAATGTCACCTGTTCCATCTCACCAGAGATGCTGCCTGACCCGCTGAGTTACTCCAGCTCGTTGTCTCACCATACATTTGGGTGCATCTACATTGTTACTATCCATTTCTTCAGTACTCTCGGTTCTACTCTCATCCTTGGCTCTGCTCTTGGCCTTTCCACCCTGACTCGACAATTTTTGACTGAAAATCTGGGGGGTTGAGTTTTCCAGTATTTTAACCAACTGGACACCACTAAGTGTTTGTTTATATAGAACGTTTCAATGTCCACGTGTAGAGTACTGCATCAGGCAACAAGGTTGGGAGAACACTTGTGAAATTTAATGTGTATTTGATGGGGTAACTGGGGTGTTGATGTGCTTGTAAATTGCAAGTCAGTGCTGGAGCAACTCGATGGGTCCAGCAATGTCACTGGTGAATATGGGATTGGTAATTCTGGGTTGGGACTCTTCAGACCCTTAAGAATTTGAGTCTAAATATATTCGACTACCTTAATATTGGTCCAACCTGTAGGAGTCCTGACTGCAGAGACATCTCCAGGCATTGTCCACATGTCCAAGTGTTGTTACCTAGAGGACTAGAATCTTCCCACCCAGGACTGTCTGACCCACTGAGTTACTCCAGCACTTTGTCTAATTGTAGAGAAGGACGTTAGGAACATTTCAAACAGTAAAATGTTATGTTAATTTGATTTTTCAGCATCAAGTCTTCCTGGATTTGTCATTCTGGAAGTCATAGGAAGGTAAGGTACCTATATCTAACTCTCTTCAGTTCAATGGGATAAATGTGTTAAATTATTGATGGCTTTTCAAAATTTGTTTCTTCAACATCGAGGAGCTTGAAGTCTCTGGTAGAGACCGATGTCGGGAAGTTCCAAAGAACGCAAAAGGTTCAACTAGACCCCAAGTGAGCTGGGATTCACCCCCAGATGCAGGACGCCCGACACGGACTGGCCTGTCCGCCGGCTATGGGAGTCGAGATCGTGCGTCAACGGAAGGCTCAAGGCCCCAGACCGCGGGAGACCAAAGAAGGGAAGAGTTTGAAATTTGTGTTCTGTTGCTTTTTATTGGTATGAGTGGATGGTAAATGAAATTCCTCGTGTTGC
Organism: Malacoraja senta; assembly: GCA_038087875.1. Lineage (NCBI taxonomy): Eukaryota > Metazoa > Chordata > Chondrichthyes > Rajiformes > Rajidae > Malacoraja > Malacoraja senta. The sequence goes on along the minus strand of JAXLNO010002196.1, from coordinate 37,111 downwards.
AAACATACTTTTTTTGCAACACGAGCCACCCCCATGCTTGAATCGTGAGTAAATACACAGTGTTGGAGGAACTTGGTGGTTTGACAACCTCTGAAGAAATGGACAGATGACTCATTGGGTCAGGAGCTCTCAGTCTGAGATATGGGGGAGAGCTGAAATGAGGTGGGGTTGGGCACTGCTGACAGGTGATGGGTGGATTACAGGTGAGTGGGTGATGGGCAAATGGATGGAATAAGTGCCAAAGTCTGAAGGTGGAAGTGATGAAACAGTGGATAAGGACAAGAAACTGTGAAATGTAAAACCAGGGTGAGTGGAGTTGGAAGGTAAAGAGAAATATGGGACAGTTGAGAGATGAGCACACTTACCTTCATTAACTAAGTAATAACTAAATAGTAATAACTAAATAGTAATAACTAAATAGTAATAACTAAATAGTAATAACAACTAACTAGTCCTTTCTTGTACGCTCATTTCTCAAACAGTTCCATATTCCCTCTATCCCTTCCACCATCTCTCTCCTAGTTTCATATTTCCGTTCTCTGCTTATTTGGCATTTTGTCCCTTCACCTTGAGCCTTTGGCACTCACTCCATCCATATGCTAATCACGCCTCACATGTACCACCTATTTACTTGCTGGCTTTGTCCTGCGTGCCTCTGCATCTTTTCACTCTCTCATCAGTCTGAGGAAGGTTGCTGACCTGAGATGTCATCTGTCCATTCCACTTGCAGTCACGCAGATTGTGCCTGTACTGCTGAATGCCTCCAGCACTTTGTCTTTGGACAGAGCATGTTCCCTGGTTGTAGTTGGCTCCTGTTACAGGGAAAATAGAGTTTAATATTTTTGACTGGAGCTCTGTGGGATGGGTTTTTCCAGGTATTTTTAACCATCTGGACACCAATGAATGTTTGTTTATATCTAATATCTAATGTTTAAATGTCCACGTGAGGAGTAAGCATCGGGCAACAAGGTTGGGAGAACACTTGTGAAATATAATGGGTATTTGATGTAACTGGGGTGTTGCTGTGCTTGTAAATTGTGTCATTGCTGGAGCAACTCGATGGGTACAGCAACATCGCTGGGGACATGGATTGGTAATTCTGGGTAGGGACATCTTCAGACCTTAATCTCTTGAGCTAGTCTAAATATATTCGACTACATTAATATTGGTGTATCCTGTAGGAGTCCTGACTGCAGAGACACAATGGTCCTAGTTTGGAGATACATCTCCAGGCATTGTCCACATGTCCAAGTGCTTTTACCTGAGGACTAGAATCTTCTCACCCAGGACTGTCCGACCCACAGAGTTACTCCCGCACTTTGTCTAATTGTAGAGAAGGGATGTTGGAACATTTCAAACATTAAAATGTTATGTTAATTTGATTTTCAGCATCAAGTCATCCTGGATTTGGTCTTTATGGATGTCATAGGAAGATATGGTACCTATATCTAACCCTCTTCAGTTTAATGGGGTAAATGTGTTAAATATTGATGGCTTTTCCAAATTTGTTTCTTCAACATCGAGGAGCTCGCAGTCTCTGGTATATAGACTGATGTCGGGAAGCTCCAAAGAATGCAAAAGGTTCGACTAGACCCCGAGTGAGCTGGGATTGAACTCCCGATGCAGGAGCCCCGACGCGGACGGCCCGACCGCTGGCTACGGGAGTCAAGATCGTGCCATCAACGGGAGGCTCGAGGCAGACCAAAGAAGGGAAGAGTTTGAACTTTGTGTTCTGTTGCATTTTATTGGTATGAGTGTATGGTAAATGAAATTCCTCGTGTTGCAAAGCATACTTTTTTTTGCAACGAGCCACCCCATGCTTGAATTGTGAGTAAATACAGTGCTGGAAGAACTTGGTGGGTTTTGACAACCTCTGAAAAATGGACAGGTGACTAATTGGGTCCGGAGCTCTCAGTCTGAAATACGGGGGAGAGATGGAATGAGGTGGGGGTTGGGCACTGCCTGACAGGTGATGGGTGGATTACAGGTGAGTGGGTGATAGGCAAATGGATGGAGTAAAGGCTGGAGGTGGAAGTGATCAAACATGTTGGATAAGGACAAGAACTTCTGAAATGTGGACCAGGGTGAGGTGGGGTTGGTAGGTAAAAGTGAAATATGGGACAAGGAGTTGAGAGATGAGCGTACTTCCCTTCATTAACTAAGTAATAACTAATTAATAATAACTAAATAATTATAACTAAGTAACAACTAAATAATAACAACTAAATAATAACAACTAACTAGCCCTTTCTTGTACGATCATCTCTCAGAAACAGTCCCATATTCCCCTTTATCTCTTCCACCCATCTCTCTCCTAGTTTCATATTTCAGTTCTACTTATTTGGCATTTTGTCCCTTTCACCATGAGCCTTTGGCACTCACTCCATCCATATGCTAATCACACCTCACATGTACCATCTATTTACTTGCTGGCTTTGTCCTTTGTGCTCTGCCTCTTTTCACTCTCGTTCATCAGTCTGAGGAAGGTTGCTGACCTGAGATGTCATCTGTCCATTCCACTTGCAGTCAGGCAGATGTGTGCCTGTACTGCTGAATGCCTCCAGCACTTTGTCTTTGGACAGAGCCATGTTCCCTGGTTGTATGGCTCCTGTTACAGGGAAGTAGAGTTTAATATTTTGACTGAAGCTCTGTGTGGTTGGGTTTTTCCAGGTATTTTTAACCATCTGGACACTACTGAATGTTTGTTTATATCTAATGTTTAAATGGCCACATGAAGAGTAAGGCATCGGGCAACAAGGTTGTGAGGACACTTGTGAAATATAATGGGTATTTGATATAACTGGGGTGTTGCTGTGCTTGTAAATTGATCAGTGGTGGAGCAACTCGATGGGTACAGCAACATCGCTGGAGAACATGGATTGGTAATTGTGGGTGGGAATCTTCAGACCTTACTCTCTTGAGGTAGTCTAAATTATTCGACTACCATAATATTGGTCCAACCTGTAGGAGTCCCTGACTGCAGAGACACAATGGTCCTGTTTGGAGATACAACTCCAGGCATTGTCCAAGTGTTTTACCTGAGGACTAGAATCTTCTTACCCAGGACTGTCCTAGCCACTGAGTGGGTCGGACAGTCCTTGTGATTGAGGCAGTGCAGCGTAGTTCGCGAGATTGATCCCTGGGATGGCGGGACTGTCATATGAGGAAAAGATTGAAAAGTCTAGGCTTGTATTCACTGGAGTTGGAAGGATGAGGGGGGGTCTTATAGAAACTTATAAAATTATAAAAGGACTGGACAAGCTAGATGCAAGAAAAATGTTCCCAATGTTAGGCGAGTCCAGAACCAGGGGCCGCAGTCTTAGAATAAAGGGGAGGTCATTTAAGACTGAGGTGAGAAAAAACGTTTTCACCCAGAGTTGTTAATTTATGGATTCCTGCCACAGAGGGCAGTGGAGGCCAAATCACTGGATGGATTTAAGAGAGAGTTGGATAGAGCTCCAGGGGCTAGTGGAGTCGAGGGATATGGGGAGAAGGCATGCAATGGTTATTGATAGGGATGATCACAATAATGGCGGTGCTGGCTCGAAGGGCCGAATGGCCTCCTCGTGCACCTATTTTCTATGTTTCTAAGTTACTCCCACACTTTGTCTAATTGTAGAGAAGGAAGTTGGAACATTTCAAACATTAAAATGTTATGTTAATTTGATTTTTCAGCATCAAGTGTACCTGGATTTGGTCTTTATGGATGTCATAGGAAGGTAAGGCACATATTTCTAACTCTCTTCAGTTTAGTGGAATAATTGTGTTACATTATTGATGGCTGTTCCAAATTTGTTTCTTCAACATCGAGCAGCTCGCAGTCTCTGGTAGAGACCGATGTCGGGAAGCTCCCAAAAGAACGCAAAAGGTTTGACTAGACCCCGAGTGAGCTGTGATTGAAACCCCCCGATGCAGGACCCCCGACACGGACGGCCCGACTGCCCGGCTACGGGAGTCAAGATTTTCCCATCAACGGAAGGCTCGAGGCCCCAGACTGCAGCAGACCAAAGAAGGGAAGAGTTTGAACTTTGTGTTCTGTTGCTTTTATTGGTATGAGTGGATGGTAAATGAAATTCCTTGTGTTGCAAACATACATTTTTGCAACACGTGCCACCCCATGCTTGAATCGTGAGTAAACAGTGCTGGAGGAACTTGGTGGGTTTGACAACCTCTGAATAAATGGACAGATGACTCATCGGGTCGGGGAGCTCTCAGTCTGAAATACGGGGGAGAGCTGGAAATGAGGTGGGGTTGGGCACTGCCTGACAGGTGATGGGTGGATTACAGGTGAGTGGGTGATGGGCAAATGGATGGAGTAAGTGCCAAAGTCTGAAGGTGGAAGTGATGAAACATGTTGGATAAGGCAAAGAACTCTGAAATGTGAACCAGGGTGAGGTGGGGTTGGTAGGTAAAAGTGAAATATGGGACAGTTGAGAGATGAGCGTACTTCCCCTTCATTAACTAAGTAATAACTAATTAATAATAACTAATAATTATAAACTAAGTAACAACTAAAATAATAACAACTAAATAATAACAACAACTAACTAGCCCTTTCTTGTACGATCATCTCTCAGAAACAGTCCCATATTCCCTCTATCTCTTCCACCCATCTGTCTCCTAGTTCACATTTCAGTTCTACTTATTTGGCATTTTGTCCCTTTCACCTTGAGCCTTTGGCACTCACTCCATCCATATGCTAATCACGGCTCACATGTACCACCTATTAACTTGCTGGCTTTGTCCTGCGTGCCTCTGCCTCTTTTCACACTCTTTCATTAGGTCTGAGGAAGGTTGCTGACCTGAGATGTCATCTGTCCATTCCACTTGCAGTCAGGCAGATTGTGCCTGTACTGCTGAATGCCTCCAGCACTTTGTCTTTGGACAGAGCCATGTTCCTTGCTTGTAGTTGGCTCCTGTTGCAGGGAAAGTAGAGTTTAATATTTTTGACTGAAGCTCTGGAGCGTTGGGTTTTTCCAGGTATTTTTAACCATCTGGACACCACTGAATGTTTGTTTATATCTAACGTTTAAATGTCCACGTGAGGAGTAAGGCATCGGGCAACAAGGTTGGGAGAACACTTGTGAAATATAATGGGTATTTGATGTAACTGGGGTGTTGCTGTGCTTGTAAATTGTGTCAGTGCTGGAGCAACTCGATGGGTACAGCAACATCGCTGAAGAACATGGATTGGTAATTCTGGGTTGGGACTCTTCAGACCTTAATCTCTTGAGCTAGTCTAAATATATTCGACTACATTAATATTGGTCCAACCTGTAGGAGTCCTGACTGCAGAGACACAATGGTCCTAGTTGGAGATACATCTCCAGGCATTGTCCACATGTCCAAATATTTTTACCTTGAGGACCAGAATCTTCTCACCCAGGACTGTCCGACCCACTGAGTTACTCCCGCACTTTGTCTAATTGTAGAGAAGGATGTTGGAACATTTCAAACATTAAAATGTTATGTTAATTTGATTTTTCAGCATCAAGTCATCCTGGATTTGGTCTTTATGGATGTCATAGGAAGATAAGGTACCTATATCTAACCCTCTTCAGTTTAATGGGGTAAATGTGTTAAATTATTGATGGATTTTCCAAATTTGTTTCTTAAACATCGAGGAGCTCGCAGTCTCTGGTATAGACTGATGTCAGGAAGCTCCAAAGAATGCAAAAGGTTCGACTAGACCCCGAGTGAGCTGGGATTAAACTCCCCGATGCAGGACCCCGGACACGGACGGCCCGACCGCTGGCTACGGGAGTCAAGATCGTGCCGTCAACGGGAGGCTCGAGGCCTCAGACCAAAGAAGGGAAGAGTTTGAACTTTGTGTTCTGTTGCATTTTATTGGTATGAGTGTATGGTAAATGAAATTCCTCGTGTTGCAAAGCATACTTTTTTTGCAACGAGCCACCCCATGCTTGAATCGTGAGTAAATACAGTGCTGGAAGAACTTGGTGGGTTTGACAACCTCTGAAAAATGGACAGGTGACTAATTGGGTCCGGAGCTCTCAGTCTGAAATACGGGGGAGAGATGGAAATGAGGTGGGGGTTGGGCACTGCCTGACAGGTGATGGGTGGATTACAGGTGAGTGGGTGATAGGCAAATGGATGGAGTAAAGGCTGGAGGTGGAAGTGATCAAACATGTTGGATAAGGACAAGAACTCTGAAATGTGAACCAGGGTGAGGTGGGGTTGGTAGGTAAAAGTGAAATATGGGACAAGGAGTTGAGAGATGAGCGTACTTCCCTTCATTAACTAAGTAATAACTAATTAATAATAACTAAATAATTATAACTAAGTAACAACTAAATAATAACAACTAAATAATAACAACTAACTAGCCCTTTCTTGTACGATCATCTCTCAGAAACAGTCCCATATTCCCTCTATCTCTTCCACCCATCTCTCTCCTAGTTTCATATTTCAGTTCTACTTATTTGGCATTTTGTCCCTTTCACCATGAGCCTTTGGCACTCACTCCATCCATATGCTAATCACACCTCACATGTACCATCTATTTACTTGCTGGCTTTGTCCTTCGTGCCTCTGCCTCTTTACACTCTCGTTCATCAGTCTGAGGAAGGTTGCTGACCTGAGATGTCATCTGTCCATTCCACTTGCAGTCAGGCAGATTGTGCCTGTACTGCTGAATGCCTCCAGCACGTTGTCTTTGGACAGAGCCATGTTCCCTGGTTGTAGTTGGCTCCTGTTACAGGGAAAGTAGAGTTTAATATTTTTGACTGAAGCTCTGGGGGGTTGGGTTTTTCCAGGTATTTTTAACCATCTGGACACCACTGAATGTTTGTTTATATCTAATGTTTAAATGGCCACATGAAGAGTAAGGCATCGGGCAACAAGGTTGTGAGGACACTTGTGAAATATAATGGGTATTTGATATAACTGGGGTGTTGCTGTGCTTGTAAATTGATCAGTGGTGGAGCAACTCGATGGGTACAGCAACATCGCTGGAGAACATGGATTGGTAATTCTGGGCTGGGAATCTTCAGACCTTACTCTCTTGAGGTAGTCTAAATATATTCGACTACCATAATATTGGTCCAATCTGTAGGAGTCCTGACTGCAGAGACACAATGGTCCTGGTTGGAGATACAACTCCAGGCATTGTCCAAGTGTTTTACCTTGAGGACTAGAATCTTCTCACCCAGGACTGCCCTACGCACTGAGTGTCGGACAGTCCTTGTGATTGAGGCAGTGCAGCGTAGGTTCGCGAGATTGATCCCTGGGATGGCGGGACTGTCATATGAGGAAAGATTGAAAAGTCTAGGCTTGTATTCACTGGAGTTTAGAAGGATGAGGGGGGGGTCTTATAGAAACTTATAAAATTATAAAAGGCCTGGACAAGCTAGATGCAAGAAAAATGTTCCCAATGTTAGGCGAGTCCAGAACCAGGGGCCGCAGTCTTAGAATAAAGGGGAGGTCATTTAAGACTGAGGTGAGAAAAAACGTTTTCACCCAGAGTTGTGAATTTATGGAATTCCCTGCCACAGAGGGCAGTGGAGGCCAAATCACTGGATGGATTTAAGAGAGAGTTGGATAGAGCTCCAGGGGCTAGTGGAGTCAAGGGATATTGATAGGGGATGATCACAATGAATGGCGGTGCTGGCTTGAAGGGCCGAATGGCCTCCTCGTGCACCTATTTTCTATGTTTCTAAGTTACTCCCACACTTTGTCTAATTGTAGAGAAGGAAGTTGGAACATTTCAAACATTAAAATGTTATGTTAATTTGATTTTTCAGCATCAAGTGTACCCGGATTTGGTCTTTATGGATGTCATAGGAAGGTAAGGCACATATTTCTAACTCTCTTCAGTTTAATGGAATAATTGTGTTACATTATTGATGGCTGTTCCAAATTTGTTTCTTCAACATCGAGCAGCTCGCAGTCTCTGGTAGAGACCGATGTCGGGAAGCTCCAAAGAACGCAAAAGGTTCGACTAGACCACGAGTGAGCTGTGATTGAACCCCCCGATGCAGGACCCCCGACACGGACGGCCCGACTGCCGGCTACGGGAGTCAAGATTTTCCCGTCAACGGAAGGCTCGAGGCCCCAGACTGCGGGAGACCAAAGAAGGGAAGAGTTTGAACTTTGTGTTCTGTTGCTTTTTATTGGTATGAGTGGATGGTAAATGAAATTCCTTGTGTTGCAAACATACATTTTTTGCAACACGTGCCACCCCATGCTTGAATCGTGAGTAAACAGTGCTGGAGGAACTCGGTGGGTTTGACAACCTCTGAATAAATGGACAGATGACTCATCGGGTCGGGAGCTCTCAGTCTGAAATACGGGGGAGAGCTGGAAATGAGGTGGGGGTTGGGCACTGCCTGACAGGTGATGGGTGGATTACAGGTGAGTGGGTGATGGGCAAATGGATGGAGTAAGTGCCAAAGTCTGAAGGTGGAAGTGATGAAACATGTTGGATAAGGACAAGAACTCTGAAATGTGAACCAGGGTGAGGTGGGGTTGGTAGGTAAAAGTGAAATATGGGACAGTTGAGAGATGAGCGTGCTTCCCTTCATTAACTAAGTAATAACTAATTAATAATAACTAAATAATTATAACTAACAACTAAATAATAACAACAACTAACTAGCCCTTTCTTGTACGATCATCTCTCAGAAACAGTCCCATATTCCCTCTATCTCTTCCACCCATCTCTCTCCAAGTTTCATATTTCAGTTCTACTTATTTGGCATTTTGTCCCTTTCACCATGAGCCTTTGGCACTCACTCCATCCATATGCTAATCACGCCTCACATGTACCACCTATTTACTTGCTGGCTTTGTCCTTCGTGCCTCTGCCTCTTTTCACTCTCTTTCATCAGACTGAGGTAGGTTGCTGACCTGAGATGTCATCTGTCCATTCCACTTGTAGTCAGGCAGATTGTGCCTGTACTGCTGAATGCCTCCAGCACTTTGTCTTTGGACAGAGCCATATTCCCTGGTTGTAGTTGGCTCCTGTTACAGGGAAAGTAGAGTTTAATATTTTTGACTGAAGCTCTGGGGGTTTGGGTTTTCCAGGTATTTATAACCATCTGGACACCACTGAATGTTTGTTTATATCTAATGTTTAAATGGCCACATGAAGAGTAAGGCATCGGGCAACAATGTTGTGAGGACACTTGTGAAATATAATGGGTATTTGATATAACTGGGGTGTTGCCGTGCTTGTAAATTGATCAGTGCTGGAGCAACTCGATGGGTACAGCAACATCTCTGGAGAACATGGATTGGTAATTCTGGGTTGGGAATCTTCAGACCTTACTCTCTTGAGGTAGTCTAAATATATTCGATTACCATAATATTGGTCCAACCTGTAGGAGTCCTGACTGCAGAGACACAATGGTCCTGGTTGGAGATACAACTCCAGGCATTGTCCAAGTGTTTTACCTTGAGGACTAGAATCTTCTCACCGAGGACTGTCCTACGCACTGAGTGGGTCGGAGAGCCCTTGTGATTGAGGCAGTGCAGCGTAGGTTCACGAGATTGATCCCTGGGATGGTGGGACTGTCATATGAGGAAAGATTGAAAAGTCTAGGCTTGTATTCACTGGAGTTTAGAAGGATGAGGGGGGGGGGGTTCTTATAGAAACTTATAAAATTATAAAAGGACTGGACAAGCTAGATGCAAGAAAAATGTTCCCAATGTTAGGCGAGTCCAGAACCAGGGGCCGCAGTCTTAGAATAAAGGGGAAGTCATTTAAGACTGAGGTGAGATAAAACATTTTCACCCAGAGTTGTGAATTTATGGAATTCCCCGCCACAGAGGGCAGTGGAGGCCAAATCACTGGATGGATTTAAGAGAGAGTTGGATAGAGCTCCAGGGGCTAGTGGAGTCAAGGGATATGGGGAGAAGGCATGCAATGGTTATTGATAGGGGATGATCAGCCATGATCACAATGAATGGCGGTGCTGGCTCGAAGGGCCGAATGGCCTCCTCGTGCACCTATTTTCTATGTTTCTAAGTTACTCCCACACTTTGTCTAATTGTAGAGAAGGAAAGTTGGAACATTTCAAACATTAAAATGTTATGTTAATTTGATTTTTCAGCATCAAGTGTACCTGGATTTGGTCTTTATGGATGTCATAGGAAGGTAAGGCACATATTTCTAACTCTCTTCAGTTTAATGGAATAATTGTGTTACATTATTGATGGCTGTTCCAAATTTGTTTCTTCAACATTGAGCAGCTCGCAGTCTCTGGTAGAGACCGATGTCGGGAAGCTCCCAAAGAACGCAAAAGGTTCGACTAGACCACGAGTGAGCTGTGATTGAACCCCCCGATGCAGGACCCCCGACACGGACGGCCCGACTGCCGGCTACGGGAGTCAAGATTTTCCCGTCAACGGAAGGCTCGAGGCCCCAGACTGCGGGAGACCAAAGAAGGGAAGAGTTTGAACTTTGTGTTCTGTTGCTTTTTATTGGTATGAGTGGATGGTAAATGAAATTCCTTGTGTTGCAAACATACATTTTTTGCAACACGTGCCACCCCATGCTTGAATCGTGAGTAAACAGTGCTGGAGGAAATTGGTGGGTTTGACAATCTCTGAATAAATGGACAGATGACTCATCGGGTCAGGAGCTCTCAGTCTGAAATACGGGGGAGAGCTGGAAATGAGGTGGGGGTTGGGCACTGCCTGACAGGTGATGGGTGGATTACAGGTGAGTGGGTGATGGGCAAATGGATGGAGTAAGTGCCATTCTGAAGGTGGAAGTGATGAAACATGTTGGATAAGGACAAGAACTCTGAAATGTGAACCAGGGTGAGGTGGAGTTGGTAGATAAAAGTGAAATATGGGACAGTTGAGAGATGAGCGTACTTCCCTTCATTAACTAAGTAATAACTAATTAATAATAACTAAATAATTATAACTAAGTAACAACTAAATAATAACAACTAAATAATAACAACAACTAACTAGCCCTTTCTTGTACGATCATCTCTCAGAAACAGTCCCATATTCCCTCTATCTTCCACCTATCTGTCTCCTAGTTTTACATTTCAGTTCTACTTATTTGGCATTTTGTCCCTTTCACCATGAGCTTTTGGCACTCACTCCATCCATATGCTAATCACGCCTCACATGTACCACCTATTTACTTGCTGGCTTTGTCCTTCGTGCCTCTGCCTCTTTGCACTCTCTTTCATCAGTCTGAGGAAGGTTGCTGACCTGAGATGTCATCTGTCCATTCCACGCAGTCAGGCAGATTGTGCCTGTACTGCTGAATGCCTCCAGCACTTTGTCTTTGGACAGAGCCATGTTCCCTGGTTGTAGTTGGCTCCTGTTACAGGGAAAGTAGAGTTTAATATTTTGACTGAAGCTCTGGGGTGTTGGGTTTTTCCAGGTATTTTTAACCATCTGGACACCACTGAATGTTTGTTTGTAACTAATGTTTAAATGGCCACGTGAAGATTAAGGCATCGGGCAACAAGGTTGTGAGGACACTTGTGAAATATAATGGGTATTTGATATAACTGGGGTGTTGCTGTGCTTGTAAATTGATCAGTGCTGGAGCAACTCGATGGGTACAGCAACATCGCTGGAGAACATGGATTGGTAGTTCTGGGTTGGGATTCTTCAGACCTTAATCTCTTGAGGTCGTCTAAATATATTCGACTACCGTAATATTGGTCCAACCTGTAGGAGTCCTGACTGCAGAGACACAATGGTCCTGGTTGGAGATACAACTCCAGGCATTGTCCAAGTGTTTTACCTTGAGGACTAGAATCTTCTCACCCAGGACTGTCCTATGCACTGAGTGGGTCGGACAGTCCTTGTGATTGAGGCAGTGCAGCGTAGGTTCACGAGATTGATCCCTGGGATGGCGGGACTGTCATATGAGGAAAGATTGAAAAGACTAGGCTTGTATTCACTGGAGTTTAGAAGGATGAGGGAGTGGTTCTTATAGAAACTTATAAAAATTATAAAAGGACTGGACAAGCTAGATGCAAGAAAAATGTTCCCAATGTTAGGAGAGTCCAGTACCAAGGGCCGCAGTCTTACAATAAAGGGGAGGTCATTTGAGACTGAGGTGAGAAAAAACGTTTTCACCCAGAGTTGTGAATTTATGGAATTCCCTGCCACAGAGGGCAGTGGAGGCCAAATCACTGGATGGATTTAAGAGAGTTGGATAGAGCTCCTGGGGCTAGTGGAGTCAAGGGATATGGGGAGAAGGCAGGCACGGGTTATTGATAGGGGATGATCAGCCATGATCACAATGAATGGCGGTGCTGGCTCGAAGGGCCGAATGGCCGTGCACCTATTTTCTATGTTCTAAGTTACTCCCACACTTTGTCTAATTGTAGAGAAGGAAGTTGGAACATTTCAAACATTAAAATGTTATGTTAATTTGATTTTTCAGCATCAAGTGTACCTGGATTTGGTCTTTATGGATGTCATAGGAAGGTAAGGCACATATTTCTAACTCTCTTCAGTTTAATGGAATAATTGTGTTACATTATTGATGGCTGTTCCAAATTTGTTTCTTCAACATTGAGCAGCTCGCAGTCTCTGGTAGAGACCGATGTCGGGAAGCTCCAAAGAACCGCAAAAGGTTTGACTAGACCCCGAGTGAGCTGTGATTGAACCCCCAGATGCAGGACCCCCGACACGGACGGCCCGACTGCCGGCTACGGGAGTCAAGATTGTCCCGTCAACGGAAGGCTTGAGGCCCCAGACTGCGGGAGAACAAAGAAGGGAAGAGTTTGAACTTTGTGTTCTGTTGCTTTTTATTGGTATGAGTGGATGGTAAATGAAATTCCTTGTGTTGCAAACATACATTTTTTGCAACACGTGCCACCCCATGCTTGAATCGTGAGTAAACACACAGTGCTGGAGGAACTTGGTGGGTTTGACAACCTCTGAATAAATGGACAGATGACTCATCGGGTCGGGAGCTCTCAGTCTGAAATACGGGGGAGAGCTGGAAATGAGGTGGGGGTTGGGCACTGCCTGACAGGTGATGGGTGGATTACAGGTGAGTGGGTGATGGGCAAATGGATGGAGTAAGTGCCAAAGTCTGAAGGTGGAAGTGATGAAACGTGTTGGATAAGGACAAGAACTCTGAAATGTGAACCAGGGTGAGGTGGGGTTGGTAGGTAAAAGTGAAATATGGGACAGTTGAGAGATGAGCGTACTTCCCTTCATTAACTAAGTAATAACTAATTAATAATAACTAAATAATTATAACTAAGTAACAACTAAATAATAACAACTAAATAATAACAACTAACTAGCCCTTTTTTGTACGATCATCTCTCAGAAACAGTCCCATATTCCCTCTATCTCTTCCACCCATCTGTCTCCTAGTTTCACATTTCAGTTCTACTTATTTAGCATTTTGTCCCTTTCACCTTGAGCCTTTGGCACTCACTCCATCCATATGCTAATCACGGCTCACATGTACCACCTATTAACTTGCTGGCTTTGTCCTGCGTGCCTCTGCCTCTTTTCACACTCTTTCATTAGGTCTGAGGAAGGTTGCTGACCTGAGATGTCATCTGTCCATTCCACTTGCAGTCAGGCAGATTGTGCCTGTACTGCTGAATGCCTCCAGCACTTTGTCTTTGGACAGAGCCATGTTCCTTGGTTGTAGTTGGCTCCTGTTGCAGGGAAAGTAGAGTTTAATATTTTTGACTGAAGCTCTGGAGCGTTGGGTTTTTCCAGGTATTTTTAACCATCTGGACACCACTGAATGTTTGTTTATATCTAACGTTTAAATGTCCACGTGAGGAGTAAGGCATCAGGCAACAAGGTTGGGAGAACACTTGTGAAATATAATGGGTATTTGATGTAACTGGGGTGTTGCTGTGCTTGTAAATTGTGTCAGTGCTGGAGCAACTCGATGGGTACAGCAACATCGCTGAAGAACATGGATTGGTAATTCTGGGTTGGGACTCTTCAGACCTTAATCTCTTGAGCTAGTCTAAATATATTCGACTACATTAATATTGGTCCAACCTGTAGGAGTCCTGACTGCAGAGACACAATGGTCCTAGTTGGAGATACATCTCCAGGCATTGTCCACATGTCCAAATATTTTTACCTTGAGGACCAGAATCTTCTCACCCAGGACTGTCCGACCCACTGAGTTACTCCCGCACTTTGTCTAATTGTAGAGAAGGATGTTGGAACATTTCAACATTAAAATGTTATGTTAATTTGATTTTTCAGCATCAAGTCATCCTGGATTTGGTCTTTATGGATGTCATAGGAAGATAAGGTACCTATATCTAACCCTCTTCAGTTTAATGGGGTAAATGTGTTAAATTATTGATGGATTTTCCAAATTTGTTTCTTAAACATCGAGGAGCTCGCAGTCTCTGGTATAGACTGATGTCAGGAAGCTCCAAAGAATGCAAAAGGTTCGACTAGACCCCGAGTGAGCTGGGATTAAACTCCCCGATGCAGGACCCCGGACACGGACGGCCCGACCGCTGGCTACGGGAGTCAAGATCGTGCCGTCAACGGGAGGCTCGAGGCCTCAGACCAAAGAAGGGAAGAGTTTGAACTTTGTGTTCTGTTGCATTTTATTGGTATGAGTGTATGGTAAATGAAATTCCTCGTGTTGCAAAGCATACTTTTTTTGCAACGAGCCACCCCATGCTTGAATCGTGAGTAAATACAGTGCTGGAAGAACTTGGTGGGTTTTGACAACCTCTGAAAAATGGACAGGTGACTAATTGGGTCCGGAGCTCTCAGTCTGAAATACGGGGGAGAGATGGAAATGAGGTGGGGGTTGGGCACTGCCTGACAGGTGATGGGTGGATTACAGGTGAGTGGGTGATAGGCAAATGGATGGAGTAAAGGCTGGAGGTGGAAGTGATCAAACATGTTGGATAAGGACAAGAACTCTGAAATGTGAACCAGGGTGAGGTGGGGTTGGTAGGTAAAAGTGAAATATGGGACAAGGAGTTGAGAGATGAGCGTACTTCCCTTCATTAACTAAGTAATAACTAATTAATAATAACTAAATAATTATAACTAAGTAACAACTAAATAATAACAACTAAATAATAACAACTAACTAGCCCTTTCTTGTACGATCATCTCTCAGAAACAGTCCCATATTCCCTCTATCTCTTCCACCCATCTCTCTCCAAGTTTCATATTTCAGTTCTACTTATTTGGCATTTTGTCCCTTTCACCATGAGCCTTTGGCACTCACTCCATCCATATGCTAATCACGCCTCACATGTACCACCTATTTACTTGCTGGCTTTGTCCTTCGTGCCTCTGCCTCTTTTCACTCTCTTTCATCAGACTGAGGTAGGTTGCTGACCTGAGATGTCATCTGTCCATTCCACTTGTAGTCAGGCAGATTGTGCCTGTACTGCTGAATGCCTCCAGCACTTTGTCTTTGGACAGAGCCATATTCCCTGGTTGTAGTTGGCTCCTGTTACAGGGAAAGTAGAGTTTAATATTTTTGACTGAAGCTCTGGGGGTTTGGGTTTTCCATGTATTTATAACCATCTGACACCACTGGATGTTTGTTTATATCTAATGTTTAAATGGCCACATGAAGAGTAAGGCATCGGGCAACAATGTTGTGAGGACACTTGTGAAATATAATGGGTATTTGATATAACTGGGGTGTTGCCGTGCTTGTAAATTGATCAGTGCTGGAGCAACTCGATGGGTACAGCAACATCTCTGGAGAACATGGATTGGTAATTCTGGGTTGGGAATCTTCAGACCTTACTCTCTTGAGGTAGTCTAAATATATTCGACTACCATAATATTGGTCCAACCTGTAGGAGTCCTGACTGCAGAGACACAATGGTTCTGGTTGGAGATACAACTCCAGGCATTGTCCAAGTGTTTTACCTTGAGGACTAGAATCTTCTCACCCAGGACTGTCCTACGCACTGAGTGGGTCGGAGAGCCCTTGTGATTGAGGCAGTGCAGCGTAGGTTCACGAGATTGATCCCTGGGATGGCGGGACTGTCATATGAGGAAAGATTGAAAAGTCTAGGCTTGTATTCACTGGAGTTTAGAAGGATGAGGGGGGGTTTCTTATAGAAACTTATAAAATTATAAAAGGACTGGACAAGCTAGATGCAAGAAAAATGTTCCCAATGTTAGGCGAGTCCAGAACCAGGGGCCGCAGTCTTAGAATAAAGGGGAAGTCATTTAAGACTGAGGTGAGATAAAACATTTTCACCCAGAGTTGTGAATTTATGGAATTCCCCGCCACAGAGGGCAGTGGAGGCCAAATCACTGGATGGATTTAAGAGAGAGTTGGATAGAGCTCCAGGGGCCTAGTGGAGTCAAGGGATATGGGGAGAAGGCATGCAATGGTTATTGATAGGGGATGATCAGCCATGATCACAATGAATGGCGGTGCTGGCTCGAAGGGCCGAATGGCCTCCTCGTGCACCTATTTTCTATGTTTCTAAGTTACTCCCACACTTTGTCTAATTGTAGAGAAGGAAGTTGGAACATTTCAAACATTAAAATGTTATGTTAATTTGATTTTTCAGCATCAAGTGTACCTGGATTTGGTCTTTATGGATGTCATAGGAAGGTAAGGCACATATTTCTAACTCTCTTCAGTTTAATGGAATATTGTGTTACATTATTGATGGCTGTTCCAAATTTGTTTCTTCAACATTGAGCAGCTCGCAGTCTCTGGTAGAGACCGATGTCGGGAAGCTCCAAAGAACGCAAAAGGTTCGACTAGACCACGAGTGAGCTGTGATTGAACCCCCCGATGCAGGACCCCCGACACGGACGGCCCGACTGCCGGCTACGGGAGTCAAGATTTTCCCGTCAACGGAAGGCTCGAGGCCCCAGACTGCGGGAGACCAAAGAAGGGAAGAGTTTGAACTTTGTGTTCTGTTGCTTTTTATTGGTATGAGTGGATGGTAAATGAAATTCCTTGTGTTGCAAACATACATTTTTTGCAACACGTGCCACCCCATGCTTGAATCGTGAGTAAACAGTGCTGGAGGAAATTGGTGGGTTTGACAATCTCTGAATAAATGGACAGATGACTCATCGGGTCAGGAGCTCTCAGTCTGAAATACGGGGGAGAGCTGGAAATGAGGTGGGGGTTGGGCACTGCCTGACAGGTGATGGGTGGATTACAGGTGAGTGGGTGATGGGCAAATGGATGGAGTAAGTGCCATTCTGAAGGTGGAAGTGATGAAACATGTTGGATAAGGACAAGAACTCTGAAATGTGAACCAGGGTGAGGTGGAGTTGGTAGATAAAAGTGAAATATGGGACAGTTGAGAGATGAGCGTACTTCCCTTCATTAACTAAGTAATAACTAATTAATAATAACTAAATAATTATAACTAAGTAACAACTAAATAATAACAACTAAATAATAACAACAACTAACTAGCCCTTTCTTGTACGATCATCTCTCAGAAACAGTCCCATATTCCCTCTATATCTTCCACCTATCTGTCTCCTAGTTTTACATTTCAGTTCTACTTATTTGGCATTTTGTCCCTTTCACCATGAGCCTTTGGCACTCACTCCATCCATATGCTAATCACGCCTCACATGTACCACCTATTTACTTGCTGGCTTTGTCCTTCGTGCCTCTGCCTCTTTGCACTCTCATCAGTCTGAGGAAGGTTGCTGACCTGAGATGTCATCTGTCCATTCCACGCAGTCAGGCAGATTGTGCCTGTACTGCTGAATGCCTCCAGCACTTTGTCTTTGGACAGAGCCATGTTCCCTGGTTGTAGTTGGCTCCTGTTTCAGGGAAAGTAGAGTTTAATATTTTTGACTGAAGCTCTGGGGTGTTGGGTTTTTCCAGGTATTTTTAACCATCTGGACACCACTGAATGTTTGTTTGTAACTAATGTTTAAATGGCCACGTGAAGATTAAGGCATCGGGCAACAAGGTTGTGAGGACACTTGTGAAATATAATGGGTATTTGATATAACTGTGGTGTTGCTGTGCTTGTAAATTGATCAGTGCTGGAGCAACTCGATGGGTACAGCAACATCGCTGGAGAACATGGATTGGTAGTTCTGGGTTGGGATTCTTCAGACCTTAATCTCTTGAGGTCGTCTAAATATATTCGACTACCGTAATATTGGTCCAACCTGTAGGAGTCCTGACTGCAGAGACACAATGGTCCTGGTTGGAGATACAACTCCAGGCATTGTCCAAGTGTTTTACCTTGAGGACTAGAATCTTCTCACCCAGGACTGTCCTATGCACTGAGTGGGTCGGACAGTCCTTGTGATTGAGGCAGTGCAGCGTAGGTTCACGAGATTGATCCCTGGGATGGCGGGACTGTCATATGAGGAAAGATTGAAAAGACTAGGCTTGTATTCACTGGAGTTTAGAAGGATGAGGGGGTGGTTCTTATAGAAACTTATAAAATTATAAAAGGACTGGACAAGCTAGATGCAAGAAAAATTTTCCCAATGTTAGGAGAGTCCAGTACCAAGGGCCGCAGTCTTACAATAAAGGGGAGGTCATTTGAGACTGAGGTGAGAGTCAAGGGATATTGATAGGGGATGATCACAATGAATGGCGGTGCTGGCTTGAAGGGCCGAATGGCCTCCTCGTGCACCTATTTTCTATGTTTCTAAGTTACTCCCACACTTTGTCTAATTGTAGAGAAGGAAGTTGGAACATTTCAAACATTAAAATGTTATGTTAATTTGATTTTTCAGCATCAAGTGTACCCGGATTTGGTCTTTATGGATGTCATAGGAAGGTAAGGCACATATTTCTAACTCTCTTCAGTTTAATGGAATAATTGTGTTACATTATTGATGGCTGTTCCAAATTTGTTTCTTCAACATCGAGCAGCTCGCAGTCTCTGGTAGAGACCGATGTCGGGAAGCTCCAAAGAACGCAAAAGGTTCGACTAGACCACGAGTGAGCTGTGATTGAACCCCCCGATGCAGGACCCCCGACACGGACGGCCCGACTGCCGGCTACGGGAGTCAAGATTTTCCCGTCAATGGAAGGCTCGAGGCCCCAGACTGCGGGAGACCAAAGAAGGGAAGAGTTTGAACTTTGTGTTCTGTTGCTTTTTATTGGTATGAGTGGATGGTAAATGAAATTCCTTGTGTTGCAAACATACATTTTTTGCAACGCGTGCCACCCCATGCTTGAATCGTGAGTAAACAGTGCTGGAGGAACTTGGTGGGTTTGACAATCTCTGAATAAATGGACAGATGACTCATCGGGTCAGGAGCTCTCAGTCTGAAATACGGAGGAGAGCTGGAAATGAGGTGGGGGTTGGGCACTGTCCGACAGGTAATGGGTGGATTACCGGTGAGTGGGTGATGGGCAAATGGATGGAGTGAATGCCAAAGTCTGAAGGTGAAAGTGATAAAAACATGTTGGATAAGGACAAGAACTGTGAAATGTAAAACCAGGGTGAGGTGGGGTTGGAAGGTAAGAGGGAAATATGGGACAGTTGAGAGATGAGCATATGTCCCTTCATTAACTAAGTAACAGTAATAACTCAAATAGTAATAACCAAATAGTAATAACTAAATAATAATAACTAAATAATAATGACTAAATAATGATAATAAGTAAATGATAATAACTATAATGACAATAACTAAATAATGGTAATAACTAAATAATACAAACTAACTAGTCCTTTCTTGTACGCTCATCTCTCAAACAGTCCCATATTCCCTCTATCTCTTCCACCCATCTCTCCTAGTTTCATATTTCTGTTCTCTGCTTATTTGGCATTTTGTCCCTTTCACCTTGAGCCTTTGGCACACTCCATACATATGCTCATCACACCTCACGTGTACCATCTATTTACTTGCTGGCTTTGTCCTTCGTGCCTCTGCATCTTTTCACTCTCTTTCATCAGGCTGAGGGAGGTTGCTGACCTGAGATGTCATCTGTCCATTCCACTTGCAGTCAGGCAGATTGTGCCTGAACAGCTGAATGCCTCCAGCACTTTGTCGTTGGACAGAGCCATGTTCCCTGGTTGTAGTTGGGTCATGTTGCAAGGAATGTAGTGTTTAATATTTTTGACTGAAGCTCTGGGGGGGTTGGGGTTTTTCCAGGTATTTTTAACCATCTGGACACCACTGAATGTTTGTTTATATCTAACGTTTAAATGTCCACGTGAAGAGTAAGGCATCGGGCAACAAGGTTGGGAGAACACTTGTGAAATATAATGGATATTTGATGTAACTGGGGTGGTGCTAATGACAGGCTATGACAGAAATATTTCAAATGTCATTGGAAACGGGAATAGTGCCGGAGGATTGGTGTACTGCGCATGTTGTTCCGTTGTTTAAAAAGGGTTCTAAGAGTAAACCTAGCAATTATAGACCTGTTAATTTGACGTCAGTGGTAGGCAAATTAATGGAAAGGATGCTTAAAGATAATATATATATATAAGCATCTGGATAAGCAGGGTCTGATTAGGAACAGTCAACATGGATTTGTGCCTGGAAGGTCATGTTTGACTAATCTTCTAGAATTATTCGAAGAGGTTACTAGGGAAATTGATGAGGGTAAAGCAGTGGATGTTGTCTATATGGACTTCAGTAAGGCCTTTGACAAGGTTCCTCATGGAAGGTTGGTTAAGAAGATTAAATTGTTGGGTATTAATGGTGGAGTAGCAAGATGGATTCAACAGTGGCTGATTGGGAGATGCCAGAGAGTAATGGTGGATGGCTGTTTGTCAGGTTGGAGGCTGGTGACTAGTGGGGTGCCTCAGGGGTCTGTGTTGGGTCCACTGTTGTTTGTCATGTACATCAATGATCTGGATGATGGTGTGGAAAATTGGATTAGTAAGTATGCAGATGATACTAAGATAGGTGGTGTGGTGGATAATGAAGTAGATTTTCAAAGTCTACAGAGAGATTTAGGCCATTTCGAAGAGTGGGCTGAAAGATGGCAGATGGAGTTTAATGCTGATAAATGTGAGGTACTACATCTCGGCAGGACAAATCAAAATAGGGCGTACATGGTAAATGGTAGAGAATTGAGGAATGCAGTTGAACAGAGGGATCTAGGAATAACTGTGCATAGTTCCCTGAAGGTGGAATATCATGTAGATAGGGTGGTAAAGAAAGCTTTTGGTGTGCTGGCCTTTATAAATCAGAGCATTGAATATAAAAGTTGGGATGTAATGTCAAAATTGTACAAGGCATTGGTGAGGCCAATTCTGGAGTATGGAGTACAATTTTGGTTGCCTAATTATAGGAAGGAGGTCAACAAAATAGAGAGTACAGAGGAGATTTACGAGAATGCTGCCTGGGTTTCAGCAACTAAGTTACAGAGAAAGGTTGAATAAGTTAGGTCTTTATTCTTTGGAGCGCAGAAGGTTAAGAGGGGACTTGATAGAGGTCTTTAAAATTATGAGCGGGTTAGACAGAGTTGACGTGGATAAGCTTTTTCCATTGAGAGTAGGGAAGATTCAAACAAGGGGACATGACTTGAGAATTAAGGGACAGATGTTTAGGGGTAACTTTAAGGGGAACTTCTTTACTCAGAGTGGTATCTGTGTGGAATGAATTTCCAGTGTAAGTGGTGGAGGCTGGTTTGATTTTATCTTTTAAAAATAGATTGGATGGGTATATGGACGGGAAAGGAATGGAGGGTTATGGTCTAAGTGCAGGTAGATGGGACTAGGGGGAAGTATTTATTTATTTAAAAAAAAAAAAAAATGTTCGGCACGGACTTGAAGGGCCGAGATGGCCTGTTTCCGTGCTGTAATGGTTATATGGTTATATGCTGTGCTTGTAAATTGTGTCAGTGCTGGAGCAACTCGATGGGTACAGCAACATCGCTGGACAACATGGATTGGTAATTCTGGGTTGGGACTCTTCAGACCTTAAACTCTTAAGGTAGTCTAAATATATTCAACTTCCTTATTATTGGTCCAAACTGTAGGAGTCCTGACTGCAGAGCCACAATAGTCCTGGTTGACAATAGACAATTGGTGCAGGAGTAGGCCATTCGGGCCTTTACCGCCATTCAATGTCATCATGGCTGATCATCCCCAATCAGTACCCTATTCCTGCCTTCTCCCCATATCCCCTGGCTCTGCTATATTTAAGAGCCCTATCTAGCTCTCTTGAAAGTTGGAGATACATGTCCAGGCATTGTCCACATGTCCCCAAGTGTTGTTACCTTGAGGAATAGAATCTTCACACCCAGGACTGTCCGACCCACTGAGTTACTCCAGCACTTTGTCTAATTGTAGAGAAGGAAGTTGGAACATTTCAAACATTAAAATGTTATGTTAATTTGATTTTTCAGCATCAAGTGTACCTGGATTTGGTCTTTATGGATGTCATAGGAAGGTAAGGTACCTATTTCTAACCCTCTTCAGTTCAATGGGATAGATGTGTTACATTATTGATGGCTTTTCAAAATTTGTTTCTTCAACGTCGAGGAGCTCGCAGTCTCTGGTAGAGACCGATGTCGGGATGCTCCAAAGAACGCAAAAGATTCAACTAGACCTCGAGTGAGCTGTGATTGAACCCCCCGATGCAGGACCCCCGACACGGACGGCCTGACGCGGGCTACGGGAGTCAAGATCATGCCGTCAATGGAAGGCTCGAGGCCCCAGACCAAAGAAGGGAAGAGTTTGAACTTTGTGTTCTGTTGCTTTTTATTGGTATGAGTGGATAGTAAATGAAATTCCTCGTGTTGCAAAGCATACTTTTTTTGCAACACGAGCCACCCCATGATTGAATCATGAGTAAATACACAGTGCTGGAGGAAATTGGTGTGTTTGACAACCTCTGAAGAAATGGACAGATGACTCATCGGGTCGGGAGCTCTCAGTCTGAAATACGGGGGAGAGCTGGAAATGAGGTGGGGGTTGGGCACTGCCTGACAGGTGATGGGTGGATTACAGGTGAGTGGGTGATGGGCAAATGGATGGAGTAAATACCAAAGGCTGAAGGTGGAAGTGATCAAACATGTTGGATAAGGACAAGAACTGTGAAATGTAAAACCAGGGTGAGGTGGGGTTAGAAGGTAAAAGGGAAATATGGGACAGTTGAGAGATGAGCATACTTCCCTTCATTAACTAAGTAACAGTAATAACTAAAAAATAATAATTAAATAATAATAACTAAATTATAATAACTAAGTAGTAATACCAACTAAATAGTAATACCAACTAACTAGTCCTTTCTTGTATGCTCATTTCTCAAACAGTCCCATAGTCCCTCTATCCCTTCCACCCATCTCTCCTAGTTTCATATTTCCGTTCTCTGCTTATTTGGCATTTTGTCCCTTTCACCTTGAGCCTTTGGCACTCACTCCGTCCATATGCTAATCACGCCTCACATGTACCACCTATTTACTTGCTGGCTTTGTCCTTCGTGCCTCTGCATCTTTTCACTCTCTTTCATCAGGCTGAGGGAGGTTGCTGACCTGAGATGTCATCTGTCCATTCCACTTGCAGTCAGGCAGATTGTGCCTGAACTGCTGAATGCCTCCAGCACTTTGTCTTTGGACAGAGCCATGTTCCCTGGTTGTAGTTGGCTCCTGTTACAGGGAAAGTAGAGTTTAATCATTTTGACTGAAGCTCTGGGCGGTTGGGTTTTTCCAGGTATTTTTTACCATCTGGACACCACTGAATGTTTGTTCATATCTAATGTTTAAATGGCCACGTGAAGAGTAAGGCATCGGGCAACAAGGTTGTGAGAACACTTGTGAAATATAATGGGTAGTTGATGTAACTGGGGTGTTGCTGTGCTTGTAAATTGTGTCCGTGCTGGAGCAACTCGATGGGTACAGCAACATCGCTGGAGAACATGGATTGGTAGTTCTGGGTTGGGATTCTTCAGACCTTAATCTCTTGAGGTCGTCTAAATATATTCGACTACCATAATATTGGTCCAACCTGTAGGAGTCCTGACTGCAGAGACACTGGTCCTGGTTGGAGATACAACTGCAGGCATTGTCCAAGTGTTTTACCTTGAGGACTAGAATCTTCTCACCCAGGACTGTCCTACGCACTGAGTGGGTCGGACAGTCCTTGTGATGGAGGCAGTGCAGTGTACGTTCACGAGATTGATCCCTGGGATGGTGGGACTGTCATATGAGGAAAGATAGATAAGACTAGGCTTGTATTCACTGGAGTTTAGAAGGATGAGGGGAAGAGGGGGATCTTATAGAAACTTATAAAATTATAAAAGGACTGGACAAGCTAGATGCAGGAAAAAGTTCCCCATGTTAGGCGAGTCCAGAACCAGGGGCCACAGTCTTAGAATAAAGGGGAGGTCATTTAAGACTGAGGTGAGAGAACTTTTTCACCCAGTTGTGAATTTATGGAATTCCCTGCCACAGAGGGCAGTGGAGGCCAAATCACTGGATGGATTTAAGAGAGAGTTGGATAGAGCTCCAGGGTCTAGTGGAGTCGAGGGATATGGGGAGAAGGCAGGCAAGGGTTATTGATAGGGGATGATCAGCCATGACTTTAAACTAGAATGGTTGGGGGGAGGAACTCAAATAGAGAATGCTATTAGACAGTGTGTGAGGCAGGAGGCAGAGAAGGAAAGCACTCAGACCCAACATGTAGGGGGGAAAGAAGAAAACAATAATAGACGGAGAATAAGAGGTGGTGGGGTTCTTAAACAGCAGAGAAACATAGAAACATAGAAACATAGAAATTAGGTGCAGGAGTAGGCCATTCGGCCCTTCGAGCCTGCACCGCCATTCAATATGATCATGGCTGATCATCCAACTCAGTATCCCGTACCTGCCTTCTCTCCATACCCTCTGATCCCTTTAGCCACAAGGGCCACATCTAGCTCCCTCTTAAATATAGCCAATGAACTGGCCTCGACTACCCTCTGTGGCAGAGAGTTCCAGAGATTCACCACTCTCTGTGTGAAAAAAGTTCTTCTCATCTCGGTTTTAAAGGATTTCCCCCTTATCCTTAAGCTGTGACCCCTTGTCCTGGACTTCCCCAACATCGGGAGCAATCTTCCTGCATCTAGCCTGTCCAACCCCTTAAGAATTTTGTAAGTTTCTATAAGATCCCCTCTCAATCTCCTAAATTCTAGAGAGTATAAACCAAGTCTATCCAGTCTTTCTTCATAAGACAGTCCTGACATCCCAGGAATCAGTCTGGTGAACCTTCTCTGCACTCCCTCTATGGCAATAATGTCCTTCCTCAGATTTGGAGACCAAAACTGTACGCAATACTCCAGGTGTGGTCTCACCAAGACCCTGTACAACTGCAGTAGAACCTCCCTGCTCCTATACTCAAATCCTTTTGCTATGAAAGCTAACATACCATTCGCTTTCTTCACTGCCTGCTGCACCTGCATGCCTACTTTCAATGACTGGTGTACCATGACACCCAGGTCTCGCTGCATCTCCCCTTTTCCTAGTCGGCCACCATTTAGAAAATAGTCTGCTTTCCTGTTTTTGCCACCAAAATGGATAACCTCACATTTATCCACATTATACTGCATCTGCCAAACATTTCCCCACTCACCCAGCCTATCCAAGTCACCTTGCAGTCTCCTAGCATCCTCCTCACAGCTAACACTGCCCCCCAGCTTAGTGTCATCCGCAAACTTGGAGATATTGCCTTCAATTCCCTCATCCAGGTCATTAATATATATTGTAAATAGCTGGGGTCCCAGCACTGAGCCTTGCGGTACCCCACTAGTCACTGCCTGCCATTGTGAAAAGGACCCGTTTACTCCTACTCTTTGCTTCCTGTTTGCCAGCCAGTTCTCTATCCACATCAATACTGAACCCCCAATGCCATGTGCTTTAAGTTTGTATACTAATCTCTTATGTGGGACCTTGTCGAAAGCCTTCTGGAAGTCCAGATACACCACATCCACTGGTTCTCCCCTATCCACGCTACTAGTTACATCCTCGAAAAATTCTATAAGATTCGTCAGACATGATTTACCTTTCGTAAATCCATGCTGACTTTGTCCAATGATTTCACCACTTTCCAAATGTGCTGCTATCCCATCTTTAATAACTGACTCTAGCAGTTTCCCCACTACCGATGTTAGACTAACTGGTCTGTAATTCCACGTTTTCTCTCTCCCTCCCTTCTTAAAAAGTGGGGTTACGTTTGCTACCCGCCAATCCTCAGGAACTACTCCAGAATCTAAAGAATTTTGAAAGATTATTACTAATGCATCCACTATTTCTGGAGCTACTTCCTTAAGTACTCTGGGATGCAGCCTATCTGGCCCTGGGGATTTATCGGCCTTTAATCCATTCAATTTACCCAAAACCACTTGTCCGGCAGATTATTTATGTCTTCCTTAGTGAAGACGGAACCAAAGTAGTTATTCAATTGGTCCGCCATATCCTTGTTCCCCATGATCAACTCACCTGTTTCTGACTGCAAGGGACCTACATTTGTTTTAACTAATCTCTTTCTTTTTACATATTTATAAAAACTTTTGCAGTCAGTTTTTATGTTCCCTGCCAGTTTTCTTTCATAATCTATTTTTCCTTTCCTAATTAAGCCCTTTGTCCTCCTCTGCTGGTCTCTGAATTTCTCCCAGTCCTCTGGTATGCTGCTTTTTCTGGCTAATTTGTACGCATCATCTTTCGCTTTGATACCATCCCTGATTTCCCTTGTTATCCACGGATGCACTACCTTCCCTGATTTATTCTTTTGCCAAACTGGGATGAACAATTTTTGTAGTTCATCCATGCAGTCTTTAAATGTCTTCCATTGCATGTCCACCGTCAACCCTTTTAGAATTAATTGCCAGTCAATCATGGCCAATTCATGTCTCATACCCTCAAAGTTACCTTTCTTTAAGTTCAGAACCATTGTTTCTGAATTAACAATGTCACTCTCCATCCTAATGAAGAACTCAACCATATTATGGTCACTCTTGCCCAAGGGGGCACGTACAACAAGACTGCTAACTAACCCTTCCTCATTACTCAATACCCAGTCTAAAATAGCCTGCTCTCTCGTTGGTTCCTCTACATGTTGATTTAGATAACTATCCCGCATACATTCCAAGAAATCCTCTTCCTCAGCACCCCTGCCAATTTGATTCACCCAATCTATATGTAGATTGAAGTCACCCATTATAACAGCAGTGAGCAGAGAAACAGAGGGGTGTAAAATGCGGGTGGAAGCAATAGGTAGCAAGGTGAAAAGTAGAAGTGGCAGGCAGACAAATCCAGGGCAAAAATCAAAAAGGGCCACTTTTCAACATAATTGTATAAGGGGTAAGAGCGTTGTAAAAACAAGCCTGAAGGCTTTGTGTCTCAATGCAAGGAGCATTCGTAATAAGGTGGATGAGTTGAATGTGCAGATAGCAATTAATGATTATGATATAGTTGGGATCACGGACACATGGCTCCAGAGTGACCAAGGCTGGGAGCTGAACATCCAGGGATATTCAATATTCAGGAGGGATAGAGAGAAAGGAAAAGGAGGTGGGGTAGCGTTGCTGGTTAGAGAGGAGATTAACGCAGTGGAAAGGAAGGACATTAGCTTGGAGGATGTGGAATCGGTATGGGTAGAGCTGCGAAACACTAAGGGGCAGAAAACGCTGGTGGGTGTTGTGTACAGGCCACCTAGCAGTACTAGTGAAGTTGGGGATGGCATCAAACAGGAAATTAGAAATGCGTGCAACAAAGGCAAAACAGTTATAATGGGTGACTTCAATCTACATATAGATTGGGTGAATCAAATTGGCAGGGGTGCTGAGGAAGAGGATTTCTTGGAATGTATGCGGGATAGTTATCTAAACCAACATGTAGAGGAACCAACGAGAGAGCAGGCTATTCTAGACTGGGTATTGAGTAATGAGGAAGGGTTAGTTAGCAGTCTTGTTGTGCGTGCCCCCTTGGGCAAGAGTGACCATAATATGGTTGAGTTCTTCATTAGGATGGAGAGTGACATTGTTAATTCAGAAACAACGGTTCTGAACTTAAAGAAAGGAAACTTTGAGGGTATGAGACGTGAATTGGCCAAGATTGACTGGCAATTAGTTCTAAAAGGGTGGATATGCAATGGAAGGCATTTAAAGACTGCATGGATGAACTACAAAAATTGTTCATCCCAGTTTGGCAAAAGAATAAATCCGGGAAGGTAGTGCATCCGTGGATAACAAGGGAAATCAGGGATAGTATCAAAGCAAAAGATGATGCATATAAATTAGCCAGAAAAAGCAGCATACCAGAGGACTGGGAGAAATTCAGAGACCAACAGAGGAGGACAAAGGGCTTAATTAGGAAAGGGAAAATAGATTATGAAAGGAAACTGGCAGGGAACATAAAAACTGACTGCAAAAGTTTTTATAGATATGTGAAGAGAAAGAGATTGGTTAAAACAAATGTAGGTCCCTTGCAGTCAGAAACAGGTGAGTTGATCATGGGGAACAAGGATATGGCGGACCAATTGAATAACTACTTTGGTTCCGTCTTCACTAAGGAAGACCTAAATAATCTGCCGGAAATAGCAGGGGGCCGCGGGTCGAAGGAGATGGAGGAACTGAGTGAAATCCAGGTTAGTTGGGAAGTGGTGTTGGGTAAATTGAATGGATTAAAGGCCGATAAATCACCAGGGCCAGATAGACTGCATCCCAGAGTACTCAAGGAAGTAGCTCCAGAAATAGTGGATGCATTAGTGATAATTTTTCAAAACTCTTTAGATTCTGGAGTATTTCCTGAGGATTGGAGGGTAGCAAACGTAACCCCACTTTTTAAGAAGGGAGGGAGAGAGAAAACGGGGAATTACAGACCAGTTAGTCTAACATCGGTAGTGGGGAAACTGCTAGAGTCAGTTATTGAAGATGGGATAGCAGCACATTTGGAAAGTGGTGAAATCACTGGACACAATGGTCCTGGTTGGAGATACATGTCAAGGCATTGTCCACATGTCCCAAGTGTTTTACCTTGAGGACTAGAATCTTCTCACCCAGGATTGTCAGACCCACTGAGTTACTCCCACACTTTGTCTAATTGTAGAGAAGGAAGTTGGAACATTTCAATCATTAAAATGTTATGTTAATTATATTTTTCAGCATCAAGCCCACCTGGATTTGGTCTTTATGGATGTCACAGGAAGGTAAGGCACTTATTTCTAACCCTCTTAAGTTTAATGGGATAAATATGTTACATTATTGATGGCTGTTCCCAATTTGTTTCTTCAACATCGAGGAGCTCGCAGTCTCTGGTAGAGACCGATGTCGGGAAGCTCCAAAGAATGCAAAAGATTCGACTAGACCCCGAGTGAGCTGTGATTGAAACCCCCGATGCAGGAACCCCGACACGGACGGCCCGACCCCTGGCTACGGGAGTCAA
Source organism: Malacoraja senta (assembly GCA_038087875.1). Classification (NCBI taxonomy): domain Eukaryota; kingdom Metazoa; phylum Chordata; class Chondrichthyes; order Rajiformes; family Rajidae; genus Malacoraja; species Malacoraja senta. The sequence goes on along the minus strand of JAXLNO010002196.1, from coordinate 7,854 downwards.
GATTGTCCCAGTCAATGGAAGGCTCGAGGCACCAGAAAAAAGAAGGGAAGAGTTTGAACTTTGTGTTCTGTTGCTTTTTATTGGTATGAGTGTATGGTAAATGAAATTCCTCGTGTTGCAAAGCATACTTTTTTTGCAACACGAGCCACCCCATGCTTGAATCGTGAGTAAATACACAGTGCTGGAGGAACTTGGTGGGTTTGACAACCTCTGAATAAATGGACAGATGACTCATCGGGTCAGGAGCTCTCAGTCTGAAATACGGGGGAGAGCTGGAAATGAGGTGGGGGTTGGGCACTGCCTGACAAGTGATGGGTGGATTACAGGTGAGTGGGTGATGGGCAAATGGATGGAGAAAATGCCAAAGGCTGAAAGTGGAAGTGATCAAACGTGTTGGATAAGAACAAGAACTGTGAAATGTAAAACCAGGGTGAGGTGGGGTTGGAAGGTAAAAGGGAAATATGGGACAGTTGAGAGATGAGCATATGTCCCTTCATTAACTAAGTAACAATAATAACTAAAAAATAGTAATAACTAAATAATAATAATAACAATAATGATCATACCTAAATAATAATAGTAACAATAATGGTAAGAACTAAATAACGATAAGAACTAAATGATAAGAACTAAATAATACCAAGTAACTAGTCCTTTCTTGTACGCTCATCTCTCAAACAGTTCCATATTCCCTCTCTGCCTTCCACCCATATCTCTCCTAGTTTCATTGTTCTCTCCTTATTTGGCATTTTGAGCCTTTGGCACTCACGCCATCCATATGCTAATCACGCCTCACATGTACCACCTATTTACTTGCTGACTTTGTCCTGCATGCCTCTGCCTCTTTTCACTCTCTTTCACCAGTCTGAGGAAGGTTGCTGACCTGAGATGTCATCTGTCCATTCCACTTGCAGTCAGGCAGATTGTGCCTGAACTGCTGAATGCCTCCAGCACTTTGTCTTTGGACAGAGCCATATTCCCTGGTTGTAGTTGGCTCCTGTTTCAGGGAATGTAGAGTTTAATATTTTTGACTGAAACTCTGGGGTGTTGGGTTTTTCTAGGAATTTTCTAACCATCTCGACAACACTAAATGTTTGTTTATATCTAACGTTTAAATGTCCACATGAAGAGTAATGCATCGGGCAACAAGTTTGGGAGAACACTTGTGAAATATATTGGGTATTTGATGTGCTTGTAAATTGTTTCAGTGCTGGAGCAACTCGATGGGTACAGCAACATCGCTGGAGAACATGGATTGGTAATTCTGGGTTGGGACTCTTCAGACCTTAAACTCTTCAGGTAGTCTAAATATATTCAACTACCTTAATATTGGTCCAATCTGTAGGAGTCCTGACTGCAGAGACACAATGGTCCTGGTTGGAGATACAACTCCAGGCATTGTCCAAGTGTTTTACCTTGAGGACTAGAATCTTCTCACTGAGGACTGTCCGACCCACTAAGTTACTCCCGCACTTTGTCTAATTGTAGAGAAGGAAGTTGGAACATTTCAAACATTAAAATGTTATGTTAATTTGATATTTTAGCATCAAGTCTACCTGGATTTGGTCTTTATGGATGTCATAGGAAGGTAAGGTACCTATTGATGGCTGTTCCAAATTTGTTTCTTAGTTACGTTTTCTGACCTATGGACCTATCTCCTAAGTTGTATTATTGATAGTTTATCTTACTTTTCTAATTTCTTCTTTATTTCTTTATTTTCCTTGTCTATAAATTTAAATAAATAATTAGACGCAACGTTAATATGTAACCGATAAAGGAGGACCTACTACTTTGGTAACTAGGTACCCGGAACCATGGATACTTAATATGAAATCGTTATACAAAGTTTGTATTAGGTTGGACTATGATATGCAGATACCTCTAATAAAACAAATTAAAACATCAAAATTGTTTCTTCAACATCGAGGAGCTCGCAGTCTCTGGTAGGAATTGAAGGAACCAAGGACTCACGGTTAACCCTGAAATATTGTTGTGTAATAGCATAAGTATATATTGAATCGTCGGATTAATAAGTATTGAGACGTTAACCGAGACCAAGGTACCCCCGTATCTCACAAAGTCCGCCTTAGACTGGTTGTTAAGAGAGGAAATCCTCCACGCGAAGGTCAGGAATTGAAGTGACCGAGTGAGATACGGCAGAACTAAGGACTCACGGTTAACCCTGAACTATTGGTGTGTAATAATATAAGTATTAAAAAAATGGGTAATGGTATGGACACCAGTTGTCACCCGGACTGGCCATTACATCAGCTATGTTTCTTGCATCCAGAAATGCATTATTAGACCTTCAGGCGTATGTCGGGAAGGGGGTTCCAAGGATATGGGTGTGTTATCAAGGTTTAGAGTCGGTTGGGTTTAGAGTCGGTTGGGTTTAGAGTCGGTTGGGTTTAGAGTCGGTTGGGTTTAGAGTCGGTTGGGTTTAGAGTCGGTTGGGTTTAGAGTCGGTTGGGTTTAGAGTCGGTTGGGTTTAGAGTCGGTTGGGTTTAGAGTCGGTTGGGTTTAGAGTCGGTTGGGTTTAGAGTCGGTTGGGTTTAGAGTCGGTTGGGTTTAGAGTCGGTTGGGTTTAGAGTCGGTTGGGTTTAGAGTCGGTTGGGTTTAGAGTCGGTTGGGTTTAGAGTCGGTTGGGTTTAGAGTCGGTTGGGTTTAGAGTCGGTTGGGTTTAGAGTCGGTTGGGTTTAGAGTCGGTTGGGTTTAGAGTCGGTTGGGTTTAGAGTCGGTTGGGTTTAGAGTCGGTTGGGTTTAGAGTCGGTTGGGTTTAGAGTCGGTTGGGTTTAGAGTCGGTTGGGTTTAGAGTCGGTTGGGTTTAGAGTCGGTTGGGTTTAGAGTCGGTTGGGTTTAGAGTCGGTTGGGTTTAGAGTCGGTTGGGTTTAGAGTCGGTTGGGTTTAGAGTCGGTTGGGTTTAGAGTCGGTTGGGTTTAGGGTCGGTTGGGTTTAGGGTCGGTTGGGTTTAGGGTCGGTTGGGTTTAGGGTCGGTTGGGTTTAGGGTCGGTTGGGTTTAGGGTCGGTTGGGTTTAGGGTCGGTTGGGTTTAGGGTCGGTTGGGTTTAGGGTCGGTTGGGTTTAGGGTCGGTTGGGTTTAGGGTCGGTTGGGTTTAGGGTCGGTTGGGTTTAGGGTCGGTTGGGTTTAGGGTCGGTTGGGTTTAGGGTCGGTTGGGTTTAGGGTCGGTTGGGTTTAGGGTCGGTTGGGTTTAGGGTCGGTTGGGTTTAGGGTCGGTTGGGTTTAGGGTCGGTTGGGTTTAGGGTCGGTTGGGTTTAGGGTCGGTTGGGTTTAGGGTCGGTTGGGTTTAGGGTCGGTTGGGTTTGGGGTCGGTTGGGTTTGGGGTCGGTTGGGTTTGGGGTCGGTTGGGTTTGGGGTCGGTTGGGTTTGGGGTCGGTTGGGTTTGGGGTCGGTTGGGTTTGGGGTCGGTTGGGTTTGGGGTCGGTTGGGTTTGGGGTCGGTTGGGTTTGGGGTCGGTTGGGTTTGGGGTCGGTTGGGTTTGGGGTCGGTTGGGTTTGGGGTCGGTTGGGTTTGGGGTCGGTTGGGTTTGGGGTCGGTTGGGTTTGGGGTCGGTTGGGTTTGGGGTCGGTTGGGTTTGGGGTCGGTTGGGTTTGGGGTCGGTTGGGTTTGGGGTCGGTTGGGTTTGGGGTCGGTTGGGTTTGGGGTCGGTTGGGTTTGGGGTCGGTTGGGTTTGGGGTCGGTTGGGTTTGGGGTCGGTTGGGTTTGGGGTCGGTTGGGTTTGGGGTCGGTTGGGTTTGGGGTCGGTTGGGTTTGGGGTCGGTTGGGTTTGGGGTCGGTTGGGTTTGGGGTCGGTTGGGTTTGGGGTCGGTTGGGTTTGGGGTCGGTTGGGTTTGGGGTCGGTTGGGTTTGGGGTCGGTTGGGTTTGGGGTCGGTTGGGTTTGGGGTCGGTTGGGTTTGGGGTCGGTTGGGTTTGGGGTCGGTTGGGTTTGGGGTCGGTTGGGTTTGGGGTCGGTTGGGTTTGGGGTCGGTTGGGTTTGGGGTCGGTTGGGTTTGGGGTCGGTTGGGTTTGGGGTCGGTTGGGTTTGGGGTCGGTTGGGTTTGGGGTCGGTTGGGTTTGGGGTCGGTTGGGTTTGGGGTCGGTTGGGTTTGGGGTCGGTTGGGTTTGGGGTCGGTTGGGTTTGGGGTCGGTTGGGTTTGGGGTCGGTTGGGTTTGGGGTCGGTTGGGTTTGGGGTCGGTTGGGTTTGGGGTCGGTTGGGTTTGGGGTCGGTTGGGTTTGGGGTCGGTTGGGTTTGGGGTCGGTTGGGTTTGGGGTCGGTTGGGTTTGGGGTCGGTTGGGTTTGGGGTCGGTTGGGTTTGGGGTCGGTTGGGTTTGGGGTCGGTTGGGTTTGGGGTCGGTTGGGTTTGGGGTCGGTTGGGTTTGGGGTCGGTTGGGTTTGGGGTCGGTTGGGTTTGGGGTCGGTTGGGTTTGGGGTCGGTTGGGTTTGGGGTCGGTTGGGTTTGGGGTCGGTTGGGTTTGGGGTCGGTTGGGTTTGGGGTCGGTTGGGTTTGGGGTCGGTTGGGTTTGGGGTCGGTTGGGTTTGGGGTCGGTTGGGTTTGGGGTCGGTTGGGTTTGGGGTCGGTTGGGTTTGGGGTCGGTTGGGTTTGGGGTCGGTTGGGTTTGGGGTCGGTTGGGTTTGGGGTCGGTTGGGTTTGGGGTCGGTTGGGTTTGGGGTCGGTTGGGTTTGGGGTCGGTTGGGTTTGGGGTCGGTTGGGTTTGGGGTCGGGTTAGGGTTTGGGTTAGGGTTAGGGTTTGGGTTAGGGTTAGGGTTAGGGTTAGGGTTAGGGTTAGGGTTAGGGTTAGGGTTAGGGTTAGGGTTAGGGTTAGGGTTAGGGTTAGGGTTAGGGTTAGGGTTAGGGTTAGGGTTAGGGTTAGGGTTAGGGTTAGGGTTAGGGTTAGGGTTAGGGTTAGGGTTAGGGTTAGGGTTAGGGTTAGGGTTAGGGTTAGGGTTAGGGTTAGGGTTAGGGTTAGGGTTAGGGTTAGGGTTAGGGTTAGGGTTAGGGTTAGGGTGTGATTTATCGGACAGTGGGACAACATGCCCTCTGGTGCTTATTGATCTCCCCCTGGGGATTCCTTTTCACTGTGTACTGTCACTTGGTATTTGGCCCACGGTTTCATCACCCTTGTCCAAATCTATTTGCCTTACACTTGCCCTTCCATAGATTTGTGGGAGTCAGTCAGGATCCACCCTAGGTTTGAGTTTATGCTAGATTTAGGCCATTAGGCTCTTTTGTCTGTAGCGCTTCTATCCATAGCCTCTCTGCTCTCTTGCGTCTCCCTGTTGTCCAATTTATGTTTGTTTCCAGACCCATGATCTCTAGGGACTGGATCCCATGTTGCTGGAAGTGTCTGCTAATGGGTATGGATTGGTCTCCCCTTGTGATGTTGCTGAGGTGTCCTGTCAGCCTGACTCTCATGCTGTTACCTGTTTCGCCTATGTACAGTAAGTTGCACTCTTTACATCTAATTGCATACACCACATTCTTTTGCTCACAGGTTATCCTCTGTGCTATCTGGCCTTTCTTCCCTGTTACACTGTTCTCTATATTTTTGGCTATTACTAAATGGGTGCAGGCTCCACACCGTCTCTGCCCACAGTCTGGGTCTGTGTGTAGACTTGTACTGACCAGGATGTCCTTCAGATTTTTAGCCCTCTTGAATGCTGACATTACCTTGTACCCCTTTAGTGTGGCAAATCCCCTTTGGAATTGTTCAAAACGGCCCTTGACTATTTTGTGGGCCTGGACTGCCATGTTGCCATATCTTGTGATTAGTGGCAAGTTCAATGTCGTCCCCGGCCTAGGTCTGGGTGCTTGTATGCTACTTAGAAAATCTGACTTAATGTATCTTAATTTCCTTTTGCAGTAACCCCTCTGTCTGAGGGCGGTGAATAGGGTGCTTGTGGCCTGGTTGAAATCCTCCTCCCTAGTACATATACGGTGGAAGCGGGTCAGTTGTGACTTGACGATACCCCTAAAGGTGTGTTTTGGGTGGTGGCTCGTGGTATGTAGGAGGGTGTGGGTGTCTGTGGGTTTGAAAAATACTTTGGTAGCTAATTTATGGTCTTGGTTCTCTGATGGTAGTTTAAAGACAGTGGTGTCAAGGAAGTCCACCCTCTCCTGGCTAGTCATGACCTTTACCTTGATGGAAGGGTGGTGGGCATTGAGTATGTCAATAAACTCCTGTAATTCCCCTTCTGAGTGTGTCACACTCCCCAAATGTCATCTAGGAATCTATAGTAACACATTGGACGCTTAGGACATTTGTGGAAAGCTGTCTCCTCCCATTCTGCCATGTATATGTTGGCATAAGCTGGGGCAAACTTCTTCCCCATTGCTGTACCTTTGACTTGTAAATAGAACTCCCCGTAAATTCAAAGTCATTCTTAGTCAAACCCAGATCAAGTAGTTTGACTAGGGCCTCGTCTGGTCTCTCTGGGTCAGGATTTCTCTGTAGGATGTTTTTAACTGCCTGTATCCCCCTGTCTGTCTCTATGTTTGTGTACAGGCTTTCCACATCCATGGTGAAGAGTATTGCATTGGGCGGTATGTTTGAGGGAGTTAACTATTCGGGTGAAGTGGTAGTGTCTTTGATGTAGCTGGGGTGTTGTGTGCCAGTGGATTGAGGTAGTGGTCAATGTATTCTGCTACCCCATAGGATTCGCTACTACAGTCTGACACTATGGGCCTACCTGGCGGTATTTCTCCCAGGCACTGTCCACGTGTCTGGGTTTTTGTGTATCTTTGGGAGCATGTAGAATTTCCTCGCCCTGGGTTGTGTTCCTGTTAGGTATTCTACTTGTTTCTCTAGGATGTATCCTGATGTCTTAAGCTCTTCCAAAATGTCCCCTATTTCCTTTTGTGTTTCTTTATATATGGGCTCATCTAACTTAGTGTAGTGTTCTATCTTGTTCAGTTGTCTATGTGCCTCGAAGAGGTACTGTTGTCTGTCCATGATAACTATACTGCTCCCCTTGTCTGCTGGTTTGATCACTATCTCGTTATTATCTCTCAGCTCTGTCAAGGCCTGCCTCTCTTTTCTGGTGATGTTGGACTTATCTTTTGTTGTGGGCATATCCTCAATGGCTGATGCTGTCTCTGTATAAATTCTGTTATCTGTCCAGGGACATCCTCGTCGTCTGGGGTCCACCCTGTGAGTGCCTAAAGGGTATAATTTCTGCAGGCTCTGCGCCACTGAAGTGGTGTATTAACTTAATGGATCGGTAAAATCTGTGTAGGTCCCCTCACTTGTTCCTTGTGGGATTTGGGAGTAGGGACGAAGGTGAGGCCTCCTGTTCAATACCCTCTCTTGGGTTTCGGTAAGGGAGAATGTTTGAGAAAGGTGTGATGATTGTTTTCCCTAATTGTGGGCCCTGCCTCTCTTGGCATGGTGTCCCTAACAGTTTAAATGCTTCATCCACTCTCTGATCATGGCTCGGGCTGTGGGTTCTGTCCAGTGGATGTGGTCTACGTTTACTTTAAACTGGCCGGTGGGGATAGTGGGAATGTGTTTCTGGGTCTGTATGTAGTCATTAAGCTGTCTGAGTGTGACCTGCTCTGGTGCTGGGAGAGACTGGCTGAAGTTGATCATAGGGACCCATATGCTGGCATTAGGGAATTTACGACTGGCCATCTTGATTAGTGTTTGGAGTTGTTTGATGGCAGTCTGTGGTCTTTGTTCCTTATTGTTAATGCCAAACGAGAGAATGACTTTTGAGTTTCTGGGCATTGGATCAATTTGTCAAGGATGGAAGTGCCATGTATGCATTTGGCTCGTTGTTGTTGGAGAATTTGGGGATCCTGGCAATGTTGGAATCTCCAATTATTAAACAGGCTTGCTGGGTTGTAGTTTCCAGGTA